>CM054137.1:13608592-13633592 GCA_028751875.1 Rapana venosa
TCAGTCACACACAAGCACAGTATTTTGTATTTTTGAGAAAAAAAAACACGATTTAAGCTTTATGTGATTGTTAAGATACACATCGTTGTGTTGTATAATGTATTCTATATATACATTATACTCTCTATATGTTGTGTTGCATCAACTCAGCGCTTCACATTTCACTTCAATATCGTGGCTGTGTTGTACACTATCTTGTGCATCTAATTGTCCAACATATATAAATACTGTACTGCACAAACTTACATTGCCTCCTTCAAAGAATAAAAACGTGAAACCCAAATCAAAATTCAATTTAAAAAATCCAAATTCACGTCAGATCAGGAGCCTCAAAAAAACAAAAAACAAAAAAAGTTCTCTACCACAAACAAGAACAGTTCATTTTCACACCATGGCGTCCAGCTAACGATATACACACAGCAGCTGTGGGTATTCCAGTTTCCGTGCCCATGACTCACTCACAGAGGCAGGGAATCAGCGGTAATCCATAGATTGCTCTGTGAATGGCCAGCAGAGTGGACAATTCTGGCAGTCGGCTGGAAGCGGGCATCGGATCGGAGCTTTGGGTTACATGCCCCAACATCATCATGGCAAGGCATTGAAGCTGGCGCCAGATAATATCTATCTGTTACATGACCACACACACAGCCTGGGTCAATCACCTCCCTTCACACCAGCAGCCAGCCTCTCTGAGGTCACAACTGAATAGATTCTTTTTTTTTTTAATAATAGGAATATAAATGAATATGTGAATGAATAAATAAAAGTTCAAAGCAAAACCTGGGTCAGTTTGTTTTTTGATGTTGTTGTTTTTTAGTTATGACCAAAAAAATTGTATTGACTTTTTACAAGAAGTAGAGAATCAGATTAATGGATAAATGTATATAAAGGTTATAAAAAAAAAGGGTAACACACACATACACACACACACACATATATGTGTGTGTGTGTGTGTGTGTGTGTGTGTGTGTGTGTGTGTGTGTGTGTGTGTGTGTGTGTGTGTGTGTGTGTGTGTGTGTGTGTGTGTGTGTGTGTGTGTGTGTGTGTGTGTGTGTGTGTGTGTGTGTGTGTGTTACCCTTGTCCTTTTTTACATATATATATATATATGTATATATATATATATATATATTATGTCAGAGAACAAAGAAATAGACCAAAGACTAAAGAAAACTAGCAAATAACTAACTAGTCGTGCAGAATCAGTTAACGAAACAACCTGCGTTCTTTGTTTACGAATATAGAAATAATAAATAAATTACTGAGTAAAATAAAGCTGTTCTTTCAAAACAACAATAAATTGATAACATTCTCTTCACGCATTGCCTGTCTGCGAGTAAGTAGCCTAAATTGTTGCAGGGGGGAGGGGGGTGGAGGGAGATACAAAATCAAATACACCACATAACTCACATTTCTGTACAACCTGCGCATAATAATAATAATAATAATGTATGGAATTTATATAGTGCTGAATCTTGTAAAGCAACAAATCAAAGCGCTCAGATTTTATTTCATACCACTTTAAGTCACGGCAGATTTCTCTCTGTGAAATTCGGGCTGCTCTCCCCGGGGAGAGCGGGAGAACGCGTCGCTACTTAGCGCTGCGCCACCCTTTCACCCTTTTTTTTTTCTTTTTTTTCTGCAGCTGTATTTGTTTCCCTATCAGAGTGGCTTTTTTCTAAGAATTTTGCCAGGGACAACTTTCTTGTTGCCGTGGGGTTTTTTACGTGCGCTAAATAATTACGTGTAACACACGGGACCTCGGTTTATCGTCTCATCCGAAAGACTAGCGCCCAGACCACCACTCATGGTCTAATGGATGGGGGAAAAATTTCCGGTTCAAACGGGGTACGAACCGCCGCACACTTCAGACCCGGACTTTTCGCTTTCTAGACAGGCGCGTTACCTCTAGACCACCGATCCATCCAAACAAAGAAACAAACACACAAGAACCCATAAAACCTACCACATCAGCAACACTGTATATTTCACGTTTCTGTAGGTTGCGCGCCTAAAATCAGTCAATCAATCAGTCAATCAATCAACCAATCAATCAATCACTCCACACCTGCTTCATCAACATCACGGGAATCGTCACGCTTCTGTACCTGACAAGCACGCTCCTTGACTGCCTACTTTTCCACGCACTCAATTTTGCTCTCCACATCCCCCACTGAACCACAAGCCAGCCTACAGCGTTGCCAGACCTCCAAGTCGTGTTTGCGTGACGTTTCTCCTCCCCCCCCCCCCCTGCCCCTCCCCCCTCCCCCTCCCCCCCAGTACTGCCACCACCGCTTCCACGCTAACTTTGGCAAACACACGATACGCCAGCGTCGTCAACAAGTCATAATTATATTTCGTTGAAAATCTTGCAGACGGGAACAATTACATCAGTAAAAAGGAACATCATGGCTTCATTACGCAAATGTATGTGTGTGTGTGGTGGGGGGGGGGGGGGGAGGCGGGGGGAGAGGGGGGGGGTTTAAAACGAAACTAAGGACTCAATATTGGTTGCCAGATCGAGAGAGAGCGAGAGAGAGAGAGAGAGAGAGAGAGAGAGAGAGAGAGAGAGAGAGAGAGAGAGAGAGAGAGAGAGAGAGAGACCATTTCTTTTATTTCGAGGATAATGAATAAGCACCCATGTGCTTTTTTACTTCCAGTCCCCTTTCCTCTGGATACATCATATGATTTTTTTAAAGCAATACTCATACACAAGAGAGAGAGAGAGAGAAGAGGGGGGAGGCGGGGCGAGGGGAGGGGGGGAGGGAGGCGAGAGAAAAGAAAGAAAAAGTGAAAAATCAATGCCATGGATGTATATGTGAAGCTGTATTGTCCCGCTCGCAAGCCACACACACACGCGCGCACGCGCACGCGCCTGCTCACACGAATTGCCCAGGGGGATTTTTGTCGGTGGTAGGATGTTTTATGCATAAGAACACCCTGCATGGGCGGGGGATGGTTTTTGCAATATATCCCAAAGTATCACTTGAATAATGACCAACCTTTCTGTTCACTGGTTAGTTACCACGTAACGGGTTTAGGGCTGTAACTACAAAAAATTACCCTGAAAAATCCTCCCCCCCCCCCCCCATTACCCCCCCCCCCCCCCCCCCCAAAAAAGCACAACTAAAAAACCCGCAAATGTGGTTAATGGTATCTTAGACATGATAAGGATCCATGATTTAGAACCACTTACGTCTACATAATTATAGTATCCTGACATAGTATCTTTACAATTAATCTAAACGTAAATTCCTTTGGATGAGACTATATATAATTCGAGGTTCCTTGTACTAACACACACACACACACGCAGTACATCTTTACGCGCACGTTAAAATCTGTTCCACCTATCGGAAGAGTAGGCCATTGCGACGGATGACAGCTTTTTTTTTTAAATGTATATACACCGGTGTGTTTAGACATAATGCCCAGTCATAATGCAGCTACCTTAATGGTGGGTAAACAGTCATATAACAATGTCAAATTTCACTATGAGTAAACCTAGGAGTTTGGTCAACTATTAGCAACAGTCATATAATGAAGTGAGCTGAGAGGATTTGTTTTGTTGCGGGTGCGGTTGTTGTTGGGGTTTTTTGTTTGTATTTTTTAGGGGGTAGGTTTGTTTGAGGGGTTTTTTTTTCCTTGATTGTCTCAACTTTCAAGCTCAAGCTATAATCATTGACCGCAAGTTTGCATCTACAACTTCTGTTTTCCTCTGTTGCCTCCCAGTCCTGCTGGTCCAGTGCCTCTCGCCTCACTGTCTCTGCCCCGGCTATGACATCTGGGCTCGTCAGGTGGTATCCCCACGGTCCAACATTCACAGGGAACTCATCAATATTAGACCGCCGATAGATCACCAGCCGAAAAGGCCCTGCACTGCTGGGAGTCACTGTGGTACTGTTCAGTGGTGCCTGTTCTGGATGCTACCTACTACATGTCTCTACTGAGACCAATAACAGCCTAGTGGCGGAGCCACACTGAATAAGACATCCACCTAGGGGGCGACTACCACCACAACATCCCACCCCACCCCCCTCCCCCTCCAACCACCCTGGTCCATGAACGGGACGGGATAGCCTGGTGGTTAGAGCGATGTATTCGTCATCTGCTGACTAGGGTTCGATTCTCGTTCACGGGGACTTTTCCTCTGGAGTTAACATCAGTGCAGACTCCGCTCTCCCCAAAACTCCTTCCGATGAGACTATAAACCGAGGTCCCGTGTGCGAACGCACGCACATCTTAAATCCTGTTCCGCTTTTCGAAAGAATAGGCCATTGTGGGAACAGGTGACAAAATTTACAAAACTACATACACACGGGGACAGGATGTAAGAAAGCACATAAGTGCATATTCCATTATCCTCGATAGGAAAGTTTGTTGTTGGTTGTTGTTTGTTTAAAAACCCGATCCTGAGGGCTTTTGACAAAGACTCACCAGACTCAGAAGTGTATGGGGAAACCGAAACTGAGGTCACCATGAGAGTAGAATGCAGCAGGGGCCATCGAATCAGAGACAAGTTTCTTTTATTGCATAAAGGTTACTGGGGAAGAAGAGGGTGTAAACGAAAATGTTGCAAAAGTACATCAACATTGAGACTACTCTACAGGTAGAGCTATACTCTACGCTTCCATTCGCAAATTATTCCACTTGTCAACCGGGACCGAGAGATACAGAGAGACACCTGCAGTGTTAGTTAATGAAACAGCTCTCGAAATCGTATCCGTATTAATATTGTGGATGAAGCACGCCTGTTTTGTCCCAGTTCTCCTAATGAGTCCGTAGCAAGCTGACTGTGGTTAGAAGCTGGTCAGGGTAAACACAGACACAAGCACGCACGCGCGCGCGCGCACACACACACACACACACACGCGCGCGCGCGCGCGCGCGCGCCCATTCAAAGTCAAAGTTAAATTCTTGTTTTCAATGTACAATTTGGAAATAAAAATTTAATTTTTACTTTAAATGTAACACAAACACACACACACACATTCAAAGTCAATTTCTTGTTTTCAATGTATCATCTGGAAATAAAAATTAATTTGATGTTGACATGGAATTTCACACACACACACACCATCAAACCTAAAGATAGTTACCAACAACAAGAAAGTCTGTTTTGCTCATATAAAACTCATTCGTTTTCGTGTTTAATCTATTTTCAGTCTGTGTAATAGGTAACAAGAAAACACACACACACACATACACATACACACACACACACACACACACACACACACTATAACTGTTATTGTTTTGGTTTGAAAATCCGGTTGGTTGTGGGTGGTTGTTTGTTGGGTTTTTGGTTGTAGTTTTTTGTTTGGGTTTTTTGGTCTGTTGTGATTATGTGGGGTTTCTTGTTTGTTTGTATGATTGTTTATTCTTATTTTTCTGTTTGCTTGTTTGTTATTTCTACCCTTCCCCATCAACCCCCACACCCTCTCCGCCCCCTTCCCTGTCCTTTTCCATCACTAATTGTTATTGCTGTGTTGGTTTTAGTGGTGGTGGGTGATTATCATGACATTCTATCAGTTTCATTGTTATCAATATTATCATTAATTTATATGTTTGATTTTTTGTTGTTGATTGATTTGTTATTGAATGGATGGATTGAGGTTTTTAAAAAAAATACTACTATAAGCGCATGAAAGCATATGAGTACACGTGCACGTATGTGGAGGGTAGAGGAGGAATAACACTGCTAATAGTATTGTCATTGCTCACTGCAATGAATACCTAGGGGTCTATTTGTTGTTGTTGTTGTTGTGGTTTTTTAACGGGAAAGAATGGGTGACAGTGTAACCTGATAGAACTTCTTTGTTAGAAATTTTATGTTTTGTTTTTTGTTGGGGTTGTTTGTTTTGTTGTTGTTTTTGTTTGTTTGTTTTTTGTTTGGGGGGTTGCTTCTTTTGAGGTTGCGGGGTTTGTTTTGTTTCGGTTGTTCAATCTAAATGGGTGTTTGTGCGTGCACACACAATCGCGCTCGCGTGTGTGTGTGAAGTGTAGTGTATGTGTGTGTGTGTGTGTGTGTGTGGTGTGTGTGTGTGTGTGTGTGTGTGTGTGTGTGTGTGTGTGTGTGTGTGTGTGTGTGTGTGTGTGTGTGTGTGTGTGTGGTGTGTGTGTGTGTGTGTGTGTTGAAGTGTAGTGTTTGAACATGTGTACATACAATGTAGTGTAGTGTGAGAGTATATGTGTATGTGTGTAGTGTGGTGTGTGTGTTATAGTGCAGTGTAGTGTAGTGTGTGTGAGTGTGTGGATGTATGTGCCTGTGTGTGTGTGTGTGCACATGCATGCGTGCACGCGCTGGATGTGTGCGTTCATACGTGCATACCTTTGCATCCATGTCTACCTATCTCTGTCTCTCTACTGGTCTGTCTGTCTGTCCGTCTGTCTTCCTCTCTGTACTATCCCTCCAACAAATATATAGCCATATGCCTATGTGTCTATCTACCTGCCTGCCTGCCTGTCTGTCTGTCTACCTGTATTATCCCTCCAAAACATAATACGGTCATATACCTGTGTATCTGTCTGTTTGTCTCTGTCTGCCTGTCTGCCATTCTATCTATCTGTCTATCTGTCTATCTGTACTATCCCTCCAACAAATGTACAGCCAGATGCCTGTGTGTCTACCTGTCTTCCTGCCTGTCTGTCTGCCTGCCTATCTGTCTGTCTGTGTGTCTGTACTATCCCTCCAACACATAATTATACAGCCAGATGCCTGTGTCTCTGTCTGTCTGTCTGTCTGTCTGCCTGTCTGTCTGCCTGCCTGCCTGCCTGTCTGTCTGTCTATCTGTGATATCCCTCAAACAAATATACAGCCTGTCTGTCTGTGTATCTGTCTGTCTGTCTGTCTGTCTGTCTGTGGTATCCCTCAAACCAATATACAGCCTGTCTGTCTGTGTATCTATCTGTCTGTCTCTCTGTCTGCCTTTCTGTCGGTCTGTCTGTCTGCCTGCTTGTCTGTACTATCCCTCCAACACATAATACATTCAGACACCTATGTTATCTGTCTGGCTCTGTGTACTGTCTGTCCGTCTGTCTGTGTGTGTCTTGTCTGTCTGCCTCTCTGTCTGTCTGTCTGTCTGTCTGTCCTAACCCCCAACCCCCACCCAACCCCCACCCCCACCCCCTCTCCCCTCCTATACAGGGATGGAGACAGATGGCGCATGACGTGGGCTGATTGATTTGGGAGGGGGGGGGGGGAGGGAGGGGGAGGGCGGAGCAACAAAAGAAGCTGTTACCTCTGCTACCACTTCAGCTTCTGTCCGCTCACTGTCACGTTTGTTTGTTTGTTTGTTTGTTTGGTTGGTTGGTTTGGTTGGTTGGTTGGTTGGTTGGTTGGTTGGTTGGTTGGTTGGTTGGTTGGTTGGTTGTTTGGGTTGTTTGGTTGGTTGGTTGGTTGGTTGGTTGGTTGGTTGGTTGGTTGGTTGGTTGGATGGTTGGTTGGTTGGTTGGTTACCTGCAGGACAGGAGGGAGGAGGGTGGAGGGGGATATCGAAGGGGTGAAGGGGTGGGGTGGGGAGAGTGTGCGTGTGAGAAGGGGAGGGAGGTAGAGAGTAGGGGATGGGGAGGGGTAGTGGTGGGGAGGAGGGGGGTGTAGGATGTGTGGGGGGTGGGGTAGGGGTGGTGGTGGGGGTGGGGGATGGGGTGAGGGGGTTCAGTGTGTGTTTGTGTGTGTGTGGGTCTGTGTGTGTGTGTCTGTGTTTCTGTGTACCTGTGTGTGCCTGTGTTGTGTTGTGTCTGTGTGTATGGAGAAAGAGAGTTGGGGGTGTACGTGCTGGAGGAGGGAGGAAGGAGTGGTTGTGTGGGGGTGTTGGTGGATGGATGTACGTGCTGGAGGAGGGAGGAAGGAGTGGTTGTGTGGGGGTGTTGGTGGATGGATGTACGTGCTGGAGGAGGGAGGAAGGAGTGGTTGTGTGGGTGTGTTGGTGGATGGATGTACGTGCTGGAGGAGGGAGGAAGGAGTGGTTGTGTGGGGGTGTTGGTGGATGGATGTACGTGCTGGAGGAGGGAGGAAGGAGTGGTTGTGTGGGGGTGTTGGTGGATGGATGTACGTGCTGGAGGAGGGAGGAAGGAGTGGTTGTGTGGGGGTGTTGGTGGATGGATGTACGTGCTGGAGGAGGGAGGAAGAGTGGTTGTGTGGGTGTGTTGGTGGATGGATGTACGTGCTGGAGGAGGGAGGAAGGAGTGGTTGTGTGGGGGTGTTGGTGGATGGATGTACGTGCTGGAGGAGGGAGGAAGGAGTGGTTGTGTGGGGTGTTGTGGATGGATGTACGTGCTGGAGGAGGGAGGAAGGAGTGGTTGTGTGGGGGTGTTGGTGGATGGATGTACGTGCTGGAGGAGGGAGGAAGGAGTGGTTTGTGTGGGGTGTTGGTGGATGGATGTACGTGCTGGAGGAGGAGGAAGGAGTGGTTGTGTGGGGGTGTTGGTGGATGGATGTACGTGCTGGAGGAGGGAGGAAGGAGTGGTTGTGTGGGGGTGTTGGTGGATGGATGTACGTGTGGGGGGGGGGGGGGGGGGAGGCGTGCGTGCATGCGTGTGTTCTGTCTGTCTTTTTGTAAGTTTGCTTTGTGTGTGGGAAGTGTCACAATATATGTGTTTGAGGGCTCTCTCATATCGCTCCCTCGTCTCTCCTCTCTCTCCTCTCTCTCGTCTCTCTCTCTCTCTCTCAATCAATCAATCAAATAACAAAATAATCAATTGTCTTCCCAATCTAACGTAATTAAAGATATTCTGCTGAAAAACTAAACAAATCACTTCATAAATTATTTCTTCTAACATAATTAATTAACAATATAATATCGAAGTCCCATGATCTCAAGAACCAAACAATTCGGCCAAGACAAGCGTATTCCCATCAAAATCCACATACCATCATATCCCTATCTAGGTCTAAGATTACCTACATCACCTCAAACAATCAGACGACGTGGTCTTGATGGAATATATGCAGAATACTGAAACTCTCAAGCTCCAGTTATTTACAGACACTCGACACATATCTATACCTTTGGTCTTCATAAGAACATTTCCCCAACGCCTAACAAAACTGCTAAGTGATTCCGATCACAAGTCTGGAGACACTTCTGATCCCTCAACTATAGGCCAAACTCTATTATATCTTACCTTTTTCAAAACCCTTGGAAAAACAAATGAATAAACACACAGTCCATCATATAGATATTAAACAACTTACTTCAACAGCAAATCAGTCTGGATTTTAGAAAAAATCACTCGTGCCATACGGCATTAACTAGTCCTGTGATAGACAATTTGCTACTAACATTAAAGACAATAATTTGTAGGAGTAATTATTTGTAGATTTCAAAAAAGCATTTGATCCAATTGAAAATTGACCGAAGACTCTCATTAAAAAGCTAAAACTTATATAATCTCTCTAACCAAAAATACTCTTGAAGTAGCGAAACAAAATCAGAACACACTGCATAAAAATAACCAAAAACGTACAAAAACAATAAACCAAACATAATGAATTGGACACAAAATAACACCACCCACCTCCAACCACCCCACCAAAACGACAGCACCAACTAACGCCCCCACCTCAACGAAGAAACACCAAACAAAGCACCCAGCAAACCTCTACCCCCATCCACTACCCAAATAACAAACTGACCCCCCCAACCCACACCTCCGACACAGCATCCCCCCCACACCCCCCCAACCACCCCCCCACCATTCACACCCCCCCGCCGCCCTACCCCATAAGCTACTCCCTAGCAAAACACTAATTTTTATCCCTTTGACTTCTTATCTTACAAACAGCAACAATGTGTTCATAGCTACGTCCACATCCACACTAAAACCATCATTATGGAGTACCACAGGGAGCCGTCTTAGACCAATTCTCTTTCATTATACATAAATGACCTTCCTCTCCATATCAAATCTAAATGCGAACTTTCTGCTGACTACACAACATACATACAACGCCATTACTGACATTAACTCTCTTGCAAAGACATTGCAAAATAGCACTGGATGTCTTGTTAAATGGACTGAACTAAATCACATGTCTATACACCCCCAAAAAACAAAAAATGCATGCTTATCTCTACCTACAAAAGCGACAAAATCTATCTAATAAATATTCTCCAATCCATATTTGTAAAAGGAAACAATAGAACAAAGCCTCTCAACCAAAAAGTTCTAGGAGTAACAATTGATGAAAATCTCAGCTGTACCATCACATATCCCATCCGTGCAAATACATGTCTCAAAGAGTATACCAACTAGACTAAAAATCAAACATTTTCTTGACTTTCATTCAAGAAAACTATTCTTTCAAGCTTATATTCAATCCCTCAATAGATTATGCTTCAACCCAGAGGAATTCTGCTAGTGCAAACACTATTAAACGCATTATTAAGTCTGATTAAACTGCTCTTAAACTGGTTCTTCGAAGAAGACTACCTTACCTATAAGTGGATTATACCCAGTAAAATATTCTCCCCCTACACCAAAGACTAAGATTAACAAAGGCATCATGATGTTATGATAATGACAGGAACTTTTCCCCTCATCCTTAAAAAACAGTTCCAATGAATCATCCAGAAAACCGAAAAGGCCATGGTGTCACCAATCCCAAGAATAGATTGTTTCACAGCTAGCTTACTTTACTCAGGCCCTGTGCTGTTGACTTCCCATCCTGACTCATTTAACAACTCAATCATAACAATTCCTTCAAAAGTCATTTTTCAATCCACTTGATGCATCAAAAATAAAAATCCACAATTGATCTGTGAAACAAAGTAAATAAAACCTCCCTTGCAATTTATACCAAATTATCCTCTCTCTCTCTCTCACTCTCCTCTTCTCTCTCCTCTCTCTCTCTCTCTCTCATTTCCTCTCCCATCTCTCTTCTCATCTCTCTCTCTCTCTCTCACTTACTCTCTCTCTGTAACTGACATTAAGTGAGCTTGCTTTGAATTGTAATGTGTGTGTGTGAGTGTGTGTGTGTGTGTGTGTGTGTGTGAGTGTAGTGTGTGTGGTGTGTGTGTGAGTGTGCCCTGCTATGTTACTTGATTTTGTTAACAATGAACTTTCTAATTTTTCCCCCTTAAAATGAAGTTTGGGTTGTATTTTGTTGATAAATGCAGAAATGGTATGATTGTTAATTTGCAATGTCTGTTGGAACAATTTCATTACTTCTGTGGACTTTTGTATCAATTGCAATGATGTGGTATAAGATTGCGCATAAGCATAATATGTGGTTTGTGTATATGTGTGTTGTTGTATGTGTGTATGGAGTGTCAGTGAGTAGTAATGAAGCGCCGCCATATCACAAGGGTGTGCAGACATGAGAGCGGTAAAGAAAAGCAGATTCTGTGTGTTTAATTGTTGAAATAGCTGCTGTTAGATTTCATTTTTCTTGATGCTTGTGATTGCTGTCTTCGTACATCAAATAATGTTATTCCTGGTTTTGTCTGATCAAATGTAACGTTATATATTTTGATAATTATTACATGTGGTCTATTATCTTGTATGTGAGGAAATTTCTTGCGAATAGGATATGTATCCAGATGTGTGTGTGTTGATGAGGTGTGTGTGTGTGTGTGGTGGTGTTGTGTGTATGTGTGAGAGAGTGTGTGTGTGGTGTGCATTGCGTGCTATACGTGCGTACGTGTTTGTGTATGTGTGTGTGTGTGTGTGTGAGTGTGCGCGCGCGCGCGCACGCTTGTAATTAGTCCTGGACTTTTGGGGGTGTTGTTTGTTTAGGGAGGGGGTGTTGGAAGGGAGTGTTTTTTGTGGGTCTTTTTTCTTGTTTAATTGGTCTTGTTTATTTCAAATTGATTTTTCGATTTCTTGATTTTTCACTAATGAATGGGAGTTTGAGTGAAATATTTCATTGTATTTGAAATGATCTTGTTTGTTAATTAATTGATTTATATTATGTGTAACAATATGTGTACCATTTGACAATGTGTAGTGTTATCTTTATGACTTATAAGTTTGGGTTGTTTATTTTTCTTGGCTCTGTTCTTGTTTTTTGTTCTTGTTGTGTTGTTTTTCTTTTTTTCTTTTTTATCATCTTTGGTTGGTTTGGTTTTTCCTTCTCTTTTTTTTGTTTGTTGTTTGTTTTGGTTAAGGGTTTTTTTTGGGGGGTGGGGGTGGGGTATTTTTAGGGTTTTTTTTTTATTTCTTGCTTGGGGGAGGGGGGTTGTTGGGGGAGCTTTTTTGAAAAGGTTATTTCCCCTTGTTTTTAATTGTGAACTGTATAAGTTTGGGTTATTATATTAAGATTATCCCTAACGGGCGGGGACTGGATGTAAAAAAGCACATGTGTGCTTATTCATTATCCTCGAAATAAAAGAATTTGGCATTGTCATTGTCATTGTTTGTCTCTCTCTCGCTATTTCTGTGTGTCTGTGTGTGTCTGTGTCTGTGTGGCAGCCTGTTAGTCTGTGGCTGTCTGTATGTATGTCTGTCTGATATCTATCAGTCTGTCGGCCTGTTTCTCTCTCTGGTGTGTGTCTATGCATCTTTTTCCTGAATGTTCGTTCACGTACAAGTACGTACATGCATGCACACAAAAGCCTAGTCATCGTGATCATGACAATGGTAGACTTCACCAAGAACTGTTGAACTGTCCACTCTACTTTCTGTTGCATACATCCCTACTGACCATGAAGGCCATAGCCAGGCAGCTCTATCCCAAAATCCCACCAACATCCACATTCAAGTTCAAATTTAGCAAATACTCATCTCATCTCATCTGCTCTCATCAAGGGGACGGGATAGCCTAGTGGTTAGCGTGATACGCTCGTGATCTGCTGACCGGAGTTCGATTCCCGTTCAAGAGGATTTTTCCTCTGGAGTTAACATCAGTGCCGACTCCACTCCCCTCAAATGTCCTTCGGATGAGACTATAAACCGAGGACCCCTACGCAAACGCACGCAGAACATCTTGCGCACACGTTAAAACCCGTTCCGCTTTTCAGAAGAGTAAGTTATTGTGTGCCGGTGGGAACTGATTACAAAATGTACACAACCGCATACACACGGGGGACTAGATGAAAAAGCACATGAGTGCTTATTCCATTATCCTCGAAATAAAAGAATAAAAGAATAAATAAATAAAATAATAAATGCTCCCATAACCCTCTCCAGGGTCGGAGGGTCACTGCAGTGACGAACGTTGCACCAGCTGGCTCCATTTGCGGCGGTTGTGTGCAAGTGCCTGGGTTGTGGAGAAGCTCTTCCCAATCCATTCAGCGATGTTGTCTGCCCATTTCTTCTTCGGCCTGCCTCGCCTTCTCTTCCCCTGCACTGTTCCTTGCAGTATGGTCTTGGAGAGCTCATCTAATCTTGTCAAATGCCCATACCATCTGAGCTTTCTTTTCTTGACTGTGGTCAGCAGGTCTTCGTACTGTTTTACTTGTTGGGTGATGGTTTGTCGGACTTCTTCGTTGGTAATATGGTCCGTGTATGAAATGCCAAGGAGTCTTCTGAGGCATCTCATCTCCAAAGCCTGGATCCTTCTTTGTAGATCTGCATTCAATATCCAGGATTTGCATGCATACATGTATGTGGAGATGACCGATGCATGCTAATTCCCTTAAAATATCAAATGTTGTCAATCTTCAAAAGACACGTTAAATGGCTTAGAATTCCCGAAGTCAGAATGCGGCTACCTTGATGGTGTGTTGCACGCGCAAAAATCTCACAATTGACGACCCTTGGAGGTGGAGCCGAGGAGGGGAGGAAAAAGGAAATGGCTTCACACCTTAATGCTGTGTTCTTTATGAAGGCAAAGAAATGGCTTCCCACCTCAACTGTTGTGTTCTTTATGAAGGCAAAGAAATGGCTTCACACCTTAATGCTGTGTTCTTTATGAAGGCAAAGAAATGGCTTCACACCTTAATGCTGTGTTCTTTATGAAGGCAAAGAAATGGCTTCACACCTTAATGCTGTGTTCTTTATGAAGGCAAAGAAATGGCTTCACACCTTAATGCTGTGTTCTTTATGAAGGCAAAGAAATGGCTTCACACCTCAACTGCTGTGTTCTTTATGAAGGCAAAGAAATGGCTTCACACCTTAATGCTGTGTTCTTTATGATGGCAAAGAAATGGCTCCACACCTTAATGCTGTGTTCTTTATGAAGGCAAAGAAATGGCTTCACACCTCAACTGCTGTGTTCTTTATGAAGGCAAAGAAATGACTTCACACCTTAATGCTGTGTTCTTTATGATGGCAAAGAAATGGCTTCACACCTTAATGCTGTGTTCTTTATGAAGGCAAAGAAATGGTTTCACACCTTAATGCTGTGTTCTTTATGAAGGCAAAGAAATGGCTTCACACCTTAATGCTGTGTTCTTTATGAAGGCAAAGAAATGGCTTCACACCTTAATGCTGTGTTCTTTATGAAGGCAAAGAAATGGCTTCACACCTTAATGCTGTGTTCTTTAAGAAGCCAAAGAAAGCAGCCTGAGCTAAGGCTACCAGCCTTTAATGCTTAGTTTTTTCTCGCTCCATGATGAACGGCAAGAAAAGGTGGAACTACGTGATGGTGTTACTGCGTTTAAGACTACGCAAAATCAAATAAAAAAAAGGGAGGATTTTATAGTGGTTTTGGGTTCCCAGCTACAAAGCTGTGTCATTTTTATTGAAGTAATAAATTCCAAAGGCCAACAAAAAAAGATGTCCGCTGAAAATTTTCTGATTTTTATGAAAAGCCAAACAAAGGGTCGAGCCGTCCCCGAACATTGGTGGCCAAACGTCCTACAGGGAACAGTAAAAAGGGGGAGGAAGGGCAGAAGGGGGAAAAACGATGGGATGCAACTTCAAAGAGTGGACGGGCCCGGGGTGGAAACGTTTGTTTGGGAAAGCAGAGGACCGGGGGGGGTGGAGGAAGTTTGCAAAATCTTAGTGGTGCCTCACGGTTACGGGATATGGAATAGGTAAGGTAAAGGTGAAAAATGTTTATTGGGGTTTTGTCTTCACCACGAGAGCATAAGCTAGCAAGCCTGTGTGGGAATGGGGTGAAAAATTTTTACCAAACCAAAAAAGGGGACTGGATAAAAAAAAGCCATGAGTGTTATTCCTTTCCTCGAAAAAAAAATTTTTTAAAAAAGGAAAAAAGGGCTGCTCAGGCAAAGTGTTGAAAAGAGTCAAATACGCAAATTCTCATCCAGTGTGCCCTTTCAATCTCTCAGGACCCGGGGGGGGGAGGGAATTTCAGGTCTGATATTGGGCTGGGGGAAAACGGGCCACAACAACTCTGCCAAGACCATATACAAAAAAACCCTTTGAATTAAAAAAAAAAAGTGGCTCCCCAGATCAGTGTTTTTTAAAGATGTGTAAAACTGGGGGATGGTAGGCCCACTTTTTTGGCGTTGAATTGTATTTTGATGGGGGGATTAAAATCTCGCGGATGTCTTTTGTTTGTTTTTTTTTAAAAGATTTTTTCCTGGAGTTATTGATTCCCCCCCCCCCAAAGGAAAGGTGGCGGGACTGTTTAGACGTTCCCCGCCTAAAAGAAACCCCCTCGGTTCGGGGTTGATTCCAGCTTTGCCGACCCCCAATTTTGACAAAAAAATCAAATGAATGAAAATCTTTGGGGGAGACTCAAAAACAGTGGATGCATGGGCTTAGGATTCGTGAAATTTAAAAAGGAACCCATGAAGTTTAAAAATTTGGGGAAAGAACATGTCTTTTTTTTTTCTTTGTTTTGTTTTTCTTTTTCTTTTATTTTCTTAAAATTAGATATGTAACGATTTTTTTGATGTTTTATATTTTTTTTTTTCCCCGGGGAAAAAGGGGGGGATGAAAAAAACAAAAATTTAAAAACATTTTTTTTACAGCTTTAAAAAAAGACCCGTTCGTACGTTCTCCATCAAAAAGGGGTCTTAGTTTTAAAACAATATTAAATAAAGGATGAAAAAAAGAAAAAAAACAACCAAAAGGGAATGAGCCCGGGAAAAGAAACAAAGAGTGAACTTTCCAATAAAAAACAACACAGCAACAGCAATGATATAGAACAAAAAATAAAACCCAGTAGAAACAACACCAAAGAAACAATAAAAAGAAAACCCAAAGCGGGAAAAAACCAATAAAAAACCTCACTCGGCCAAAAATTTTTGGGGAACAATCATCCCAAAAAAGCTGACATTGTTCTCGAAATTGCCACACGTTTAGGGGAAAAATAACGGGCAAGTAAACCCCCCGGTAATATTTTCATCCCTTACCGCAATTTAAAAATTAGACGCCTTTCCATTACCACATTTTGGGGTACCTAAATCAGGGGTTTTTACGCACCGCATCACGATATTCACGCCCCTGATCAAAGAAGAAGGTGGGTAAAAAAGGGCCCTTTTGAATTTTCCGTAAAAAGAGATAGCAGCAGCACCCCCGTAGCATTTTTGTTTTTTTTGTTTGTTGGCTTTTTTTTCAGGTGGGTGGGTGGGTGGGGGGTGCTGTTAGGGGGTTTTTTTTGGGGTTTTTTTCGAGGGGGGGGGGGGTCTTTTTTTTTTCCTAATCTGGACTTTCCAACCTGTTTTTCCCCGGGTTTATTTCCATCCCCGCCCCAGTCAAAACCTAGGCTTGCCAAGTCGAAAACCTAGGGTAAAATTTACTTTTTGCCACCATGAGGCACCCCAGACGGCCCCCGCACTCTGGGGTCACTTGGTGGTGTACATGAGGGGCCTTTCTGAGCCAACACTAAGGACACCCCCTTTTGCCGACAATATTGCACAGTCCCGACCCGATGAGAGACACTCCCCCATGGGAAAGGTGCCACACAACTCCCCAACGATCTTCTCCTTAAAACCTCCCAAGAAGGCTTTGACACCACTCCCCCAGGCGCTGAAGGGAATGGGGGACATCATTGAGATCCCCGCGATAAGTAAAAGGGGAGGTGAGGGATGGTTTTCCCTTTTGCCCTACCTTCCCTCCCCAACCCCAGAGCCCAAAGGTAATTTTAGCCGTTTATCCCCAGCTTTTCTGGGGGGGGGTGATTGGTTGTGCCCTTTCATAACATTAATTGTTAAAAATTCCCTTTATTTTTCATTATTTCTACTTTTTTCCCGTTGTTTTAAAAACCTATGTTTTGGGGCTAATCCCGTGGGTAAAAAAAAGGAGGATTTTTTTTTTAATTTTTCCCACTTCTTTTAAAAACTGAGGGGACAGTTAATGTGGCGTGGTTTAAAAAATCCCCCAAATCTTTCAGTTTTGTAGACAAGAGCAAGGGCAATGCCCCTTTAACTTTTTTAAGTGCATTGATTGAAATCGGAAAGATTGGTAGGCCCAAAGGGCGCCCCTTTAAAATAAGGAGAAAACCGGAATCTGTGCACCCCAAACCCTTGGGAACGCAAAAAGAGAGGGGGGAGGAGAGGGGGAAGGGGGAGAGGGAAAGGGGGAAAAAGAGAGAAGGGGGGGAGGGGGGAGAGAGAAGGGGAAAGAAGGGGAGAGAGAAAGGGGGAGAAAAGAACCGAATCGAACTCGAACTGAACCGAAAAGTTTATTACAAAAAGGCCATGGCCCCCTACTGAAGGGGGTTGCCAATGCTTGTTTTTTTTAAAAAAAAAAAAAAATAAAATAAAAAACAACCAAAAAAAAAACCCCCCAAGAAAAAACGTTACTGTATACAAAGCACTAAAAAAAATCACTTAGGAAAAATTATTTCTTATTTGAAGCCTTTAAAAAATATAAAAATGAGGCTGCCACAACCCAGGAGACTTGTGAGGGGGTCAAAGATCTAAATAAATAGGTGTCTATATATTTAAAGGGATTTTTTCCTAAAATCCTCAAAAACTGGAAAGCACAACAAAATGTACTTACCCTGGTGCTTTTTTACATAAGGGCATAGCGCTGGGCTCAATATTATGTTCTCTGTATTGAAAATTTTGAACATTTAATCTGATCCAAAAGTTGAATTAGATAAACTTTTTAAAAGTAACCATAAAGTTTTAGAAAGGTTTGAATCAGCAAATTTTAAAATTGTCTGTACATTTGAAATCTTTCACTGTTTGAGAAGAGAGAGAGAAGAGAAGAGAGAGAGAGAGAGAGAGAGAGAGAGAGAGAGAGAGAGAGAGAGAGAGAGAGAGAGAGAGAGAGAGAGAGAGAGAGAGAGAGAACTCGAACTCGAACTCGAACTCGAACTCGAATGGCTTATTCACAAAAAGGCCATTGGCCCATACATGAAGGGGGTTGCCGAACTGCTTAGTATTTTGGTTTAAAAAAACAAACAAACAAAAAAACCCACCACACAGACAACATGTTACTGTATAACAAGGTCAGCTACAAAAAATCACTTAGGATAACATTATCTCTCTTATTCTGAAAGCTCTACACAAATATAAAGTGAGGCTGCGCACAACCTCAGGATGACTTGATGCCAGGAGTAAACAGAGTCTAAATAAATTAGGCTGTCTACTATATTTAACAGGGATGTAGTTCTGCCTAACATCCTCAAAAACTGGACAGCACAACACAAAATGTACTTCATCCTCTGGTGCTTGCTTACATAATGGGCATAGCAGCCTGAGGTCGTCAATATCATGTTCTCTGTATCTGAATTTATGAACATTTATATCTGATACACCAAGTCTGAACTTAGACATAATTCTTTTCAAATGTATATCCATATCAAGTTTTAGATAAGGTTTGACATCATGCGAACTTATAAATTGTCTGTACATTTGAAATCTTTCACTGTTTTGTATATGATCACTCCATTGCTGCCATCGGCAGTCAATCAATCTTTGCCTGAAAGCGTTAATAAACTGAGAGAGAGAGAGAGAGAGAGAGAGAGAGAGAGGGGAGAGAGAGAGAGAGAGAGAGAGAGAGAGAGAGAGAGAGATTCGGAATGTTTATTCATGTAAAGCCCATTGCCCCTAATAAAGGGGTACAGTACACAGGTAATATTAATGAAATCACTCAACATACACACACATGAACAAACTTTACTAAGTCAGCACTGATCGTAATTTGAACGCCTTATATAAGTAGATCGATATATTTCGGACAATATTTTCGTTCATAGATGACAAAAGTAAACATAGACGAAACTGGCAAGGATGTTTGTAAAATTTCAATGGTATATACCGTGCTCTTTTCTTACTGAGAATCGGACAACACAACATAAAATGTATTTCGTCCTCATTTCCAGTTTTACACAATGGACAAGTCAAATCAATTCAGAATATGTTTTGTAGCGATTTTGGTGTGTACTAATTTCTGAAATGCCAAATCTAAACCTGGTCATAATAAATTTCAAATGTTTGCCTAGCCATTTTCAGATATGTTTTCCTGTCATGAACACCGCAAAAAGTTCTATAGATGCTAAACCTCTCACTGTTGTTAACGTGGAAGTCCCATTCTTGCCATCTGCTTAAGATCAATCTTTCTTTAAACTGGTATAAAAACTCTTTAACATTTTGAACACCTCCATTTTCCCATACATACCCAAAACCATTTTCAAACAATCTACAACGAATATTTGATACCCAGTTTCTTTTGCCTTTTACATCCAAATCATATTGCATTTTATAAGCTTTCTTTGGTAATCTAACATCTTTCATTACTACTAATTTTAACCAATAACGAATACAGCCTATAACAGAATTAATATAAATAGGATATCTGTTCGTTTCACCATAAACGAAGTCATTTGGGGTTCTCCTTTCGACCCCCAGAAACTTTTTCAATGCAAACAGAGAGAGAGAGAGAGAGAGAGAGAGAGAGAGAGAGAGAGAGAGAGAGAGAGAGAGAGAGAGAGAGAGAGAGAGAGAGATTCTTTTTCCAAAAATATAACTGGGCTTTCTATATTTTGGTCAAACATCTGATCAATAGATTCTCTGAACAGATGTAGTACAGGGTATATCTATGACATTTTCCAGGGCCAGTTACACCTCCTTAGTGACGTTGAACACTGCAAACTGAAAGTGACTTCAAAACATATAGTTGTCAGCGTAGCATATCTACCTAATGCGCTCACACGCAAGTGTGTGTGAGTGTGTGTGTGTGTGTGTGTGTGTGTGTGTGTGTGTGTGTGTGTGTGTGTGTGTGTGTGTGTGTGTGTGTGTGTTCATACGCTATTTGTTTCCCTACAATTCTAAGAAGAATGCTGTTTCTGCAAACAATTGTCACAAACAAGCCTCTTGTTGACATTAACTCTTTTAAGAAAGCAGGCAGAATTTATGTTGCTCAACTGACTTTATGTTTATCATCTCATCCCGCATACAGTATTTTTCTTCTACCTTCACTCCCTAAACAGTCATAACTCCCAAAGGAGTCACTGAGACACCGCATCGATTTTTTTTCAGGCTGTGTCTTTTGGGCAAGTTCAATCTGGCAGAGCCCATCCCTCTCCAGGTACAGGGTATGTAGGCTATGTTTGTGTTTCCCTCACCCAACCAACCCTGACATGAACTCCAGGATCTCTAACGTGCATAGTTGATCTTCTGCATGTGTTTATACACAAGAATGGTTAAGGCACTGGTCAGTCTACACTTCAAGTTGACTTGGGCTATCATTAAAATTCCCGCGCTTAATTCACCAGACGCCAATGTCGAGATTCGAACCCACGACCTCCTGGACTTGCAGGATGGAATTCAAACTGGTTCTATCCACTCAGCTACGGTGTTACTCCACCCTAGAGCGTTGCAGGTGATGGTGATTCTATGGTGTTTGTGCTGTGACTCCACCCAGCCACCCTACACAGGCATCAACAAGCATTGCAGCCCTCATGCTCAGTCATGCCTCACATGTGCAATACGAAAAGAAGCTACCTAGTCAGCTATGACGAGACAGGAAAAGGGCTCAGCAACAATGGTAACAAGAAGCAGGCAGGTGTTCAATCCTCCCCTAACCCAGCCATTAATTATGACTTGTTGTTGTTGTTGTTCTTCTTCTTCTTCTTCTTTTTCTTCTTCTTCTTCTTCTTCTTGGCCTCCTCCTTCTCCTTCTTCATCTTCTTCTCCTCCTCCTCCTCCCCTTTCTTCTTCTTTGCATTCTTCTTCTTCACATTCTTCTTCGCATTCTTCTTTGCATTCTTTCTTCTTCGCATTCTTCTTCTTCTTCTGCTGCTGCTTCTTCTTCTTCTTCTTCTTCTTCTCGTCGTCATTGCTTTCTGTTGATGGACTGTTTATATTACGGAGGATATTGATCACATATAAAAACCTTTCCTGGTTGATTTGTCTCTGGATGACTTCAGCCACCCCATACCTCAAAGCTTGGACAAGCAGCATGAAGAGTATATTGTCTTCTTTTGGGTACTTGGCTACTTCTGTACCATGCCATCTGCTTGTGTAAGCAATGATGAGAGGGCTATATCATGTAGGCTATAATGTCATGTTACCAAAGGACAATCAGAAAAAAATAAATACTGGTTTATCCACACACAAAAATAATGCCGCATCAGCTGTATTCTTTATTAATGGACAAGATAACATAATCTAGTGCAAAAAAATATTGTTTTAAACCTTTTGGTCGAAACATTTGTCCATAGATAAGTTTCAGAGGCCAAGACATGTTTTCCCAAAAGATTTCCATCTTAATCAATAAGACCTCAGGCCAGAAGGTTAGCTGCCATTTGTCCACAAAGAGAGATGATCAGGTTTTCTTAAGTTTGTGCTTGGCCTCTGAGATAGAAATAGCTACATGATTTCTTTTTGACAATGGCGACACCTGTATCAATGCTATGCTACCTACACTACTCTACAGGACACTAAAGTGCAAATCTGCCAGTATCTTGTTTCTTTCCGTGTATATATTCATGCAGAAGATCAAATTATGCTTGTTAAAGATCCTGTTATTCATGTCAACCTTTGGTGTGTTACGAAAACATGAGCAGACCTAGCAGGCATCCTGTACAGTCCTTAAAACAGAAATCTCCTCTGGAACTGTAATATAACCACCACCACCTACACTACACCACACCACACTACACTACACTACACTACACTACACCACACCGCACCGCATTACATTACACTAGACTAAACTACACTACACTACACAAAACGACACCACACAATGACACCACATGACACTACACTACACTACTCTACACTACTCTACACTGCACTGCACTACACTTTACTACACTACACTACACTACATTACACGACAGGACACAACATGACACTACACTACACTACACGACACAACACAACACCACACCACACCACACCACACCACACTACACTACACTACACTACACTACACTACACTACACTACATATATTACACTACACTTCACTACCCTACACTTCTTCCTTTAAGGTGGGGAGGGGGGGCGGGATAGCATGATGGTTAGAGTGATGTATTCATGATCTGATAACCCGGGTTCGATTTTCGTTCCAGAGGATTTTTCCTCTGGAGTTAACATCAGTGCCGACTCCACTCTCCCCAAAAGTCTTTCCGATGAGACTATAAACCGAGGTCCCGTGTGAGAAACGCACGCAGAACATCTTGCGCACACATTAAAACCCGCTCCGCTTTTCGGAAGTGTAGGCCACTGTGTACCGGTGGGAACAGATGACAAAATTTACACACGGGGACTGGATGAAAAAAGCGCATGAGTTCTTATTCCATTATCCTTGAGGTAAAAGAATAAAATGTAGTTACATGTAAAAGGTCATGGGGGCGCTGCACTGATAAGAATATCAGCTTTCTCTATTTGTGACCACTGTGTGCCAACACCTGGGTCTCACTCAGCACAGCTCTGTGGAGTTAATAATAATAATAATAAATGGAACTTACATAGCGCTATATCTTGCAAAGACAAATCAAAGCGTATACATTCGACCTAATCTTACTCAGTCATACAACCAATGACAAATAATCAATAGTTCAAACAGATATTACAAACATGGTACGCTGTAGACCAAATCTATGAAAAAAAATTGCAATAGTCAAATGTTTTTCAAAAGCACACACACTCACAGGTCATATACTTTAGCAGGGTGATAGGACATGGGTTAGTGAAGGGTGGGATAGTTCTGATATGAAACAGGAGGGGGGAAATCTTAGGTTTGAAATAAATATGTCTTGAGGCTGGATTTAAAAGTGTCATAGCTAGGCTTCTGGCGAAGAGAGAGAGGCAGCTCATTCCAGGTCGATGGACCCGAAATAGAGAATGAGCGGCCGCCAACGGTAGATTGGTTGAATCTAGGTATTCGTAGGCACAAGGTATCTGCAGCAGAGCGGAGGGAACGTGAAGGAGTGTACAGGTTAAGACATTCACAGAGGTAGGAGGGTGCAGTTTTGTGGAGACATTTGTAACAGAGGGTACTGATCTTATAATCTACTCTCTGTGGCACAGGCAGCCAGTGGAGAGATCGCAAGAGAGGGGTAATGTGCTCAGATTTTTTCTTTCTGAGAACTAGTCGAGCTGCGGAGTTTTGTATACGTTGAAGGGAGTGGATAGATGATGCTGGCAGATCAGACAAAAGAGAATTGCAATAGTCCAGACGTGAAAGAACGAGAGAAGTGACAAGTTTGGCTGTTGCATCGGTGGACAGGTACTTTTGAATTGCACTAATATGCCGTAACTGACAGTAGCACGACTGACAGGTCTGGGTGATGAATTTTTGCATAGAGAGTGTGTTGTCGATAACAACACCTAGATACCTCATTCAGTTCATTCAGTGATGTTGTCCGCCCATGCCTTTCTTTCTCTGTCTGCTCTGTTTCTACCTCCCTGGACTGTGCCTTGCAAGATGATCTTTGAAAGCTGTCCGATCCTGCTTACATGTGCTACATCTTGCTACATGTTCTTGTTGCTCGTTCACCTCTCAGCAACATCATAAAATTTTATGATGGTAGCGGCTGATGTATGCATGTTCCATCATCTGCCTCCATCCCCTTCTGATTCAGTCCTACAGGGAACAGTACAAGGAGGGAGACAAAGATGCAGACAGAAAAAACGATGGGAAGACAACATCAGAGAGTGGACTGGCCTTGAGTGGAATGATTTGCTACGGAAAGCAGAGGCCTGCAGGGAGTGGAGGAAGCTGGTTGCAAAATCTACATTGGTGCCCCTACGGTCCACGGGACTACGGGATAGGTGAGGTGAGGTGAGAGGTAGCTTTCATCTTGGGGCAAGTCTGTCCACTTGGCTCTGTTCTCCACGTATAAAGTCAGCTGTCTTCCTTGTCATCTCTTGCCTCCATTTTGCTCTGGGCCACAGTCTTCATGACATGGCAGCCCTGATGTCTCATAGTATTTCATTTTGCTTTTTACTAGCCTGGCCTTAAAGTTCAGAATATTTGTTCAGTTCTTTCATAATGCTTTGGTTTGTTAGGGTTTTTTGTTTTTAGTCAGAACATATCCTTACAGCTCTTGAGAACACTGTAACTGATTTTCTTCCATGAATGAATAGTAAGAATGAGGACATAGAAAAACTGACAGAAACATAAAATGTGCATAAACGAGAAGTAATGTGCAAAGATATACTGTTACATCAGATCAATTTGCGATAATGACTGCTTCTATTTTTAGCACACCATCGACCAGTGTCTTCCGGTTTGTCTGCGATACTAATCATAATGTTCAGTCAGCCATTTTGGTTACGTCAATAGTTTGTCAGTTATACTTCTGGCATCAGTCTGTTAAGTAGATCTCCTTCCCATTAATCTCTCAGTCCTAGCTTCATCAAATGCAGTTATTCATTACCCCCAGTAAAACTTTTTGCTTGCTTGCTTGCTTGCTTGTTTGTTTGTTTTACCCGTGGTGTGTTTATTCCAACAAATTTACATGGCTTGTTATGCATCATTGTTGCCATGCTGTGGAGCTTTCTCTAGTTGTTGTTTTTTTGTGGGGGGGTTGTTTTCTTTAAAGCGACAGAACCATGAACTATGCTTGTTTTCATTTACATGTCCCAAAACTTATCAGTCCTGAGAGATACAGACACCTGCTGTGTTGGTTAGGCAATATGGACAACACTGCGTTCAAGACTACATCGTTAAACGGAAATGGATAGTGCATCAGTGTGTTAGATCACTCTTCTCATAGAACACTCGATGGGAAAATGGTGGG
>CM054137.1:13636092-13808592 GCA_028751875.1 Rapana venosa
CTTCATTCGACCTGTTCTGCTCTTCTTCATTCCTGCCTGCCTTCCTTTCTTTCTACTTCCTTCTTTCCGTCCTTCCTTCCTTCTTTCTTGTCTCTTTCGTTCGTTCATTCATTCCTTCTGCCCTTTTTTTCTTCCTTTCTTTTTTTTCCTTTCTGGCTTCCTTCTTATCTTTCTCCATTCTTTCCTTCGTTCATCCTTGTCTTCATTCTTTCCTTCCTCTTCCCTTTTTTATTCTTCCTTCCCTCCTTCCTCCCTTCCTTCATTCAGTGAGTCAGAATCCGATTGTTCATTTTTATTCTTACAATGACTTTATAATATCTCCAGATACCAGCACCTTCAACGTCACAACTTTAAAAATGACATCACCAATGACAAATCAGATACATGAGAACTCAGTTACCATTTCCATTGTAAAAATAGTGTGGTTTTTTGGCAAGGAAAACGACATTTCCATATGATTTTGATTGCATAGGCCACAAAGCTATGTAGCTGTATATAGTCACGTTTCTTGAACTAATTCCTGTTCAATCTACAGGGGTGGGGAGGGCTTGGAAGGAGAGGGGAGGGTAAGGTAAGGTAGAGGAGGGGAGGGTAAGGTAAGAGGAGATATGGAAGGGGAGGGTATGGAAGGGAAGAGTAGAGTATCAAAGGGGAGGGGAGGGTATGGAAGAGGAGGGTAAGGTAGGGGAGGGTATGGAAGTAGAGGGTATGAAAGGGGACGGTAGGGTAAGGTAGGGGAGGGTATGGAAGGGGAGGATAGGTGAGGTAGGGAAGGGTGTAGAAGGAGAGGGGAGGGGAGGGCATGGAAGTGGAGGGTATGGAAGGGGAGGATAGGTAAGGTAGGGGAGGGTGTAGAAGGAGAGGGGAGGGTATGGAAGGTAAGAGGGGAGGGTATGGTAAGGGTAGAGTGTGGTATGAAAGGGAAGGGGAGAGAAGGGAGGGGAATGAAAGGTAAGGTAGGGTATGGTATGGAAGAGGAGGGTAGGGTAGGGTAGGTAGGTAAGGTAGGGTATGGTATGGCATGGAAGGGAAAGGTAGGGGAAGGTGAGGCAGGGTATAGTGAAAAGGTAGGGTATGTGTGAAGGTAGGGTAAGGCAGGGCAGGATATTATAGGGTAGACTAGAATGAGGTACGGTATTTTAGCATCACTGCAAATTTCTCTGTCACGAAATTCAAACTGTTTTTCCCAAAGCAAAACGTGAAATTATACCACAGCACCATCTCTTTTTAAGAATACGTTTTCTGCCTATTTTGTAGCAACAGAATTTTGCCAGGGACAACTCTCTCATTGCCATGGGTTCTTTTACATTCATTAAACGTGTGCTGCAGACAGCGTTATTATTTCATCCAAAAACACCACTCACACTATCACCCATGGACTAGAAAACCTTGCACCCTGGGGGATTTACACCAGGATCCTCTCGCCATTTAGACAGATATGACTGGATTGGATTGCGTTGCATTACATTTGTGTTATGTTGCAGTATATCGTGTTGCATTGTATTGTGTGTATTGTATTGCGTTTTTGATGTGTTGGTTTTTGTTGTTTTGTTGTTTTTTTGGGGGGGCTTTGTGGGTTGTTGTGGGTTTTGTTGGGTTGTTTTGTGTTGTTGTTTTTTTTTTGGGGGGGCAGTTTGTTTGGGTTTTTATTTTGGTTGTTGTTGTTGTTGTTTTGGAGTGGTGGTGCTGGCTCATCTTCTGTGACGTGCCTGTCCAATTGTTCCCACGCCACTTATTTCAGTCTCTCCGCCCCAGTCATACTCAGATTAGCTGTCACATCCTCAGGGTCAGAAGTCCACAGGCAGTCTATCACTGTCAGACCGCCATGGGGCCAACAGCCAGAGGGGCCCTGCACTGCTGGTGGGTCACTTTGGCAGTGTTCAGTGGTGCCTGTTCTCAGTAAACATTATGCAGGATACTACCTTTGATTTGTACTGTGATGCGCTTTGATTTGTCTTTGCAAGGTATAGCGCTATATAAGTTCCATTTATTATTATCATTACCTACTAAGTCCCCGGCTGACGACAGTGATAGCTCAGTCGCGGAGCCATACTGAGCGAGACGCCCGGGGGAATGGGCGTCGGTGACCACCACAACGTCCCTCCAACGACCTTCTCCCCTGAACCTTTCAGCCCCAAAGACTTTAACATCAATTCACCACAGGCACATAAGTGTATGGGGAAACCGAAGATGAGATCTTTTGTGTGCGATATTTTTATTTTTATTTTTTTATTTTAATCTTTTATATAGAGGATAATGGAATAAGCACTTATGTGCTTTTTTACATCAAGTCCCCGTGTGCATCCGGTTTTGTCATTTCTGTCATCTGTTCCCACCGGCACACAATGGCCTACTCTTACGAAAAGCGGGACAGGATTTAACGTGCGCGCAAGATGTTCTGCGTGCGTTCGCATACGGGACCTCGGTTTATAGTCTCATCGGAAGGACTTTTGGGGAGAGTGGAGTCTGCACTGATGTTAACTCCAGGGGAAAATATCCCCTTGAACGGGAATCGAACCTGGGTCGTCAGATTGCGTGCGCAATGTTCTAACCACTCGGCTATCCCGTTAAAGATGTGTTGCACACAGGATCTCGGTTTATCGTCTCGTCTTCCAGACCAACAACCACATTCATCTGAAATCAGTAGATGTTGACGTACTGTTGTTACCAGTCGTCTATAGATGGTCACGACCAGGTCTGTTTTTCTTATGTTGCTGCACAGAAAGTGCGTGTGTGTGAGTGTGTGTTGGTGGTGGTGGTGGAGGGGGGATGCTCTAAAGATGCTCCTGTCCACCCATACAGCCCCTTGTCAGCACTGTCAGTGCCGCAGCACTGCAGTTGATAACCCTGTCAAATGCCAGACATTCCCTTCTATTCCTGCAAGAAAAAGGGAGGCTGGCTCGCTGCGTGCGTTAGCTTAGGCTATCTCTCAGAGCCCTATTTGTTTATATAATTATCCAAAACTGGTGCTTTCCTTTTTTATAGTTCTATGTCTCTGTTGTCTGGAATCTTTCCGTGCTGATCTTGTAAACACTTTATTTCACATCCTTTTCCATGTGTGTGATGAAAAACTTATGGACAATACATTGTTAAGTGAAGAGATGTCCTTGTATCAATGCTGTGAACAAAGTGACTGAAAAACTATCTGTGCATAAATGTCTTTGTGACCTAGCTGTTCAGGGCAAAACTGACTGACTGGCGGCGATCGTGTTGTTGTACAGGCCTGCCCTGCTTGCTTTTGGTCATGTTTTGATTGCTGTGTATGTTCTGATCAGTGGTAGTCGTGTAAGTGTAAAATAATTATAATGTATGAGAGCTGTATGTTGTATTTAGCAAGCAAGAGCAATGGCAAGAAAACTACACAGTGAGGTCCTACACAGGTATAGTAGCTGTAGATTAGACTGAACTTACTGTGTAGATTGTGTGGTAGACTAAACGTTAAAAAAGAAAGTCAGTGCGTAAAAGCTGCTCCTATATGCGTAAAATTTCTGTCAGGAACAACAGAAAAATGGGAGATGCACATAGACCTCCAGTGAACAGGATTAGTGGCAATGAAGCTTTCAGTCACTGGTTTTCTTTAGATAGCCTATAGGCCTAAAAGTCGCAAATTTAATGTTAATGAATGGGCGCGGCAGTTCTAAGAAACGGACAGTGACTGTGTGCCGGCCGCTCCCCCAGCGGCAGGCAACCACTGATGGGTTGTGTACATTGAAGTAGGTTAGGCTATCCTACTTCTACTACGACTAGCCACTCAATTACGGCGTATTAGTGCAATTCGAAAGTACCTGTCCACTGATGCAACATCCAAACTTGTCACATCTCTCATTCTTTCACGTCTGGACTATTGCAATTCTCTTTTGGCTGGTCTGCCAGCATCATCTATCCACTCCCTTCAACGCATTCAAACCCTGCTGCTCGACTTGTTCTCAAAAAGAAAAAATCTGAGCATACTACTCCTCTCTTGCGATCTCTCCACTGGTTGCCTGTGCCACAGAGAGTAAAGTACAAGATCTGTATCCTCTGTTACAAAATAATGTCTCCATAAAACAGCACCTTCCTACCTCTGTGAATGTCATCACCTGTACACTCCTTCTCGTTCCCTCCGCTCTGCTGCAGATACCCTGTGCTTACAAATACTTAGATTAGATTCAACCAGTTCACCGTTGGCCGTCGCTCTTTCTCTGTTTCTGGTCCAGTGATCTGGAATGACCTCCCTCTCTCCCTTCGCGAAAAGCCTACTTACAACACTTTTAAATCCAGCCTCAAGACATACTTATTTCAAACCTAAGACCTCCCTCTGCAGTTTCATCTCATAATTATCTGTCCTTGCCTTCAATGGCCTAAATTTCCATCACCCTGCTGAAGCATATAACCTCTGTGTGTGTGTGTGTGTGTGTGTGTGGGTGTGAGCGCGTGTGCGCGCGTGTGCGCGCGTGTATTTGAACTTGTTAAACTATTAATCATTGTTGGTTGCATGTGTAGGAGTGGAATGGATGCAAGCGCTTTGATTTGTTTTTTTACAAGATGTAGCGCTATATAAATTCCATTTATTATTATTATTACTTACTAGGCCAGCCTAGCGCGTGTCTGCAGCAACCAGGCAGGATAAGGGCTTAGGCCTAGCGTCTTCGGCAAGGAAGGTAGACAGCATGCATACGCATAACCCCTAGTGCATGGAATTAGTTTTTGTTGTTCTCTATAATGTCACTGTTTCAAGATACGTAGCTGAAAAATGATAAGTCCTTGGATGAGACTATAAACCGAGGCCCCGTGTTCGAACGCATTCAGAACATCTTGTGCACACGTTAAATCCTGTTCCGCTTTTCGGAAGAGTAGGACATAGTGTGCCGGTGGAAACAGATGACAAAATTGACAAAACTGCATACACACGGGGACTGGATGTAAAAAAGCACATGAGTGCTTATTCCATTATCCTCGATATAAAAGAATAAATGAAAATAAAATAAAATACATGAATTTTGCATGGAGTGTATTTGTTAACTGATGATCGTCCAGTTTACTTTTATCTGCCACAGCAGATATACATATAAACTAACCTAGCATAGAAACTAAACTCGCATATCTTTGATATTATTGTCATCTGCTTTTAGTTATCTTTGTATTGATGGAGCTTACAGCATTTTTCCTGTTCACAGTAATAATTTTCTACATGAAGCAGTTTGACAGCAGCCCCTTTTGCTATACAGAAAGAAAAGTAGTAAGCCTATCGTAAGTATGAGGGCTGGCACAGTTTGTTTGTTTTTAAATTTTGTGCGTTTCATTTATTTCAGCTGTCCTTAATTTTCATAAGTACTTTACTTTTTTTAAGATAGATAAATAAATAAATAAATAAATTAAAATCAAGCGTGTCCATGCTTGTCGCTGATTGGTCAAATATAGTCCCCACCCCCACCCCCCACCCCCCCACCTTCACCACTTTAGCTGAGAGTTACTGGCCTTCGCATGACATGAGATCGTGAGCAAAAAACAATTGCAGTTGAGATGGGAAAGGGTTTGAAAGGGGGGGTTGTCTTTCTCAGTCCCTGCCCAACTTTTTAAAAACTTTCTGCAACTTCTAAACAATGGTTAGAATAATATTTTTTTTCTTTAAATTTTTTAATGTCCTACCAAATGTTTCCTAGTTAAGCATCATTTCAAAAAAGCGGAAAGCTAAAACGGGCCGGCCTTTTGTTCATGTCTTTAGTCCAAAATATCTTTTTAATGTGTTTACTTGCGAAAGCCTTGTTTTTAAAAATCAAAAGGGTTTTCTGTTCAACCAAGCTCCTCTAGTCTTAAAAAAATTTTAAACCCGGCTTTCAAACATAGTGTTTGAAACAAACTGGGGGTTTGGGGCCAAAAATTAAAACTCTTATTTTATAATTTTTTTCTGCTTCCAACCGTCCCAAAAAGGTGATCGAATAAAGGTTTAAACCCCAAAAAACAAAAACAGAAGGGGGAAAAAAAAGCTTTTTTTTCTAGGGATTTCCTTCAGGAAAAGGTTGGGCATGAAAAAAACCTAATTTTCCAAAAATTTTTGGGGCCCCCCTTTTTTTAAAGGTACTTTTTCTACCCCCGGGGAATTGTCAAAACCAAAAAAAGGCAGGGTTTTTTTAAAAAAACCCCGGCCGAACAATTTTAAAATAAAAAGGTAATGGTTACAAGGGGAGGAAGGTTTTACCCCCAAAAAATTAAAAGTTTTTCCCCTTTTTTTTCCCTTTTTTTACTTTTTTTTTAAATGGGGTTTTAAAGGGACCTTTTTTTTTAAAAAATTAAAGGTTTTTCACAAAAAAAAAAGGGGCAAAATTTTTTAAAAAAGAAAAAAATATTCATTTAAAAAAAAATTTGAGTAAAAAAATTTTTTTTCCCCCAAAAAACCTTTTTTTAAACAAGGGGACCAGACAACCCCGCCACCCCCCAAGGTTTTTTTTCCCTTTCCCAAACGCCCCCCCCCCCCCCCCGCCCAAACCCACACAAAACCCCCAAAAAAAAACACCCCCCCCCCCAACACCACAACCCCCAAACCACCCTTGGGGGTTTGAAGGAAAAGAAAAAAAAAAAATAAAAAAACCACACCACCCCCAACCTTTTACCAAAACCTACAACGAAACTAAACAAAACCTTACAAAAAAAACTTACAAATAAACAGCCAACAGAAGCCTCACAGCTTTTTTTTTCATGGCAAGATCCTCAAAAAGGGGAAATAATTTTTTTAAAAAAAATTTAATGTTGTACAAACTAATGATAAAAACCACACACATTGCCACATGCGAGTTGGAGTAGAAGCAAGATCAATGAAAAACCAAAAGTAAATAACAGTGCAGTTACTTTTTAAAATTGAAAAAAAGCAATCATTTCATTAACAAAAATTTTTATTCACAGTACACCCCAAAAAAACATACACGCCATTTTCATCCCTCAAAAAAAAGAACCAAAGGGGCCCCCTCAAACAACGGGCAGACCTTCTTGCGGGGGGATAAACCCATGACCGGGGGTTAAACATAAGCAGCAACTTAAAAAAAGCTGAAAGGAAGACCCCCAAACCAACAAAGGGGACAATGAAAGAGAAGCAAACCCCACGCGGAACCGAACAACTCAAGACCCATACCATGCCCCCAGAAAGATCTGTCTTTTGCGCTTCTCGCCGGGAAATAAAGGGGCTTCGTTTAAAAATTCTAACAGTTCCGGGTGAAAAAAATCCCAAAACATTCGAATCCCCGAGAAAAATATCCCACACCCTTAAACCCCTTTCCCCCAACGGCAACCCAAAAAACTACCTCGACTCCTTCCCATTTTTAAGAAAAGGTCACACTGCCTTTTTCCCATAACGAAACCCCCGCTTTGGGCATACAGAAAAATCCCCTTTTTTGACGGGCCGGGACAAAAAACATGTATTGCGCCCTCTCACACACTGATGCCCAAAAGAGGTCTCATGGTCAACCCATTTCCCCTGGCAATTGAGAACCTGCAACTACTGCTCCATCATTGCAGAACAGCCCCAACATTTAACACCAAAAAACAGAAAAACCCTCCAAAACCCATACATGGACCTACAAAATTCCCTGCAGAATGTAAAAACAAAAAAAAACCTTTACACAAAGGAGACTTTGGGGGCTGTCTTCTGTCAAAGCAAAAAACAATACAAGCGACCCGGGGACCTCGGACGCCCCCATTTTAAAACTGAACGCCCCCCTATTTAAAGCAAAAAAAAAAAAAGCTTCACACAACGGAGGACCTTCAATTTCCCCCTGTTTAAAAACAACACAACAACAAAGAAAACCCTAAAAAGCCTACAGCAGCCTGCCCCGAATTCCCCACTTGAAGGCCCCAAAAAAAAGAAACTCCAAAGCAACTTGGAGATTCACACATTACCCCGCGAATGCAACAACCGAAAAAAACCAAAAAACAACTCACAACAATTGGGGACTTTCACTTCAGAACTGCTCCATCTTGCATATATAGAACTACAAATGAAAAATAAGCCCACTGCAACTTGATGACGGGTGAATATTGTTCCATCATTGTGCACACAGACTAAGCTGTTCATCTGACAGATGCAAAAAAACGGGAACGCAACACCAGCAAAAATTCAGACCAGATTGCTTGCAGCTCTGGGTGTCATCACTGCAGTGGAGCCATGCAACTTCAACCACCACCTTATGTGAGTATGATAATTTTGTGCTTCTGTTACTGTGTGCATGCAGTTCATTGTCGTCCTGTCCCACTGGCACAAATGGCCTACTCTTCCCAAAAAGCAGAAAAGGTGTCTGAAGATGTTTTGCATGCATTCGCATATGGGCCCTTGGTTTATAGATTCATCCAAAGAACTCTTGGGGAGTGGAATCAGCACTGATAACTCAGGAAATGATGATTGTCAATTTCTTTTTTTCTCTTTTGTATGGCATTCCTTGGCAAAAAAAATCTAACAGTTGCCAGTGGTGAGGTTTTGTGTATGTGATCATTTGTCCACCATTTAGGGTAGCCATATTCTGACTTAAAGGATGTCTAAACATACCTGTGTGGATGTGGGGGGGGGGGGGGGGTCCCCTCAAAGTTTGTCATTTGTTCTTGCCAGCATGCAATGCATGGCCAATTGTTTGTAAAGGTCAAACTGGTTTTAATATGTGTGCAGTTTGTTTTGCATGCATTTGCACATGGGACCTCGGTTTGTGATCTCATCCTCAACTTAGGGAAGTGAGTACTGATAACTCCAGGGGAAATTTTCCCTCAAACAGGCCACTGCAAGTGATGAGACAGAGGTCCTATGTGCAGTATATATTAGTGCTTGTAAAAGAATCTGCTGTGACAATAGCATGGCAAAATTCCATTTTCATACACACATGTGCACCCACATGTCGGTACCTCTAGGGAGAGCAGTCCAAATTTTGCATGACTGAAGACTTCCACTGCACTGTGACTAAAGTTACCGCCCTGCATGGCACAACGCAACACCCACACGGCAAATGCCATTGCACATGAGCACACTGCACACACAAACATTTAGACAGTGTCATATCTACATGATTCATTTATGTTAATCTTTGTTTTCAGGTACTTTGCAGCAGTCATTGTCATTCTCACCTAAAACACCATGATGCTAGTATGAGAAACATGTCTTAACGGTGTTGGGACCGTGTTGGTAGAGGATGGGGAATGGAAGGGTATGTGGACACAAAAGTATTTGGTCTTTGGAATGGGGGGGGACATTCTGTGTTGTCCCAGTCGTCGGTTTTCGTGAAGACTTTTGCGTGGTCCCTGATCCCACAGAACTGGTAAAATACTTGCGGCATTTGCACGAGGGTGGGTCTGCATGACCTGTCACTTCTGAAACGCATTAGGGAGATAGAGATAATCTATAAAGAGCAATGAGTGTCTTGCAAGGCCACCGGCCACACAACTGCTGCTTTGTGCAGCTGGTTCACAAGCATGACCAGAAAAAGGACAATCGGCTTTGCAACATCTTTATAATACAAACAAAACTCGGTTAAGAATCGCACGGTTTTTTTTAAAAATCACATGTTTCACTACAACATTTCCCTCTGCTCTTAACCAAATTTTGCCACCAAATTAATTTTGTGTGTGCTGTCTTTGTCATTGCGCACTATCCTGTCAGTCACATTCAAAAGATCACTGGACACCATTTTCCTGATTGCATCAGAGATCCTTGCTAAAAAATATTGTTAGAATAAAATAGAATTTAAAAATGTTAAATGAGGTTTTAAAAATAAAAAAACAGAAATAAAACTTGAGTAAAATATTTTAGAATATTAAATTAGATTTTAAAAATAAGAAAATAGAAATAAAATTGTTAGAATGGAGTAGAACTTTAAAATGTTAAAGTAGATTTTAAAAATCCAATAATATGAAGTGAAATAGAGATATATTTCTCATTATATTTCATTTTGTGTTGTTGGAAAATAAAATAAATAATGTAGGAAATAAAATTATTTTTAAAACTAAAACACCTAGATAAGATTAACGTAAACAAATCAGGGATAAATCTGCAAGAGATCAAAGGAGAGCAATCTCGGTGATGTCCAGTGTTCTTGTGTCTGAAAATACCGCCACCAACAAAGGCTTTGAGACAGTGATCATGGGGGATTGTGATCTGATCACCCCCTCAACATATCTGAAGAATTAACTTAATTTTTTCCTTCCCATCCTTCATTCCACACGGGTCCTAATCTGGTGAGTCATGTGGATCATCAGAGAGCTGTCTCTTGAGTGGGCTGAGTCGTGTGGATCATCTGGGAGTCATCTCTACAAGACTGGGGCTACCTACCACTTTGGTTCCATCAAGACCTTGCATATGTGAGTACAAAACCTGTACAGCTACAATTGAGAGACCTTATTATACATCATTTATAATAGTTGAGATGCGGCTAAGTCTATCTTCAGGAGAAAACAGTTCACATTCTCATGAAACATGAGGAAACTCAGGTTTTTACTTGTAAAGATCTTGTTATGCTTTGTTCCTGATTTTTAAAGTCCAGTTTTGTTGTACTTTATTAGTATTAGTCATTTGTCCATTGTTTCCACCTGTCTTTTTTTCATTTATTTTGATTGAAGAGATAATTGAATTGCATACTTGCCCATTCTTTACTTCTGTTTATTGTTACTGACATAACTTTTTTGCTCCGGTCTTGGTTAAATTTGTAACCATATGCCCATCTGTGCCTCATGATTCAAACCCACAACCTACCAACCAGGAGTCCATTGTTACCTATTACACTTTGGCAGCCGATAGATTTTCATCTTGTTTCCATAATTAAAAATGTATTGCTTAGTTCTATTCCTTTGGGGTTGCTTTTTTTCTTGTCTAAAGTTTGTGATTTACATTCACAGATACCACTTAAAGCTGGAACAGTTCCAAGTCCAGCACCATCAGTCACTAAATGATGGGGGAGCAAGTGTGGCTACAGCAAAGATCCCTGTGGATCGGGGACCACATACTTCTTGGAAAACTCCAGAATTACTTCTCATTTGTAAGTAAACCATTTTTTCCCTTTAAATGCAGTGTCCCCTCATTACTAGTAAAAAGTGTAAAGTGCTATGGCAAAGGCTCAAATCCAGCATGACTCGGTCAAGGTCCAAGGCACTGTGCTAAAATTAACACACCCCTTCCTTTTACCAAGTCTTAGTGTGGTAGATTTCTGCTATAATTAGCCCAGCTGGGATGGGATGGGATGGAGAGGAGCTGATTGTAGGATACTCACAGCTGTGATAGTAGAAAACCATCATTTTTCTGTTTTACATAGTTTTTGTGGCCATATGTAGACTAGCTCTTTTGTTTTTTTTAAATACTACTACTACTATCAAAATAAGGGTTTGAAGATAAAATTATAAGTGTTAAATATTTTTTTATTTCTTAAATACACTGTGTTCCTCGTAGCTAGAGAAGGTGTGTAAAATTTTATGATCATAAAGCAGAATTATTCTTTGTGCTCATCTGCAGGCGAAATCAAGAAAAATAAAACTGACTTAATCCAAACAAGGGGGTGAAGATAAAAATGCAAGGGGGTGAAGATAAAATGCAACATGTGTTAATGGATTTTGTTCTCTGGCAAGAGCTCTGAGGCACTCCTATGGTGAGATTTTGTATATTCAACTAGTTTTGCCCACCATTAAGGTAGCCACATTTCAACTTTAGGGGTGCTATCTAAACACACCAGTGTGCTGTCATTTTGTCATTCATTCCTACTGGCACGCAATGGCCAACTGGTCTGAAAGTTGGAACATATATTAATGTGCGTGCAAGATGTTCTGCACATGTTCCTCGGTTTCTAGTCTTGTACAAAGGACTTTGAGGGGAGGGGAGTTGGTGCAGTAAACTCCAGGAGAAAAAACCCTTGAACGGGCATCTTGATTGTGGCTGAACCAGCGCTGTTAGACATTGAGCTCAGTGCTCTAACCATCCGGCTATTCCACCTATCTGTACACAGCTTTGTGAAAGGAGACAGATTTGACACCATTCTTGTCTGAATTGCATGGATATGTGGCCATTTGAGGCAATGAGACTGTTGACAAAGTCGCCAATAGTGCCATGAAAATAAACATCAGCACTTAGCACAGATGCTTAGCTTACTAATTCTCTGCGGTAGTTTCCCCCCTAAAAGTGTCGGTTTTCAGTAGTTTTGTGACATCTTTCAGCAGGATTTTACTCGCTTTAGTCGAGCGTTTTTAAAAACCGTTTTGAAGTCAGGCTTTTTAAAGCTTGTGCACATGCATGCACTCTCACTCACTCACTCACACTCATGCACACTGGCAACCCAGAAATCCCAAATTATGTAAGGCAGAAATGACATCTAACCCCCTCCTCCCTCCACCCGCACCTCCTCCTCCACACTTTTACCTTTGTTTCCTCCAATAGCAGTATTTTCAAGTACTACATCACAAGACAGCTTTTATGGTCACCATGAATCTTTGATACTGCAACTTATTTTCAATTTGCATGTCCCTTCTAAAGCCCTTTTTCAAAGTTTTGTGAAACATCCCCTTCTTCTGAAAACCATGATCTCAGTTTTATTTCAGTCCAAGAGGTTCAGGAACCTTTGTGAGATCTTTTAGGAATTTATGAAGCCTATGAGTATGCGGGAAATGAGACTGTCTGCAAAAGGCAGTAACCAGATTCCTTGAAGATTGTGTGAGAACTGACATTGATGTTTGTCATACTTTGTGGCATTGTCAGCTATGTTTGTGATCAGCAATCAACGAAAATAAATAGAGATAATGTGCAACCTTGTGTCATCGTTATTTTGAAATACAGGGATAGACACGCACGCATGCATGTAACACATACACACACACACACCACTACCTCTCCATAGATGGATAGATAAGTAGATATATTAAAGTCACGTTTGTTGTTGGTTTCCAGGATCTTCTGTTGAAACACCAGTGCACCCAGTTTCTGGAAAAGGATGCCCTCTGTCATCAAAGAGGGCATCTACAGTCATCGAGGAAAACTAGTATCGTCATTGAGGAAAGCAACTACAATTATTAAGAAAACGGCTACAATTGTCATCACCAAAAGCAACTACAATTGTCAAGGAAAACAAGTAAAGTCATCAAAGAAAACTAGTCATCATCAAGTAAAACTACAATCATCGTCAAAGAAAACGGCTACAATCATCCTTGAGGAAAACAACTACAATCATTCTTTGAGGAAAACAGCTAGAATCGTCTTTGAGAAAAACAACTACAATCGTCAGTGAAAACTACAGTCATCGTCAAAGAAAACTGCTACAGTCATCGTCAAAGAAAACTACTACGGTCATCGTCAAAGAAAACTACTACAGTCATCGTCAAAGAAAACTGCTACAGTCATCCTCAAAGAAAACTACAATCATTGTCAAAGAAAACTACTACAGTCATCCTCAAAGAAAACTGCTACAGTCATCCTCAAAGAAAACTACAATCATTGTCAAAGAAAACTACTACAGTCATCCTCAAAGAAAACTACAATCATCATCAAAGAAAACTACAATCAACGTCAAAGAAAACTACTACAGTCAATTCTCAAAGACAACTACTACAGTCATCGTCAAAGAAAACTACAGTCATCGTCAAAGAAAACTACAATCATCATCAAAGAAAACTACTACAGTCATCCTCAAAGAAAACTACAGTCATGGTCAAAGAAAACTACAGTCATGGTCAAAGAAAACTACAATCATTATCAAAGAAAAACTACTACAGTCATCCTCAAAGAAAACTACTACAGTCATCCTCAAAGAAAACTACTACAGTCATCCTGAAAGACTACTGCTACAGTCATCCTCAAAGAAAACTACTACAGTCATCCTCAAAGAAAACTACTACAGTCATCGTCAAAGAATACTACTACAGTCATCGTCAAAGAAAACAGCTACAATCGTCGTCAAAGAAAACAGCTACAATCGTCGTCAAAGAAAACTACTACAGTCGTCGTCAAAGAAAACTACTACAGTCATCGTCAAAGACAACTACTACAGTCATCATCAAAGACAACTACTACAGTCATCATCAAAGACAACTACTACAGTCATCATCAAAGACAACTACTACAGTCATCGTCAAAGAAAACTACTACAGTCATCGTCAAAGAAAACTACAGTCATTGTTAAAGAAAACTAGGAGGTGCCGTGGTCGAGTGGTTTAGGCGGTCAACTCGTGATCCAGAGGTCGCGGGTTCGATCCCCGCTCGGCTCGGTATTGTGTCCTTGGGAAAGACACTTTACTCCTATTTTCCTCACTCCACCCAGGTGTACAAGTGGGTACCAGCTCTGCTGGGGAAGTATCTGGCGACAGACTAGCGTCCTGTCACAGGGGTGGTGAAAAATCATCAGTTCGCTTAACGCTACAGAAACCGGGATAAGCTCCGGCTCTATGGACCTTCTGGCTCGAAAGAACATACTTTTTTTTTTCAAAGAAAACTACAGTCATTGTCAAAGAATACTACTACAGTCATCGTCAAAGAAAACTACTACAGTCATCGTCAAAGAAAACTACTACAGTTATTGTGAAAGAAAGCTAGTCATCAAAGAAAACTACTACAGTCCTCGTCAAAGAAAACTAGTCATCGTCATAGAAAACTACTACAGTCATCGTCAAAGAAAACTACAGTCATTGTCAAAGAAAACTACTACAGTCATCGTCAAAGAAAACTACTACAGTCATCGTCAAAGAAAACTACTACAATCATCGTCAAAGAAAACTACAGTTATTGTGAAAGAAAACTAGTCATCAAAGAAAAGTACTACAGACATCGTCAAAGATGACTACAATCATCGTCAAAGAAAACTACTACAATCATCGTCACAGGAAACTACTACAATCAAGTCAAAGAAACTACAATCATCGTCGGAGAATACTACTACAGTCATCGTCAAAGAAAACAACTACAATCGTCGTCAAAGAAAACTACAATCGTTGACCGTCGTCAAAGAAAACTACAATCCATCAAGAAAAACTACAATCGTCGTCAAGAAAAACTACACTTGTCGTCAAAGAAAACTACAATCATCAAAGAAAACAATTACAATCGTCATCAAAGAAAACTACAATCGTCAAGGAAGACTACAATCGTTGTCAAAGAAAACTACAATCATCATCAAGAAAAACTACAATCGTCATCAAGAAAAACTACAATCGTCAACGAAAACTACAATCATCATCAAAGAAAACAATGACAATCGTCAAAGAAAACTACAATCATCATCAAGAAAAACTACAATCGTCAAGAAAAGCTACAATCGTCAACAAAGGAAACTACAATCATCATCAAAGAAAACTACAATCGTCGTCAAGAAAACTACATTCGTCATCAAGAAGAACTACAATCATCATCAGAGGAAACAATCAGCGTCAAAGAAAACCACAATCATCAAAGAAAACAATTGTCAAAGAAAACTACAATCATCGTCAAAGAAAACTACAATCATCATCAAAGAAAAGTACAATTGTCATCGTCAAAGAAAACTACTACAGTCATCGTCAAAGAAAACTACAATCATCATCAAAGAAAACTACTACAGTTATCGTCAAAGAAAAAAACTACAATCATTGTCAAAGAAAACTACAATCATCGTCAAAGAAAACTACAATCGGCGTCAAAAAAAACAATCGACAAAGAAAACTACAATCATCATCAAAGAGATCAAAAACTACAAGCATCATCAAAGAAAAACTACAATCAGCGTCAAAGAAAACAAGCATCATCAAAGAAAACTACAATCAGTGTCAAAGAAAACTACAATCGGCATCAAAGAAAACTACTACAGTCATCGTCAAAAACTACAATCGGCGTCAAGGAAAACTACAATCATCATCAAAGAAACAATTGTCGTCAAAGATAACAACCACAATCAGCGTCAAAGAAAACTACTACAGTCATCGTCAAGAAAACTACAATCGTCATCAAGAAACTACAATCATCAGAGAAAACAACAATTATCATCAGAGAAAACTACAATCATCAACAACGAAAACTACAATTGTCAAAGAAAACTACTACAGTCATTGTAAAAGAAAACTATTCCAGTCATCATCAAAGGAAAAAACTACAATCGTCGTCGAAGAAAACTACAATCATCGTCAAAGAAAATTACAATCGTCAAGAAAAACTACAATCATCAACAAAGAAAACTACAATCATCATCAAAGAAAACTACAATCGTCGTCAAAAAAAACTACAATCGTCAAGAAAAACTACAATCAACAAAGAAAACTACAATCATCATCAAAGAAAACTACAATCGTTGTCAAGAAAGCTACAATCAAGAAAAACTACAATCATCATCAGAGAAAACTACAATCATCGTCAAAGAAAACAACTACAATCATCATTAAAGAAAACTACTACAGTCATCGTCAAAGAAAACTACAATCGTCATCCTCAAAGAAAACTACTACAGTCATCCTCAAAGAAAACTACAACGTCAAAGAAAACAATTGTCGTCAAAAGAAAACTACAATCATCGTCAAAGAAAACTACTACAGTCATCGTCAAAGAAAACTACAATCGTCATCAGAGAAAACTACAACCATCATCAAAGAAAACAATTGTCGTCAAAGAAAACTACAATCATCGTCAAAGAAAACTACTACAATCATCGTCAAAGAAAACTACAATCATGGTTAAAGAAAACTACAATCATCATCAAAGAAAACTACAATAGTCGTCAAAGAAAACTACAATCAGCATTAGGAAAAACTACGATCGTCAAGAAAAACTACAATCATCATCAAAGAAAACTACAATACAATAAGCATCAGGAAAAACTACGATCGTCAAGAAAAACTACAATCATCATCAAAGAAAACTACAATCATCATCAAAGAAAACTACAATCATCATCAAAGAAAACTACAGTCATCGTCAAAGAAAAGTACAATTGTCGTTAAAGAAAAAACTACAATCATCGTCAAAGAAAACTACAGTCACCATCAAAGAAAACTACTACAGTCATCATCAAAGAAAACTACAATCATCATCAAAGAAAACTACTTCAGTCATCATCAAAGAAAACTGCAGTCATCGTCAAAAAAAAGTGCAATTGTAGTCAAAGAACAAAACTACAATCGTCGTCAAAAAAAACTACTACAGTCATCGTCAAAGAAAACTACTACAGTCATCATCAAAGAAAACTACTACAGTCATCGTCAAAGAAAAATACAATTGTTGTCAAAGAAAAAAACTACAATCATCGTTAAAGAAAACAATCGTTATCAAAGAAAACAACAATTGTCGTCAAGAAAAACTACAATCATTAATAAAAGAAAACTCAAAGAAAAATGACAATGATTGCAAAGAACACTACAATCGTCATCAGAGAACAATAAATCGTCAAGGAACATTACAATCGTTGTCAGGAAAACAACTACAATTGTGGAAGAGGACACCACAGCCATCAAGAAAATCCCCAACGTATCTTGGAGCAAAACGGCAAGATTTGTGGAGCAGGTAAACAAGATTTTTACAAAACCATGTGAAATATAGGGGTAAACATGACATAAAATGTACATAAGAAAAGGAACAATTTACAGAAGTACACAAGAAATCCACTGCTCCACAAATGAACATTTTCAACTGCATTCATTTTGCTATTGCCAATTGTTCCCTCTTTGACAACTTCAGTGAAAAAGGATTGATCTATAACACACAGAAAAGAGGTACCACTGCAACACACACACACACAAGAACAGTAATAAGCCTAAACAAATGTAATCATAACCACACACATGCATCAAAAAAACACTAGAGCACCAACAAACCCAGACAAATGTTATCTGATGCCATGATACTTGACCAAATGCAACAATTCACACTAGGGCAGCTATTGTTTAAATGTTGGATGCAAATGATGGAACGCATTTGCTGTCGCTTGGTTTTCACCTATGAAGATATGTGTAAAGCACTTATTTCCTTTTTTTTTATTTTTAACCTCCCCAAAACAAAGAAAACCATTTTTAAAGATATGGGGGGGGGGGGGGGAAAGGATCCCCCCCCCAAAAAAAAATTACAAAAAAAAAAAAGATGATGCTTTACAAACTGCATATTGAGAGTTTGTCATGTATTTGTTAAATTTTGTTTATGGTAAAGCTGCTGTTTAAGGATTGATTATTAGATACGTTTAAAGTAGGACTTAAACATCTGTGCTGCGTGCAAATATATGCTCTGGCCACCACTGACACATCGCTGCAAATCTATGCAAGGATCTGTCAATGGTTTCCATGGCAGATTGGACTGTGACTCTATGTGCTCCTGGGAAATGCATGTCTTGATGTATTGGTTTCTTTTTTTTCGTTCTATGGCTAGAGCTCCGAGGTTCACCAATAGTGAGGTTTTTGTGTCTGCAACCATACCCCCCCCCCCCCCCATGTAGATAGCTGCATTCCAACTTCAGGGGTGGTGTCTAAACACACCTGTTTGCGTGCGGTTGGTTTTGGTTTGGTCTTTTTTGTCATCCATTCCAACTGGCATGCCCATGGCCCACTCTTCCAAAAGGCAGAACAGGTTTTTAACATCTGCACAAGATGTTCTCCATGCATTCGCACACGGGGCCTTGGTTTATAATCTTATCCTAAGGATTTTGACATTCGATTTTTTCATCAAACTGGGAAGAAGGGGCGAGGATGGGAATAGAAACCAGAACCACATGGTTTACTTGTTGGCGCGCAAACGTCTTGACCATCCTGCCGCCCTCCTTCTTAGTTACTTATATGATAGGAGGAATTTGAGATTTTTATGTCAGTTTTGTATGATATGTATTTGAGGGAAAGAGAGAAAAGTGGCAAAAGCATTGTTTGTTTTGTTGTTGTTTTTTTAAGGTTCATCTTAGCTCCAGGGCTTACCAACAGTAAGATTTTGCATATGAAACTGCTTGCCCACCATTAAGTGCTTATTCCACTATCGCGATATAAAACAATGAAATGGGGGGAAATTTTTAATGAAAATGAAGTTAGCCATATTCCAACTTTCGACATTTTTTATTGGTAGAATAAGGAATGATTTATAATTCTTTTGCATTATTTTTTTTCTAATCAATCAGGACTGGAAATAATTTGAAATGAGTTTTTTTAGGATGGTCTTTGTTGCGTGGCTTTTTTCATGATTCAGATCTTATCAGGTTGAATAATGATGTTCTTACATGTCACATTGATAACCTGCGAGAGTGGCATTATGTACAGTGGCAGTAATTTGTTCTGTTTTTATTCAAACAAGTTTATGATTTGTTTTCACTGAATAAGATGTGATGGGTTGAAAATATATATTGTTTTGGCATGCATTGTAGGATTGGCAATGATTGTCGATGCCTTATTTTTTAAATTTATGATCAAACGGTAGTTTGGGAAAATATTGTAATGTATCCCTTTGATGCCCCATTGGCCCTTGTCAGGAAGCATTAATTTCTGATGCTTGTTCAGTGCAGGCCTTTTTTATAGCGAAAAATGCGTTTACATAAATGATAGGTGCAGGTGCTATATAATTTGTAGGAAAGATGGACCTATTTCCCACTTGGGCTTTTTGATGCAAGCAGAGTTAGTTTCACATAATTTATTACCAGTATATCTTTACTGATTGCTGTGTGGTATGACAAAAATAATTAGATTGGCTTCTTTTTTTCTTTTACATTAGGAATTTGTACTTTGCAAAACATGAGCATTATATAATTTTCTGTGAGAGAGAGAGTGTGTGTGTGTAAACTTTGTATAATTTTCAATAAGAGAGAGAGATAAAGTGTGTGTGAAGGGGGTGGTAGAGTACATCAGGTTTGTTAAGAGGTATTTCCATCCCCTTATCTTCAGTCCCATAGATTTCATCCTTTCTCAATTCCATCCACTTGGCTTTGTTCTTGCTTTGAAAGTAAGTCGGTGGTCTACCTTGTTTCTTGCCCTCCATTTAAGCCCTGGCCCACAGTCTTCAGGACATGACAGCTCTGTTGTTTCTTTTTCCTTTTGCTAAACAGGCCTACAAGTCCAGGTTCTTCCAAAATGCTTTGATGTTGTCTTTTGGTCCAGCTTATTCTTAGTCTTCTGTAGAACCACATCTCTGTACTTGCTTTATATCTGCAGCTTTAAGAGTCCTCCTTTATTTTCATATAAAACAACAGGCCAAGGTTGTGTTTGTAGTATTTTTAAGTTTGAGCTCATCTCTTATATATACGTCTTTCCAAAGTTAGTAAGATGCACGATTATTTGTTTGGTTTGAACAATTCTTGCTTTGGTACATGAGGCATTGTCTGATTTGTGAGCCAAGGTATTTAAAAAGCTCAACAAGTTCTAGGGGTTCTCTATCAACTTGTATGTTTCCATCCATGGAGTCACTAGCATGCTTGACCTTAGTTGGGTTGTTTTTGTTTTTGCTTTTTGGCACCAGGTTTAAAGCCTGCAGTTCTGCCTGTTCCATTTACTTTTATCTGTGACAGTTTACATATTGTCTTCACAGCCTGATAAAGAGAGCCGAGTCAACCGCGTATCTGCGATTTCCTTTCCCCCAGTCTTTATGCCAAATCCTTCAATTTGTTTATCAGTGTAATTCGTTATAAATTTTTCCCCATACAGTTTTGGGTTTACTTTTTTTTTTTTTACAGATATGTTTTGTTCAAAACTGTCTTCAGGCCTAAAATATAACTTTTCTGATAGCTCAACTGGAAATTTAATATCACTTAACTGATAGCTCCACTGGAAATTTGCGATTAAAAAAACCCCACTGAAATACCACTTATCTGATAGCTGATAGCTCATCTGAAAATTTGCAATTAAAGATCTAAACACTGAAGTTAAATAAATGTTAGTTGCTGATATGACTGAAAATGTATCGGTACCATTGTGCGCACAGCAACATATCATGATGTAAATGTGCTCCTTGTGTCCACATGGATTGAAACTGGCACGCCAGCCGACTGCCAACCTTGCCCCTCTGCTAACTGTTAATACTAACCCTAACACTAACAGCTAACCTTTACTCTAACCCTGGCCCCTCATGTGGACACAAAAAGCAGGTGGAAGTCATGGCAGATGCTGACACAATCGCAAAACATTTTTCAGGGGGGGGAGGGTATAATTTTAGGGATAGAGATAGTAGGAAAGGGGAGAACACGGATGCATTGACTGATAGTTTTCTCCAGAGAGGTATGTCTTCTGCAGTAACAGCTCCATGTTAGTGCCAGTCCATTCTTCGTTCTGCATCCACTTTTTTATGTTCTTTCTAGGTCTTTCTGCCCCTATGTCTTCCCCCCTCAAGTGTCCCCAGTAGGATAGTCTTGGTAAGAGAGATGTAATGTGGCCAAACCATGCCAGCCTCCTCTTTACAACAGCCAGAATGGGTTCTTGTCGCCCAGCTTCCATGGTCACTTCTTGCCACACTGACTGATTAGTTCTGTGGTCACACCAGGAAATGTGTAGATGCCTGGATTATTTCTTATCAAAGGATTGATTTTTCTGTTCTAGTTCTGCAGTCAGGGTTCAGTTTTCACACCTGTACAGCAGTATGAAATTAAGTGCTCTAGACCATTTATTTTTTTTAAGAAGGATGACCACATTGCTTTTTTAAATCCTGCTCAACATTGCTGTGGCTGAGGTTGCAGGGGCTAGTTTATTTGGAAAAAGAGTAGTTACTTGAAAACAAAAACTTAGACGCCAATTACTATATCTTGATTGATGTTTTTTCGTTCCTTGGCTAGAGCTCCAAGTGGTGATTTATGTGTGTGTGATGTGTTAAAGGAATGTTTATGTGCTAGGAAAAGGGAAGAATGACAGAGGTGTAGGGCAGATGATAATTATAACAGTAAAAATGAGGTAGAGTGTATGTGTGTGCATAATGAATTTGGGTTTGTTTGAGAGATGTTGAAGATTTTTTTTTCTTTTTGTGAATGAGGATGGAACTATCAGTTGAAATTACAAAGCTGAACTTGTGATGGCCTTTGATGTTGGCATGATAAGCAAATGTTTTGCTGGCAGATCTGTGTGATGTTTTTACATTGATTGGCAGAACATTGCATATTTTACACCCACACACAATTATCATAAGAAAAATGTGTACAAAAGATAATGGTGTATTGTTTAATGTAGTGATCTTATTTTGTGTGGAAATTTGATATTATATGATTTTTAAGTATAGTGGTGGATAAAGTGTGCCCGTGTTTCCTTTTCATTTTTTTATGCTTTTTCTCGAAGTAGAAATTGAGATGAAATAGTTTGTACAGTGGTGTGGGGGGGAGTTGTTTATTAAATTGCATCAAGTATGAAAGAAAACACAAAGCTGGTCCTGTGGTTGATATTTTATGAAACTGAAAGACAAATTGTGTGTGTGGCAAATCTGTGTACTGGTCTTCCATTGATTGGCAGGTCATTGTGGATTTTACACCAACACATAATCATATTGTAAGAAATTTGTACAAAAGATGTTTTGATGTAATGATTTGTAAGTGTAGGAGGAAGACGCAAAATTGTTTTTAAAAGAGAATGTATATTATGTGTGTGAAGAAAAGGTGTGAGTGTGTGTTAGTAGGAGGGAGAGTAATCAATGTGTGGTGTGTGTAGAATGTAATATTTTATTTTATACATGTTTTCTAGGTTTGTTATTTAAGATCAGTTTTGGATTTTTGACTTTAGTGTATTGTGTATGAAGTACAATTGTACCATGCGAAACATTTTGATTTTTGGGGGGTGATATAATCAGATATAAAGTTTGTTTCCCCTGTGAAAAATCTAGGTGTGACACTCGATTCCAGTTTTTCAATGCAGCAGCATGTCAACACTGTCTGCAAAAGTGCATTTTTTCAACTTCAGATTAGTTCCATCCCACATTTGCTTTGGTTTCAAAGGGCACAAACTCTGGTTGGTCTGTTTCCTTGTCCTGTTCAGTCTGGAGTATTTTAATGGCTTCTTGCTGGCTGTCCAGAACATTTATTACACATGCTGCTGCAAGATTGATTTATAGAGCCATAAAAGGCGCCATATAATAATAATGATGATATTAATAATAAATGAATTTTATATAGCGCCATATCTTGCAAAAATAAATCAAAGAGCTTGGTGCAAGCACCATATCACCCCACTTCTATCCTCACTCCACTGGTTACCTATTTCTGCACATATTCAGTATAAAATTGCCACTATCAGCTTTAACTCTGTAATAAGTGTATCTCCAGGTTCTGTTACTGAGATGATTCAGCCATGCACACCTAAACCACAACTTCGAGTTCTGATTCATGTCTCTTCCAGTTACCTCAAACACACACTAAATCTTTTGGCCAGGGTGCCCTTTCACATTCAGCCCCTTCTGTCTGCCAGACACTTTTCCTCAGGATCTCTGTCATTCTTCTTCTCTTTCTTCATTCAAGTCCTGTTTGAAAACGCATTTTTTAAGATTCTTACAAAATTTTCAATGTGTGTGCCTGTATAGTGTGTATGTGAATATGTATGTTTGCATTATGTGGCATGTATATATATATATGTTGTGCCTTTTTTCTGGAAGCGGCATTTATGTATGTTACTTTAATCTCACTTTCAAAGTAGTATATGTGTGTATATTAGTATATAGGGGACGGGATAGCTCAGTGGTCGGAGCACTCACTTTCTCCCAGCCATGTTAAGCAGCGTCGAGCGTGGTTACCAGTTGGATGGGTGACCGTTTGTGCACCTTGGCTTCAGTACAGTTCCCCCAGTTCACCCAGCTGTAAATGGGTACCTGCCCTCTTTAGGGTCAGGGAAGGTAAAGCAGCGAGGGAGAGGAGATGGGCACCGCCCTCAATATGCTGGCCCTAGAGAAGTGAGGTCTCTGACGCCTCGCTCCCCTACGACCTTATAGCTTATGGGACTCCTTTACCTTTACCTTTATATGTGTGGTATTGATTTGTTATGAATTTGAGTGCAGTGCTATGTTTTTCAATACTGTAAAGCGCTTCGTGTTATCCTTATAGAGGGGAAGGAAAGCACTCAAGAAATGGTCATTATTAGTACTAGTACTGTTGTTGTGATTATTATTAAACGTGTCGGATAACTGAACAGATCAGAACTCAATGATTGCTATTGTACAGTTTTAAGAAGTGATGTGTGTGTGGTGTTTGGGGGTGGGGGGGGGGGGGGGGGTGGTGTATGCATGTAATATAGTGGGTAATATTTGTTTTGAATTTAGATTAGTGATGGTTGCCTGTAAGTTGTTTATTTGGCATGTTTTTAGTATGTGTGTGTGTGTGTGTAAGATTTGAATTTTGTGTGTGCAGAGGGAGTGGTGGAATTGTTTTAAGGTAATTTTTTGTGAGGTGTATGAATGCTTAGAAATCCGTGTGTGTAGTTTGGTTACACATTTGTTTATATGTTTAATATGGTTATTTACAGTGTTTTCTGACTTTAAGTGCTGTATGTGTGTTTAGTGTAATACACTATGCAAGCTGTTTGGATTGGTTTGGGGGTTTGGTTGTTGTTGGTTGTTTTTGGGTGTGTGTGTTGTTGTTTTTTGGGGGGTGTTTTTGTTGGATTTTTTTTAGAAATAAAAAAGTGGAATAACTGAACAGATCAGAACTAAATGATGGCTGGTACAGTTTTCAGAACTAAATGATGGCTGGTACAGTTTTAAGTACACTGGTGTATGCATGTGGCATGAAGGTAGGACATGGGTACAAGAATTTGTTGTAACATTTGATGAGAGTGGGTGCTCCTGTGTGTGGTTTGTTTGTTGGTGGGTTTGTTTGAGGGTTTTTATTGATCGTGTGCATTTAGTATATAGCTTGATTAAAAAATATTTTAAAAACCCACCTAGTTTAGTATGAATTTAGTATTGGCTGTATGAGTGTTTGGGTTTTTCTTCTTTTTTTTAATGAGATGAAATGCCTATTGAAAACACTGAGGACCTGGGATGGCCTTTGATGTTGGCAGGAATATCATTAGTGTGTGTTGGTGGCAGATCTGTTTTGTGATCTTCCATTGAATGGCAGATCATTGCAGATTTACACCAACACCTCTTGTGAAAAATTGATGTGAAAGATTAATGCTACAGTTTTGATAGAGTGATGTGTGTGTGTGCATGCATGTACCCGTTTCTCTTTAAGAGACTGGGTATGCCTGGGTTAGGAATGCTTACATATTAGTATGTAAGGGTGTATGTTTATGTGGGTTTCTTTTTTTATCTAAAATTATGACCAATGTACTTAAGGCTACTCACAGCTTTCGAAAATAAGCGAATCCTATCTAAAGTGTGTGTTAGAATGGTTTGGGTTTTATTTAGAAAATACTTCTTCTCATAGAAATTTGAATATATAAATTGAGGTTAAATGTATGAAATATTTTTCAAAATGTATGGAATATAAATATTCTTAAAATGTCTAATGCTGCTGTTCAAAACCTGTTTCAGTCCCGCATTTAATGACTGATTGCCCAATTCTTGTTGATTTGTGTGAAGGGTGAAGATTAGATATTCATGACAAATGTACAATGGTTCAAGTTCTATATGACCATCAGTTTGTGATATCAGTTGCTTGAAGTTGCATATTCTTCTCCTGTAAGAACTCTGGTAGTTAGTTGTATTATATATAATTTGTGTATGTGTTAAAATATATATCATATATGTATGTATATAATGGGTGTGTATTGGTGCAACTGCAGGTGTCTGTATCCCATAGTAGGGAATAGACATTTACATGAAAAAAAACTGCACAATCAGAAACACACCCACACCACACACACTCGCACACACTCACACACACACACACACACACACACACACACACACACACACACACACAGCTCACTCAAATGTGCTTCCACAAACATACGAGTCACCAGGGAAACATGTGCTCTTCGTGCTGTGGAGAGAAAAATCATTATTGATTACCATTGACACAGAACATCCATATCAATATTACATTGAGAATAATGCCAGTGACATTTTATGTACAGCAGAGACCTAAGCTAGGCATGGAATAATCAATGAAGCACAAAGATGGATTAAGTGCGGAGAGGTCTTTGCAGTTGCAAAATTACAATTTTCGATAGTCGCTATTGGTTTTTATTGTTGTTCTTCGTAGAATCCTCAGACAGTAACTATTGCTGTCTTTTACAAGAGTGAAAATGCCAAATGATAAATCAAGCCTAGCGTATTCGATTTCTGTGTGGGTTTTTATTTAGTGAACACACACTGGCTAGAATAATGGACCAATGATGTTTGCTTGATTTTCTAATGCACATCCAGTTTGTATGTATACACTGATTTGACCTCTTCTCTAACTCCTGAAGAAAATGCATCATTGGCTAGGCCTAGTGGATTGGTGGTGGAGAGGTTCCCACTCCCCTAGAATGCAAGAAATGTGGGCTTAACCCATGCTGGTGCCCAAACTCCCCCCCCACCCACTATACCTTGAGTGGTAGCCTAATCTGGGTACTAGTCTTTAGAGTGAGACGAAGTGAGCTCCCATGTGCAGTACTCATTCACTTCATGAAAAATAACCCATGGCAACTGGTCCTTGTGGTTGGGAAATTCCATTAAACACTACCCTCATACATATGCACACAAAGAAATGTTAATAGTTGGTGGCACTGTTCTTGTGACGGTGCACTCTCTCTTGGAGGGAGCAGCTTGAATTTCATGCAGAGAAATCACAAGTAGTACGCAACTGTGTAATGCAATGCAAATCTAGGAGCGCAGTAAAGACTTGTTCAGGCCGTGTCTCTCGGGCAAGGTGAACTTTGCAAGGCCTGTCCCTCTCTAGAATAGTCAACATACAACCTGTTTGCTTCTCATTTTTCTTTTTCAAGTGAACTTTGCTAGCAGGACGGATTGAAAATTTAGCATGGCCAGGAACCACAATAAAGGAGGCCGGGAAAGCAATGCCAGGGTGAACAAGGGCGTGTAACAGGAGAGTGGTGCAGAGTTTGTTCGTGTTTGCTGTTCACTCACAATAATATGTACTCTTCTCTCTCATCACACATAAGATGTTATTGCAATCTCGGTTTTATGTGTGCATTCCTACAGTGATACCTAAATGTACTCTATTCACCCTCTTGGCTTACTGTCAAACATGTGTAGGTACCTAAGAGCCTCACGGTAGCATAATATTGATAAGCACCCTGTGAACTTCTCATCTTGAAGATACGGAATCCAGGTATGATGCAGCAAAGTAGATTTTGAAAAATGTTGATCATTAATGAATGAATAAAGGGATATATAAATGGATATAGATTTTTTGTTGTTGAAAGAAACACTAAGCTGTTTAGAAGTTGCCCATACACAATGATGGTATCATAGTATATTTGAGATTATGAAAGTTAGTTGTGTGTGTTATGCGTTCCCCATCTTTCAAATGCCTCACCTTACGAGCAGCTATTCTCCAACTTTAGAAGAATGTTTCTCCAACAGGTGTTATGCTAGGAGCTTATCATGGCTGAAGAGAATCTCAACAAAACATTTTAAAGCATAACAACATTATAATGTGGGCCTTGGCACTCTGCTTACATTAACTCCTGACAAAGCCTTTGGCATGGGTGAAGGATCTGTTTGGAGAAGAAGAGAAAAAAGGGCCCCAAACAAATACAGTGAAACTGATTTTTTCCCCCGTAATTTTTAGTTACATTAATTTTCATTTCTAAGCCCTCAAGGAAAGCATTTTATTATGCTTTCAGGAAAAAAGAGGAGGCACCGTGGTCGAATGGTTTAGGCGGTCAACTCGTGATCCAGAGGTCGCGGGTTCGATCCCCGCTCGGCTCGGTGTTGTGTCCTTGGGAAAGACACTTTACTCCTATTTTCCTCACTCCACCCAGGTGTACAAGTGGGTACCAGCTCTGCTGGGGAAGTATCTGGCGACAGACTAGCGTCCTGTCACAGGGGTGGTGAAAAACCATCAGTTCGCTTAACGCTACAGAAACCGGGATAAACTCCGGCTCTATGGGCCTTCTGGCTCGAAAGAACATACTTTTTCAGGAAAAAAGAGACAACCTTGATAGCTAGCTATCCCTACCTCTAACGCCATCCCCCCCCCTCCACACACACCACCTCACACCCCCCCCCCCCCACACCTCTACACACCCTCCTCCCCCCCCCCCCCCCCCCTCCCCCCCCCCCCTCCCCCCCCTTTCAAGTAAAAGGGAAGCCGTTTTTTCCTCACTAAAGTGACAAGAGGGAGGCAGGGTTATTACGTACTCATTCAGTGCATCACCATTGTTACGATGCCAACAGCTGACGCCTGTCAAAAAGATTCATTCTATATAACTATTTGACCAGGACAACAAAAAATTCATCAGCCTCTAGCCTTTACAAATGGTATATAACAATGTAGTAATATAATAGGACATAATTCTTCAATAAGCCAGGTGTTTTATATACATATAGAAAGAGATAAGACAGTCGGACAGATATGTATAGAGATTCAGTTACAGATACAAGTATAGAGCCAAGACCACAGTGAAAGTTGCACTTTAAATTGTTATGCTGAAATTGTCCTCATCAATTACACTCTTATCGTAACAACCTGTCCATGAGGATTCTTTGATATTTAAAAAATTGTTAAAAGGGAGGGGTAGGTGCAAGAGTTTGGGGACATATTTTTTAGGGGGGGGTTATTTTGTGCTTAACCTTTAGAAAAAAGAGAAAGCTGGTTATCAGTTTTTTTATTACAGTCCTGGAATTTGTTTCCAGTGATGCACATATGAAAGTTGAACAGAACCCTTCCCTGCAGATTTCCCTACATGAAAATCATCTGCTTTCCACAAGGGGAGAGTGCTATTACAAGAGCAGGGACACCTTTTTTTTTAATGTTATTATTTTCCTGTATGTAGTATTTTATTTCCACATTAGGGTGGCTTTTATCCACAGTGGGTTCTTGGACGTTCTATGAATTTGTGTTACATGCAGGACCTCGGTTTATAGTCTCGTTCGAAAGACGAGCTTCCAGACCACCACCTAAGACCTTGAGGATGCAGGAAAATGTTTGTTTCAAATGGGGATCAAACCCGTGACTTCTTGCTGTTAGATGACCTGTACACTACCGCTGTACACCAATCCACCCTTGATGCAGTATTCAATATCAAGGTGGATGCTGAATCAAAGTCGGTATTCAAATCAATACTGCCTCAAGGAAGACCAATATTAAAATCCATGTGGTGATCAGTCAAAATGTCATGAAGAGCTGAAAAAGCAAGCCGGGTAGGCTACTCCATGATGATATACCACAGCTGATAAACCTGGGGGCTTTACCAGCCTGGGGGGGGGGGAGTTTTAATATTATGTTTGATGTGCTTGTATGTCTGAATGTGTCAGGGGGGGGGGAGGGGGGGGGGGGGAGATGGGTGTCTGCATTTTTATATATATGACTATGTGTTTATCAATATGTGTGTGTTTTTTGGGGGGATTGTTAATTTTGATGTGTGTTTGTGTATGTAGGAGGGGGTGGGCGTCTTCATTTTGACATCTCTTCACAAAAGTATGTGTACGTATGTGCATGGGTGCTTTGTGCATGGGTGTCTTGTGTGTGGGTGTCTGTGTTTCCATACACACTTAAGTATTCATAGCTTCCACAGAGCAAATTTTCTTCCTGGAAAAATTAGAGAAATGATTCATTGAGGTGAATGAAGAAGAGAGAACAGAGCAGAAAAAAAGCCTGAAAACGACAAAAGAAAAGTGACAGAAAAGATGAACTTTTAACATCAATTCATACCATAGAATATCCAGACAATTGGATGGGATGCTGGTTATACTGATAGAGTACATCATGGCATCCCTTACAAATTACTTTAAGAAAGGATTAATAAATAATGGGTGATTCTGCTTTTTTGGTAATGCACTCTCTATAAGGAGGGCTACCCAAATTTCATGTTGAGAAATCAGCTATAACTGAAACACAAAACACTGAAATACAATGCAATACAATATTTTGTTTTAGAAACATTCACACTCCATACACCACAAACTTACAACAAAAATCCCTTCATTTTTATGTATAGATACATCTTTACTAATACAAATGTACTAAACATATGAAACTAATCGGTGTTGGTCTTTCACATTCATGTATAAAACTGATTTGGACTTGGGACTCAAAATTATTGTATGAAATAATGTGTTCTGTACATCAAAATGTCACATATCCACACATGCTTGCACATGTACACACACGCATGAACATGCACACACCACATGCGTACATGCTCAAGTGCACGCACTTGAAATACACACACACATAAAGGGAAAGAAAGGGGGGAAAAAAGAAAAACAGAGCAATACAATGATGGGAAAAAATGGTCAATTCATACACACACACACACACACACACACACACACACACACATATGAATAATACATAGACTGATAGTTACGCACAAATGTTCGTGAGTGAATGTTGTCAGCGAATCAATTCAGACAACACCTCAGGGAATGGGAATGAAAAATTGATAACAGTGAATGTAGTCTCATTTCAAGAAAACAAACAGTAATCAACAAGTATAATGACCAATACAAACATCGAACTGTAAGTGGTTGTCATTTGCTAGAATATATATTTTTAATCACATAAAACAGGAAGTGGTGGGACACAGAAAAAAAACTTGACTCCTCCATATAACTGAACAAAATTTCCTTCTGAACACTAAAACAACCCATTTTGATGCCTCTGCTGCTCTATGACTAGATCTAAACACAAAAAATTCTGGTCTGGATGCAAACATGACTAACAGACAATAACAAAAAATATGTACATATAACACGACTAACGGACAATAAAATAAAATGTAAATATAGCATGAGTAACAGACAATAACCAAAATACATAAATATAACCAAAATAGGTACAAAAACATATTGCATTGAATACTACAATGTATGAAAGATTTGATTCCTTGCTTGCTTTGTTCATAAAATAACACCCACCCACCCCCACCCCAGCCTCTCTCTCTCTCTCTCTCTCTCTCTCTCTCTCTCTCTCTCTATGTGTGGAGAGAAGAGAGAGACGGCACTAATGGTACAGACAGACAGAGATTTAGATATTTATCAATCTTTCAGTTGCTTGTTTCTATATGTCTGTGGCACTCTTTTTTTTTTTTCAACAAGAACTTTATAAAAAATATATATATATAAAAAGATGCTGTAATGGACATCAGTAAGCAAACAATCTGTAAACATAAAACAAGCTTGAAGCACAGCAGTTTTTAATGATTTTTAAAAAGATCTGTACCTTCCTGCTTTTCCTTTTAGTCCCTTTAATTTTCATCTATGCTTCATACCAGCATTTCTGTCAGAGATCTATCACTGAAGTCAGAATGCAGCTACCTTAATGATGGGTAAACAGCAAAATGTCCCCATTGGTGAACCTCAGAGCTCTAGCAAACAAGACTTTTTTCCAAGGATTTCCCTACTTCTTCTTTATCTTGCTTCTCCAACCCCAAGCACTAATATGTTATTTGGTTAGATAATTCAAACGAGATTAAGATATTGAAACATTTTCAGGACATGCAATTTTTCTTATTGTTAGATGTAAACACATGACCTGACCTGATATGACTTCTTCCTACACTACTACTGAGTTTCTCCGGTAACAGAGTGTCATGAGCAAAATAAACCTCACATTGTGCATCTTCTCTATATACAATATAAACGGATAAACGTTACAAGACACAAAGAGTTCCTTGTAACATTTTTTTAATAACTAAACACCTAGAAAACAAAAATAATTGTTAGGTAACAACCACTTGAACATTTATAACACTTAGAAATTTTCTTTTAAATACAAAACAATCATTTCAAACACTTAAGACATGTTTCTTCTCATTGCAACACGAGTATCTAGACACTCAAATACTTACAAGACAAAAGTACGAAACAATTATTTAAACACTTACCATACACGTTTTAATTACATTAGATTTCTTTGAACACTTGCTAAGAGCACATAACATTTTTCTTTCAGATGTATAAGATTTATTACCACTTACAGCCCATAGACTTTTCTTTTTGTTACTAGTAAACACTTATAGTACATAAAAATTTTCATGTTGTAACTTTCATTTCAACACAACTAGCACAAATATGAACACTCGCACATCATTATAAACATTCAATTACATTAAATTTGCAGATGCATTTTTTTTTAATGATTTTTCCTCAACATAAAAGACTTTAAAAAAATCAAACACACAATATTTCATATCAATTTCATATTGTATACAAAGAGACCAATACGCAGAGAGGAAAAAAAAGAAGAAAGATTCCACTATGATCATATCAATATAAAATTCTGCCTTCCAAATCAGCAGAGGAGTGGCAGTTCCCATCCAAAATGTGTCCCTACAACGTGAATACAGGAATGATCACCAGAAACATGTTCAGCTGCCTGAGCAGCAGTTGATGAAGACATTCGTTATTCCATGACACTATCCATACGTTCAGGGAGAAAACCCCTATTTCCCAGTACCACTGTGCACATTTGTGTGCCTCTGTAACCCAGTAGTGGGTGATTCAGGATTAGTAGATGGTTGATTACCCTATAGGAGGTTACCCAGAAGGAAAGGGTTAATTAACCGTGTTGTGACTACTGTTTTTGCATAAATTATTTTGGGGCAATTTTCATATTTTATGTTTCAGTTTGTTTGGGGGGTTGATTTTTTATATAAAAAGAATATGCAGTATCCAGTAGTGCTACTGATTTTTTGACAACATACCTAAAGTTATGTACAATTTTCACGAGATCAATGGGGATATAACTTGTTGAAAGAGATCATGCAAAAAATTAATTTCATGGCAATGACATTACATTGATTATAGGCCAACTTATCTTGAGGGCCAGATTACAAGAATTACACACCATGTCCTTGAAAAAAAACACCAAAACAACAAAACCTATAACAAATCCCAAACCACAAAGAGCAAGACCACATCTAAATACCCAGCAGCTACTTAAAGACAAAACAGAAACCAGTACAGAAAACTTAGGATGAAAAAAACTGCCCCCAACATTATTGAACATTTTGCCAATAAGCTGACTCTTTACCCTTGGTGATCACTTACATCACCACCATTAACAACACACACACACACACACCTCCAAAATAAGCTTAAACACAAGCAAAATTGCCAATTGTTTGGGGGTGTTTTAAAGTGTATTTCACAAAAAAGTAGCCTATTTCATTTATCCCAGTTACAAAAGTTGTAACAATAAAAGCATCAAATTAATAGATTCATAAAAAAGCAAAAAACTCCAGAGTGACTCGGTGGTCTAGCGGTAACACTCTTATCTAGAAAACAAGAAGTCACAGGTTCAATCCCTACCTCCTCTGAATCTGAACTTTTCCCCATCCACTAGATCTTGAGTTGTAGTCTGGATGCGATGATATACTGCAGTCTTTTATTCAACACACATTTAAAGCAGAAAAAAGAACCCATGGCAAAGCTTTTCTTGGCAGGTTTCTGTACCACCTCTCTCTCTCTCTCTCTCTCTCTCTCATTCAATGAATGTAACCAGCACAATCATACAACTGTTGTGAATATACTCAAAACACAGAGTATGTATCTAATATCGATTACAGTATAATATGTACTACATTGTATCTTGATGCTTTCTCAAATCTTTGCATTGTGTAGTGGCCCAAGGCTGAAGTACAAACAAACCATTTCAGAGTCACACACATAATTGTATGCGCATGCATACACACACGCACAGAGAAGAAACCAGTTTTAGCACCAGCTTTGAAAAATGCTCTCAATGTGAACACCATACAAAGAAAGTAAAAGATTTCATGACTCCATGATTGTTAAAAAATTAGAATTATATCACTGTGAAAACCAGAGAAAGAAAAATGTAAAGATTCCATCAGCTTTGAACACCAAAGACAGAAAGGAAAAAAGATTTCAGTACTGTGAACTCAAAGACAGATAGATTCCATCTCTGTGAACTCCAAAGAAAGAAAGAAAACATGATTTTCATTCATTTCATACCACTTTAAGTCGCGGCAGATTTCTCTCTGCATGAAATTCGGGCTGCTCTCAAGAGCAGCGCCACCCATTATCATTTCTTTTCCTGTCTGTGAACACCAGATAAAGAAAGGAAAAAGATTTTATCTATGTGAACACCAGATAAAGGAAAAGATTTTATATCTGTGAACACCAGATAAAGAAAGGAAAAGATTTTATATCTGTGAATAAAGAAACAAGATTTTATCTCTGTGAACACCAAAGAAATTTTTTTTATCTCTGTGAACATCAAAGAAAAAAGATTTTATCTCTGTGAACATCAAAGAAAAAAGATTTTATCTTTGTGAACACCAAAGAAAAAAGATTTTATCTCTGTGAACACCAAAGAAAGGAAAAAGATTTTATCTCTGTTAACACCAAGGGAAACGGATTTTATCTCTGTAAACACCAAAGAAAGGAAAGAGATTTTATCACGAAAGAAGAAAAAATTCATTGTAAACACCACAACAACAACAAAAAGATTCCATTGCTGTGAACACCACAGAAAGATAAATGAAATTTGTTCATCACTGTTGACCATCAAATAAAATATAGAAAGATTCCATCGCTGTGAACACCACAGAAAGATAAATGAAATTTGTTCATCACTGTTGACCATCCAAAAAAATATAGAAAGATCCATTACTGTGACCACAGAAAGATAAATGAACACCATTGAACACTTCAGATAGAAAGCTACTTTATCCTGTGGTGCAAAAAATCAGGACTTGAATCGAGCCACTGTAACACATCCACACGCACATTCACATACACACACTCGCATGTGCACACTCACATGTGCATACACATACATGTGCACACACACTATCAGATACACTGAAAAAGGTGTATACTGATCAAGCTACCCTCAAAAAGAAATGACAATGACGAAGATTGTAAGAGAGAAGATTGTCATTTTCTTTCAGCATGTATTAATGGGGTCAAAGATGATTGTGGTCAAAGCAGTAAAAAAAAAAATGTGTAAGATAAATCATGGGAACGCATGCTCTCTCTCTCTCTCTCTCTCTCTCTCTCTCTGGATGTAAAAAAGTCTTGTACTTATTCTATTACCCTAAGGAAATAAAATTTTGTTATTGTTATCTCTCTCTTTGTGTAAGGTACATCATGGGTGCAATTTAAATAATACACATACACCAGAATAACCAAAATGTATATCATGTCAACACAGATGCGTCATGAGATTTTTAAAAACATTACATTTCAAGATACAACCATGCATTGTTTGTTAAAATCACCTTCCATGAATAGAACACAGATGGAAAGAAAATGTTTCTCCATATTTTGACTATCGGCAGCAAACTTCTGTGTTCCTTTTCCTAGGTTACCACACTGGAATGTTTTGCAATAATAAAGTATGACATTAAATGATTGATTTAACAAACCAAAAAATATTGAATGTAAAACCTGAGGTAGAAAATGGATCAGTGCATACTTTGTGTGCTAAAAAATGAAAATTCTAGAGGCAAACACATTTTAAACAACAAACAAAAGAAACCACAAAAAAAAACCCCAAACATATCAAAACAAAACTTGGCACAACAAACAAAGCAGCAAGAAAAAAGAAGACCATAAAAATTGTCCACCTGATTAATCAAAACCATTTAACTGCTATCATAAAAGCATTGAAATCCTGTTGGTAACAGACACAGAGTACAAAAAGGCTTTACCTTCTAAAACCGTGTTTCATTCAATCTTTTAGTTGGTGTTCTCTTTTTTTTCCCTCCTGTTCTTGTCATATTTGTCCCTGGTTTTCAATCTTCTCTCTACAGCAAAAGCAAGAAGCAAACAGGAATGACAATTTGAAAAAAAATTTTTAAAGGAGACTGGGACTCAAGTGACCTACAAAACCTAATGCCGATCTTACAGGGCTACTTCCCTTTAAAGTAAGTTTTTCACACCAAAACTTACAATATTTTTTTTTAGCCTCTTAAGCTGTAAAAATGAATAATGATAATAATAATATATTTTCCACCCATAAGCAATGGCAATTATAGAATATAACATCACACGAGTCGCTGATGTCATTCCTTGCATCAGCTTGCACCTACAACAATGAACACACATACACACACACACACACACACTCCTCAAACCAAAACAAAAATCAGGGTTTCTTCAATTCCCTTTTTAAAAAAAATTAAATGGCAACCTGGGAACTATGGTGTTCACATTTTAAGTAGTAGTATAAATCTTTAGTGATTCCAATCCTCCTCTGACTACAGATGCAAAGCCTGGACACTCACAGCTGTCCTGGAGAAAAGAATCCATAAATGCTTCAGAAAACTCCAGCATATCTTGTACACACTGAGCACAAGATGAAAGAGTATGTCAGGCAGCAAGTCTCTAAGTCACCAGCTAGGTAGGCAGGCAAGTAGGCAGGAACCTCTGCTGACCACTATCAAGAGGACCAAACATAACTGGTATAGCCATGTCTCCCAACACAGCTCCCTGTCCAAAACCATTCTGCAGGACACCATGAACGGCAAGCTGAGGTCGACCAAGAAAATCCTGGTCTGACCACATCGAGGACTGGATGCAACACACCAATTATTGCCCATGATAAAGGACCAAGAGCACTAGCACACTCTCTCCACAGAGGTATCCAATGTCTCACCCTGGCCAATGTCAACCATGCTCATAGGATAGGTCAGACTTCAAGAAGAGATGGTATTACTTCTCAGAAAGCAATGGTACATGAGATGGGCAGAAGAGCCCTGATCAGCAGTGTTACTTCCTTTATGCAGATTTTCTTTTTTAAGCAACAAAAACTGGTAAAAGAATATGAATGACAGGTGGAAAACAAATTCTTTATGATTTTTTTTGGTCTTGTTCCTTTAAGGCTGCCTCAACTTTTGACTGATTTGAGAGTATTGCTGCTCCCAGGCTGCTCCTCCTGATCTCATCACACACATTTACAACCTGGCTTACCTTTCGCCATCAGTATACTGAGGTTATTGATTACTGTTAGGTCACCATCAGGTGATAGCCAAAACAGACCCTGCACTGCTTACAAGTCATTTCTGATGTAACAGAATACATGGTTATTAAAAACTTCTTTTTTTCACTCATCTTAGACCTACAGTTGATGCCATTTACCAAGGCCCTCAGTAAACTGTCCAAAGCAGATTTAGATTTTGGGGGGTGAATATATTTTGGTGTAGTTAGTTGGCAACAAAAATTGCATTGTAAAGCATATCATATAAATAAAGCCATAATATCATACACAGTCACTGTTAATAGCATTCTCTCCTGGATTTTTGTCCACTTTGACAGTGATTTCCTAAAGAAATTAGAAACATAGATTGTCATGATTCTTTTGCCAAAGGTCCCTAATATGTATGCAAATTATCAACAACATGCAGACTATTAGTGATACAAGAAAATATCTTGTCACTTTACATAAATTTGTTACTATCTCAAGAAGTAGTTACATTGAACAAAAGATAGCCTGGAAACAGAAGTGGGTGGGGATAGGGGAGGAAGCATAACTGTTACAGTTTTTCCTTAAACGGAAAAAATATAATGCATGTGTGATATTTTATCACTATATGAACAAGCTCAAACTAAAAGAGATGCCAGTATAGGAGTCTATCTACTAGGTTGAGCACTTTTAAGCTGAAATACATTGTGCAACTGTCCACTGTTCACTCCTTTGGTAAGAAAAAATCTGTTTTGATTCCATTATGTTAGAGTCTACAAGTTGACTCCTGGCTTCACTTTGACTCTTTCATATCACACATCAGGCAAGATGGCACACAGTCCTGTGACTTCTCCATTAAAACAAAAACAAACCAAAAATAGAATTTAAAAAGCAAAACAAATTATGGTTAACTGGAAAAACCTCTGCAAAAGGTGGGATACAAAAAAACATGAAAATCAAAATGTATGCTTTATCTGTAATACTTAGAAATACAGATTATCAAATTATCACCTTGTGCCAATGATCACATTTTTATAAAATGATAGTTTTCCTCATTCAATGCGCTCTCTAGGGGTCAGAAACCTTGCCCAACTGCTGTTCTAGGTTACAAAAAGCAATCACAAGACAGACGACAGATCAAGAGGGGGAAAAGGGTCTATAATTACTTCACCTGGAAGAGATCTGCATCAAGAAAATAGACATGTATGTATATACAAACTCTCAGACCTTAAACTTATGCCGTCATATACCTGTCTTCCACTAATGTTCACCAAAAGAGCTCACATTAGGAGAAAAAATTGTTATCAGCATCCACAAGTTACAAATTGAAATCCTGTTTTGATTTTTTTTTTCTGCAGGAAAATATGCACAATAATGCGCAACAGGGATAAATACATGTATACATGCCATAGATTATGCATGCATGTCTACACAAACATCAAATTAAACAACAACAACAACACACACACTTGTTGGAATCATTTACAAAATGAATACACGAAGAACTCTTTGTTGTTGGAGCTGTTATCTACAAGGATGGAAAACCTCCAACTGCAACTAGGTGGAGAGTGTCTTTCCAAAAATAACATGCGACTATCCGGATCTTCATCCGTCACTTGCATAAAGGACCCTCCCCTCTTCAGAACTCTCTCCACTTCTGTCAGCATTGCTCTGGAACGATCAGCGCCATTCACAGGATCCTTCAGCACTGCGTCCATGGTTCCTTTGTCTGTCACCAGGTGGAAGTGGTCTGGCTGATAGGGGAGATGGCAAACGCTGGCACACACACCGCTGACGTAGCTTCCTGAATGACCTGCAGGAGCTGACTGCAGATTCTTCAGCTGAAAATCTACAGCTTCATGGACGTAATCCAGGCAATGCACAGCTACTGGAAAGGGTGTCCACTCATAGAAGTATAGCGGAAGGGTGGATTTGCCACAGCCCAAGTCTAAAACATTTACTGGATCAACTCTTTCAAACATGCTCCTGGATTTTTCACGGAAACTACTTTTTGAGGCCACATTAAGCAGGGTGTGACAGACAAAGCTGGATACAACATCTTCAGAGAGGAACCAGTCGAATGATGAATCCAGGTCTTGGTATTTGTTTTCCCAGTAGCGCCGTTCACTCAGCTTTTCCATTCCATTCTCTGAACCTGCAACACACATTATATACGTACATGCACATATGTATACACACTAACACACACACAACCAAATTAGAGAACATCTTATAAAACATCAAATACACATAAAATATGTTCTACAACTTAGAAGTTTCAAGTATAATGATGAAATTGGACATGGAATATGTTTTATTGTTTACACATTCCCATTCCCAGTGTAACTGGATATTTAACCGTAATAAGTCAGAACAACTCTTTGAAATGATCAATTTCAATGACTAAAGAATCTGTTTTGGTGTATGGCAGGTGGGTATGTTCATCTTGGACATAAAAATGATGCACTCTATACAATAGTGGTAGCACTAGTACTGTAGTAGTAGTAGTGGTTGTAGTGATATAGGGACTTACTCTATGTCCCTGGCCATAGATATAAGATAATAACTATTTCTTTCAGATGGATGCTCATCATATGAATGCTAACTGTTCCTTCATAAAATGTTTGCTGATCAACCTCAAAAAACAACCATAAGAAGTTTCCATTGGTATAATATCAAGATTTTTAAATGTACCAATATCTGGTGCAGACTTTATTGCTTGGGGTAAACATCACGATAAGTTCTAAAGGTTAGCAACTCTCATATAATACTAAAAGTATTTATTTCTGTTAGTATTGTACCTTTGTATGGAAACTCTACCTTCTTGATTGTAAACTAGGTTTTGGGTGTACTGTTGGTGGGTTGTTGGGTTTTTTTTAATAGTGTGCACCTATATCTTTGAACTTTAATTCATCATATACATCTGTCATTGTGTATACACATTAAACTTAAAGGGGGCAAATGCACAGGCAGATCATTCAAGGAAAATTTCATCTGGAGATCATGAAAATTCCAATTTAATTCATCATACACTGTCAATGCGTCATCAAGGCTCCATGCATCACATTCACAGTCACTGTCCTGTCAGATCATGTAAAGATCAAAGCTGTATCAACTGACCACTACTACACTTTTAACTGAGAGCTTTAAAGTCTGTTGGCAAGGGTAAATAATATTCTAGTCTTTATAGATAAATGCAGAAATGGGTGTAAAAAAAATACAAATTTCTCAAAATGAGTTTATCTATTCAGGCATTGCAATGCAAAGGGCTAATACATGTATTTAATGTCTACATATAGTTGATACCAAAAATTTCTTTCAGGCCAAATGGGGAAATCTTTGAGCTCTCCTATAATCAACTCAGAATGAGTTTGAACATGAAATGTATTTTGTAAGGGTCCTGAAGTAAACCTTACCAAACTTTGCAAATGCTTTTGTTTTATAACTTGAAATTCTTAAATTGTTTTAATACTGACGATCATGAAATAATGCTGGATGGTGCAATCTGATGATTTTGATCAGGTTAACTTGTGATTCTGGTTAAAGTTCAATACCAAGGGGATGACTCATCAATGATCAAGCATTCATTTTTTTTTAAGTTTTGTGAAATCAATCTGACAACATATTACCCTGCTTTAAAAAAATCTCTAGTCTACCTATAGATCTACAAAATTTATCTATTTTCACTCATAGAGCAACAAAACTAAGCTAGTAAAAAAAAAAAAAATTGTTTAAAACCAACAAACAAACAAATAGCATGTACTGTGTATTTCCTTCACCTTCGCCTATCCCATAGTCTAGTACTTTTACTTTTAGTAGATCTTTGGGGTACCACTGAAGATGTTGCAACCAGCTTCCTCCATTCATCCATGTTCTCTGCTTATTTAGCATTACTAAGACATTTAATCCTATCTGACAAGAACTATCCTCTTGTAGAATATTTGAAACTAAATTAGTTTCTGCAAGTTAGGACAGGATAGCCTGATGGTTTGAGTTAATATTAGTGCCGACTCCACTCATCCCATAAGTCCTTCGGATGAGACTAAAAACCCGAGGTCCCGTGTTGCCAACGCAGGCAGATCTTATGCACACAAAACCCGATCCCTTTTCGGAAAAGTAGGCCATTGTGTGCCGGCAGGAACGGATGTCAAAATATATTAAACTGCATACACACATGTCTGGATGTTAAAAAATAAAATTAAAAAGTACATGAGTGCTTATTCCATTATCCTCGAAATAAAATAATAAAAAGAACAGGCCTACATCAGTACCGGTATTTATGTATCAAGGTTCCCTCAAGCAAAGTACAAATATCCATTGATTAGTAAACTTACCATGAGTTGAAACGGTCTGACAATTATGTGCCAAACACTGATATGCAGCTGGAATCACCTTCAGCTGTGCAAGAACTGATCCAAGCCGTGCCAAAGCAAACTTATTTGGTACAAACGTTGCCATCTCGACATGCCAAGCGTTTGATGAAAGAACGGCGAGTGCTCTCCCTTAGGGGCCTAAAGTCATTTTCACTAGGCCTAGGCCTAATTACCGAAATTATCTTGAATATTCAACCCTCCCCCCCCCCCCCCCCCTCTCTCTCTCTCGTGTGTGTGTGTATGTGCGTGTGTGATTCAGATTCAGATTATTTTATTGCCATGTAAGTCATGTAGACTTATTTGACACAATAAAAACATCAATTATGATTATCTATTTTGACTAAAAGTGATGTACACTAAAAACATGTTGCATTCTACTTCTCTTTTTATCTTTTTTTCAAAACATTCATAGATATATCTGATGATATCTGCTTGATATATATCAACTGTGATTATGTCACTTAATTTATGTACACAGTTTTTGCGTTCTTTGGTTTTGATTTTTAATAACAAATTATTTCTGTGTTCATCATATAAAATACATTCATCGAGTAAATGAAATTCATCTTCTATTTTGTTACAGTATCTACATTTTCTGTCCTCTGTGGATATATTTTGATGCATTCCTTTCTCTATCATTAAATTGTGACGAAATTAACAATACGTCTTCTTATGGGTTTTGTTTTCATAGTTTATTAAATATGGTTCCAGTCTGTATTCTTTGGTAGCATAATCATAAAGTGTTAGTTTTGCAAACTCTTTCTTCTGATAGATCCAAAATGTTTTATACATGTCCTCAAGTTTTCTTCTAACAGCATTACTCAACCGATGAACATTAAGAGTACTTCGGTTCTTCCAGACATATTTGAATCCAATTGTGTACAAAATACTTTTCACTGTGTTGATCCATTTATCATATGTATTCGTCTGATACATATAATCGTATACTAATCTAATATAAGAGTCTGGTTTTGATTCTGTCAAATGAATCTAAAAGGATATTATCTGGCATATGATTTTAACAGATAAAAGCAGCAGGGAGGGGACAAAAGAGATAAGACTATCAAGACGCTAGAATGGATAACTTTCTTCCACTTCGTCCTTTAAGCAACATTTGCCACAACAAAACAAAACAAAAAAACCAATAGGAGCAAGGACAATGTGAAAGACAGAGGGATGCAAAGAAAAATCAAATGAAAAAAGAACCAGACACGACTTTGAAACACACACACACACACACACTGATGAGAAGAAGTGGGGGGGGGGGGGGGGGGAAGGGGCAGGGAAAGGGTTCGAGAAGAAAATAAAACATATATACAGCTTGGGAGAAGAAAAAAAGACATACAGAAAGAAAGACACACAAAGAAACAGAGAGACTGAGAGAAAAGGGGGGGGGGGGGGGGGGGGGGGGGGGGGGGAGAAGAAAAGAGTAAACGGAAATATAAAAAGAAACCAGAAGCAAGAAAAAGGACAAAGAGAGAAAGGAGAAGACACACACACACACACACACACACACAGAGTTTAGATTTTCTCTTGTTGGTTACGGTTACAAATAGTTTTATTGTTTATTCGTTAGATTCTGTTAGAAATTGGGATTTTTATTATGCTGTACTCAAGAACTCTTTGTATTTACATTTTCTTACAATTCTGTGTAGATTTACTTACTACATTAATCCCCTACCCCACTTCCCAAATCCCCCCCCCCCCCCCCCCCCCCCCCCCCCCTACACTTTCTTTTTCTTGATGTGTCAAATATCACATTTTGTGAAGAGAGTAAAATGAAATCAAAACACACACACCCACACACACACACACACACTGCTGAGACAGATAAATGGACGGATAAGGACAGAGACACAAAGATAACCACTGTATAGTGAGAGACAGGCAGACATAAAGCAATAACAGTAGGTGCACCAATAGCAGCTGGAGCTGCATCATAACTTCGCCTTAAACTATCACCATCCTCAGTAGGCCTATCTATCATTTTAGAAATAAAGTAGGGTGCCTATGTTGTGTGGAAAAAAGCGTGGGCCTGCTCTCGCGAGAAAACACGTGACAATCCACGCGAGCTTCTTCGTAACCCAAACAAGACAGAATGAAAACCACAGGCAAATAATGAAAATAATTGTGTACAACAGCAGATAGCCTTTGGATTGACATTTATCACAATGGGGCTGTGCAAATGTCCAAAACGTAAAGTGACAAACCTGTTTTGCTTTGAACATAGAGTCAACGTATGTGAACATTGCCTTGTTTCCAGTCATGAAAAGGTAAGCAGTAGCCTAGTACTGTAGTAGGCCCTAGTACACGTAAGCTTTCAGAACTTGCTTGGCGAGTGTTGACTAGTACATGATTTTGGTGGAACAAGTACCACAAGTTTAACCAGAATCAAGTGTTTAGGGGCGGGGTGAAAAAGTTGAGAGGGCCAAAAGTTTCGTAATTTCGTTTCTGGAACTAGGTTAGGAGATTCATAATTTATACAACACTAGTTTTTGTTCAACAGAATTAAGTTTAGTTTTGTATTGTGTTGTAGAGTTTTGTATGGTGTTGTAGACTTCTGATTTTCAAGTTTGATAGTTTGAATATAGTGTATTCTTCTCCACATGATTGAAACCATGAATCACTGAGCCAGCCACCTTACTGGTCAATCCAAACATATAGGGTCTGGGACAAAGGACCCTGCTTTTTCTTTAATTAGTGGCATCACATTCATGACCACACCTCCTGAATACTTAGTAAAAAGAAAGAGAACAATATTAATGCTGTTACTAAAAAAGAACCTAAGAAGGGGCATACAAAAAATAATAAAGTGTATGCATTGCATATGTAATGTATTATGTAACCTGTGTATAATTATATAAATTTAAGTAAAATACCTCTCTCTCTCTCTCTCTCTCTCTCTCTCTCTCTCTCTCTCTCTCTCTCTCTCTCTCTTCTCTCTCTCTACTATAGATAGATCTGTTAGTGTAAACACACTCACACATGTGTGTACACACACACACACACACACACACACACACACACAGTGACACACACACACATACATGATACAATGATACATTCTGATTCAGTCACAGGTGCGCGCGCGCACATACACAAACACACACACACACAAACACACACACACACATATACAGATGCACAGGCTTACTAAAACTAAAACAAAAAAACAACACCCTCCCCCCAAAAAAAAACCCAACCCAAAACACAGTATGATATAAGTTATGACCGGGATATCTTGGTTGCTGGAGCGCGGTCCTCACAATCTGACAGCCTGGGTTTGAACCAACACCAAGATACTCGTTCAAGAGGATTTTTGCCCAGGAGTTACTAGTTAGTATCACTGCCAAGTCAAGTCAAGTCAAGTCAAGTCAAAAACACTTTAATCATCCCATGAAGGGCAATTACAATACTGACAGGCAGATTGATACACATAAAAAATCTCAAAGACACAAAAAGCTATATTTCGTATTGGTTAAAACATTCCAAAATGACTTCAAATAAAATGTCATGAACACACACACACCAACACACACGTGCGCATGCTCACACACACATACTCACACACACACACACACACACACAACACACACACACACACACACACATGCACACACATCAATTGTGAACACAATTTTAAACCCATTGACTAGAAGACATAAAAACTTATTTTTTACGCACGCAAATACTGCCAATTCCACTCATATGAGTATAGTTCTTCAGAAAGTCCTTTGGATGAGACTACAGTATAAACCAATGTTTTGTGTCAATGTGTATGAATGCACATAGAACATCTTGTGTATTTATCATGTGTGTATACATGTTATAACCAGTTCCACTTTTCAGAAGAAAAGACCATTGCGTCTTCTGGCTGCTGACATGATGATGATGATGATGATGATGATGATGATAATAATAATTCATGGAAATTGGAATTTATATCATCTCTAGTGCTGTATCTTATGAGAACAAATCAAAGTGCTTCACTGCCTTCAGGAAGTTCTTTCCCTCAGCAACACTGTTATTATAATGTTAAATACTGTTCAAATAGAATGCCATTTACTTTCTCTGTGTCTCTGTCTCTGTCTTTGTATTTCTCTCTGTCTCTCTCTCTCCCTTTCTCCCTCCCCTCCCTCTCTCTCTCTCTCCTCTCTCTCTCTCTCTCTCTCTCTCTCTCTCTCTCTCTCTCATAGTCATATTGTTATCCTAACTCACATATTTGGAGCTGACTTTTTGTTATACAGTAACATTCTGTTGTTACTATTGCTTTTAAGTTTTACCCCCACCAAATTCTAAGCAGTTCAGCAACCCTCTTCATGTATGGGCCAATGGCCTTTTTGTGAATAAATCATTCGAGTTCTCTCTCTCTCTCTCTCTCTCTCTCTCTCTCTCTCTCTCTCTCTCTCTCTCTCTCTCTCTCTCTCTCTCTCTCTCTCTTCTCTCTCTCTCTGTGTGATTGTGTCAGTCTGTCTCAGTGTCTGTCTATCTGTCTGTCTTTCTGTCTACACTCCCTCTCTCTGTCTCTGTCTCTCTCTCTCTGACTCTGTATCTCTGTCTCTCTCTCCCCCCCTTCTTCCCCCTTCTCCCCCCCCCCTCCCCCTCTCTCTCTCTCTCCCTCTCTCTCTCTCTCTCTCTCTCTCTCACTTTCTCTCTGATTATTCCAGAGCCAGCATAATACTATTAATAGTTTACTACATAAAACAAAAAAGTATATTTTATTATTTATTTTGTCAGAAGTCTTGAGAGTGTAAATATTATCATGATTTAAGATTGTGTTGTTATTATGACCTGTTTCAGTGCATTGTGAAGTCGTATCTTCTGTGGCTTCAAGACAGTGACTACCTGCCTGTCTGCAGTTTGTGCAATCGCTCCTTGTCTGATGAAGAATGCGGAGATTGCATACGACTCACTTGTTATGGTTTGTGCTTTTTGGCGATGTTTTGTGTGTCCTTTTTTTGATAGTATAAATTGTTCGGAGTTGTATAATGGATGTTTTGTTTTAGGTGTGTGTGTGTGTGAGAGAGTGTGTTTGTGTATGTGTGTGAATGAGTGCGAGTGAATGAATGAGTGTGTCACTGTGTGTGTGAGTGAGATGAGTGAGTGTGTCTGTGTGTTGGGGTGTGTGTGTGTGTGAGTATGTCATGTGAGTGGGTGGGTGGGTGAGTGTGTGTGTGTGAGTGACTCAGTGAGTGACTGAGTGTGGGTGGGTGGATGAGACTGAGAGAGAGAGAGAGAGACACAGAGAGAGAGAGAGAAAAGGAAAGAGAGATAGTTGATTGGGCAGATTTATTTTCTGAACGACTATCATATGTCAGTGTTACTTCTTCTTCTTCCTTTTTTGTCATGTTTCTCCCAGGGAAGGTTTGACATTGATGAGCCTTCTCCATCTCTCTCTGTTTTGAGCTTCCTCCTTATTTATGCCCCTTTCTCTAAGATCATCTGCAATACAGGTAACCCAGGTTTTGCTAGGTCTTCCCTTTGGTCTCTTTCCATCCTCTACGAAGTTCATGGCTCTTCTTATGATGTGTGGTCTGCTTTCCGTTGAACGTGCCCAAACCATTGCTACTAGTACTAGCTACAGACTTCAGATCATCAACTTTGCACATTCTCCATAGTTCTTTATTCGTGATCCTGTCTTCCCATTTGATCTTTGTCATGTAGCGTAGCATTCGATTTTACAGCTCTTGAACAAATGTTACTGTTAGGGAAAATCTACAATCAGACTTATCATCAGTTACATAAAAATAAGCATAATGATAGAGTTTGAGTATACATAGAGATGCGAATTAGCCAGTGACTTTTCTTCTCTCTTTTAAATTTTTTGCCTTCTCGTCATTGTTGTTTTGCTGTGAGATTGTTTTTGTTTTTTGTTTTTTTCTATGATCAGAAAATTTTAATATGGATCCTTATAAATTAACACTAATACCATAAAACTTATGAAATTGTTCAAATCCTCACCCCACTTTATCGCTGCCCTACTCTACCACAAGTACCAGTCCACCTATCACCCTATTTACCCCTCTCCATGACACTTTACCAAGGGTGTTACATCTTAGGGAAAAATCTAGAATATTTTGCCCATTAGCAGGTATCATGCTTCCATTCATTTCCTATGTCAGAATAACACATATCTTTGTTCCTTTGGTCTTTTCTCTGATAGTAGAAAAAGCAATAATGTCAAACTAACGTAATATGTCTCTTTTATGTCAGTATTTCCTCTTACTCTTAGTGCAATAGAAAAAAAGCAATGATGCTTGATTGCTGAGCACTTCTTGTCCTATTGTGATAGTTGCTCTATGATCTATTGTAGTTGGCAACAGATGTGGGTATCATCCCTCTATATATATATATCAAAAAATAACTGGTTTATGCACATGTATGTTAACACTGACTGTTATTACAATATCAAGCCCCGGGAATGAGCACTCGTGAAGGGGCAGACAGATGTGTTCGTAGCTAATAATAATTCAAGTCAAGCCGAATGTGTAAACAAGTAAAAAAATCTATAGTGTGTCTCATCAACAGATGTGTTCCACTGGGTGTGCCTACACAACCACTGTCAGCAGCTGCCAGCAACCACAGCACCTGCCGGATATACCTGCCCCTCTTGTAACACCTGCATCTTCCCTCCGGCCAAGCTGGCTACACCTGTGGCCCAAGCCATCAAGCATTTACTGCAGCAAGTGAACTGGGCGCGGGCTGGACTGGGTCTGCCTCTGGTGAGTTAGTGTGGTTTTCCTGCTTTTGCATACATACAGCATGGAAGAGTGTGGGATTGGAATGTGAATCGAGTTCATTTTAACGGGCATATATAATATGGAGTTCTTGTCAGCTTTGGATGTGATTGGTCATTATTTGTGGTCTGTGTGTGAAGGTTTTTTGTTGGGGTTTGTTGGTGTGGTTTTTAAAAAGTATATTATTATTGTTGTTGTTGAGCATTTTTGAGCTTGAATACCCTGGGAATTATTTTTATACTCACCACACCTGGGAAACACAGTGAGTCCAAGTACAGCTTGGATGAGAAGTTTGCATACGTACTGTACCATACTACAGGCAGCCATACTTCAACTTCATGGGAATTTTTTATTCTATATTGGAGAATACATTTCATTACACTAGGAGTGTGTCAAGGGTGCAGACAGTCTTATCATAACATTTTATGCATACCTACTTTTTAATGCAGCTCTTGGGACCTTGCTTGCTTCAATAACTGACAACAAAGCTTTTGGTCTGGGCCTTGCCAGTAAATCAAATGCATGAATGAATATATATATAGTCATTTATGCTTGGTGAGAAATGGTTTTGCACACAAACATTTAATTTGAATGCCTTACATATATGAGAGAGGTTGAGTCTCTAGGCTGTGTTGTTATTTTAATGTCCCAATCTATCCTGGTGGTTAGAGTGAAGCGCGTTTTGTAGCACTCGTGATCTGCTGACCCGGGTCAAATCTCATTCAAGAGGATTTTTCCTCTGGAGGTAACATCAGTGCCGACTGCACTTCCCCTAAAAGTCCTTCAGATGAGACTATTAAACCGAGGTCTCGTGTACAATGATTGCAGAACACCTTGCGCACATGTTAAAACCCATTCCGCTTTTTGGAAGAGTAGGCCATGTGTGCTGGTGGAAACGGATGACAAAATTTACAAAACTGCATACACATGGGGACTGGATGTAAAAAAGCACAGGAGTGCTTGTTCCATTATCCTTAAAATAAAAGAATAAAATAAATAAATAATAAAATAGTTAAATATATTTTGAACTAATCTTGTGTTTGTACATTGTTGTTTTTGTCTTAAGTATCATGTCGTTTATAGAGAGTCAGAGGGCCGAGGGCCTCCTCCCCCCCCCCCCCCCCCACCCCCACAACCCCCACTGCATGTGTCCTCCTCTTCATTTGCCCCAGATTGTAAACTGAAATATTTAACCAATCAATCTATGATTTATAAAGCACATGTAGAAACGCTCACATCCAAATGAGTAATTGCAGCCCTTGGGATGGAAAAAACTTGAACCTGTCGGTGTAATGGGGAGAGGGCAGGGTAAAACATTCTGAGGTACACACACAACTCATGAGGCACACGAATAAACAGCACACTCACCCCCCACCCCCCTACCCACCACCCCCCTACACCACACACTGGCATGCACGCACACACACATTCACACATGCACGCACACACACACACAATTAATGTGTGTTTTTGTGTGCAACTTCAGAATCAGATATGGAAAGTAAACAAAAGTAATACTATCAGTCACATATGTCAGATATGAATGTCTGTGTGTGAGGTGGTGGTGTGTATGAAAGAGAGACAGACAGAGAAGAGGCGACTTAACACACACAGCAGCTCCACTGGTCCTAAGAAAGAAAAATTCTGAACACATCACTCCTCTTCTGCGATCTCTTCACAGGCTGCCTGTCTCACAAAGACTGGAGTATAAGATCAATACCCTCAGTTTCATATGTCTCCACAAATCTGCACCCTCTTATCTCTGTAACTGTCTTCACCTGTACACTCCATCCTGTTCCCTTCGTTCAGCCGCAGATACTCTGTGCTTTCGAACACCCAGATTCAAACAAGCCACTGTTGGCTGTCACTCTTTCTCTGTTTCTTGTCCATCCACCTGGAATGACCTCCCTCTTTCACTTCGCCAAAAGACTTCACTTGATACCTTCAAATCCAGCCTCAAAACACACTTTTTTCCTACCTGAGACTTCTCCCCTCATATCTGTCCCTAATTTTCAACAGCAACCTTCACCTCCTAAGTGTGTTCGCGAGTGTGTGTGTGCGTGTGTGTGTGTGTGTGCGTTCATGCGTGCGTGCACATGGATTTGAAATCTGTTATTCATTATGTTTAAGGAGAGTTGCATGCGTGTAAATGAATTGAGTGCAAGCTCTTCGATTTGTTGCTTTTTACAAGATTCAGCGCTATATAAATGCCATATATTATTATTATTATTAGAAAGAGACATGTGAAATACAATAATGACAAGCAGGTGTTGTTGTTTTTTTAAAGATAAGCAACTTTAATCATATAAAATCTCCACCACATTGCACGTCGTATCTTTAAAAGATAACTAGTTTTCATCGTACAAATTCTTCACCGTATCATGTTTCTGTCCATGTTATATTCAGTCATGAATTACCTTCTTAGAATGAATCAGATATGTGGTTTTTGTTTTGTTTGTTCCTTGTCTAGACCTCCGAGGTTCATCAATGGTGAGATTTGGTGTAAGCAATCAATTTTGCCCACCATATAGGTAGCCACATTCCAACTTTGGGATGTATGCTGGGTGTGTTTGTGTTTCTGTAACCCACCAAATGTTGACACACTATGCGTATTTGATCTTCTGCATATACACGTAGGGAGTTAAAGCACCGGCAGGTTTGCACTTGAAGTTGACCTGGGAGATCGTAAAAATTCCCACCCTTAATTCAGCAGATGCCACTGAGATTTGAACCCATGACTTCATGGACCCTTGCGATTGAAATCTAACAGTCTTGACCACTCAACTATAGCGTCCATCAAATCAGATACCTAACCGTCTTGACCCCGTTACGACTGCAGCCAACAGTAATGGTGGCTGCCGCTAGATTCCAAATCGAGTGCAGCCGACAGTTGGTGCTGCCCACGTGGACAGTACTTTTCCATCACACACAGACCTCGTGGTTTTCACACAATGTGTCTGAAACTTGGTGGGGCAATGCAGGGAGGGTTTTAGAGGGCGCCAGTGATAAATTTATACCACTAACATGCATGTAGTAGGGAGAAAAGGAAGCAAGAAAAGCCAGCGACCGGAACGCTTTTCAATTGTAGCAGCGTAGCCAAAAAAATGGCGTCTTCTTTGGTAGCAGACGATTCATCTGATTAGCAAGGCGATGAATTGAATGTTATTGTCTTGGAAGTAGACAAATTTGACCGATAAGTGTTAAGTGAGTCCAATATTTAACTCTTATAAGGAATAGGAGGAAGGAAATGCTGCAGTTAGGGAGAAGAGTGAGCCAGAAAATAACGTGCACATTCGTGACCCGTGCTACACTCATTGACTGGAGAAATCTGACCTCTCAGCAGGTCCGCGGCATAGACACCTTTTGACTATTTTCTCATTATTAGCACACTTTTCCTTTGAAACTGCAATGGCAGAAACGAACAGATATGCTGATAATGAAAATAGCAAGAAGGAAAAGAAAATAGGTCTCCCTCTGCCAAGGTTCAACAAGTGACAGCAGTGGGTACACCCCCCCCCCCACTGATCCATAATTTGTGCTTTCTGTAATGTGTTGTGACCCTGTGCCATCGCTACGACTACTTTAGAGACTACCAAGATTAAAATTTTGTAGGATTACAGAAGTTCTGTGTTGTTTCGTATTGATCACACCTGTGCGGTGACACTGGTGACAATGTGACACTCATGTACAATAATACACTCTGTACACTTAACAAACATGTGGTAGCACACGCAGATATGAATTGCAGTGTAAAGCTCTGATTTGATTGAATATGACTTGTTTTCAAAAGAAAAAAAGGTTAAACAAAACTGTTGTCTCCTCAAGACATATAATACAACAGATGTTATGGGGACATTGTGTGACACATCCTTCAAGTACAATTGCACATAACCATTCAGCTAGGCACCAGTTCCTTATTCGACACTAACATGCATGAACTATTGTCATATCCATGCATGATTTGCTGTTTTATCATATATACCGTACTTTAACCTGTGATTGGTGACAAATAAGTTGACAGTGACAGGACATATGGTGACCAGACACATAAACGTGCATCTAAATGCAAGTACAAAGACATACCTAGCTTGTGACAAAATTCCAGCTTGATAGCTTGTCATGCACACACACACAATTGTCTTAGGAGTAAAGTAAGTCAGTTGGGGGTAGAAACCCTGCAAAGAATTCAAAATCTACAGGCAGTTTAGCTCTGTAGAATCCAACAACAAGAGGGCTAAACTTAACTCTACTTGACTTGATGTGAATTTCAGATTGATGAGGACCAGTTACCTCCGCCACCTGTTCGGCTGGAGAGCCACAAGTCTTCAAGCACGTCAGCAGCAAAGAGCAGCAGCAGCAGCAGTAATGCAGCCAATGCAGACTCTCAGAGTGACCCCCTTCCTGCCAGCATCACCCCCTTGAACACTGTCATTGGCTTCCACAGCATCTTCAACACAGACGACACAAGCTCATCGAGGCAATTGTCAAGTAAGGGATTGTTTTCAGCAACAAAATTTTCTTGTTTCAGTTTATGTAAAGAATGCTTTGTTGATGGGATTTTTTGCTTGTGTGTGTCAGATTTTTGTGAATAGATACAGTGCAGACTGAGCTTCTAGCTCTAGTGAAAGAAGGTAAATGATCAGAATTTTTTTTTTGTAATAAAGAAAAGGTTGTCACTAAATTGGAATTGTTATTCAGGACACTTAATTTTTTGTTTCTTTGTTTTGGGGGTGTTTTGTTGTTGTTTGATTTTTGTTGTTGTTTTTTTGGGGGGGTATTTTTGGTTGGTGTGTTTTGGGGTTTTTTTTGTTGTTGTTTGCAATCATTTTGAGATATGACAGATTTTTTGTTTTTTATGGGGTGGGGGGGGGGGGGGGGGGGGGGGGGGGGGGGTGAATGCAGTCTTAGCTTTTTGATTGGAGGGTGGGGGTGGGTTATTATATTTCAGCCGTTGTTATTCCCATCTTATTGTGAGGAGAAAATTTGATGGGTACGAGAATTTCCTTTGGGGGTATATTAATTGTATGTTGTAAATTCTTTATATAGCTGATGCGTTTTGGGGGATGAGAAGATGAATGAAGTTATTCTTGCCCACAGCACTCTATGAAGTGGACTTGGTCTTCATTTGTATTACTCAAAGTATGATTAATACAGGGTTCGTACAAATCTTAAAAAGCCCTAAAAGGCCCTGATTTTTGAAGATCCAAAATAAGGCCCCTAAAAAGCCCTAAAAATGAGACGTATGGCCCTGGAGGCCCTAAAAAGCCCTAAAAATGGGAACCATGAGTGAGAGTTTCTGTTGAAATGTAGGCTAAACAAATATACAAAATAAAACTTATGAGAAATGAAAGCAAGAAGGGTGTCCAAAGATCATATTATTGCCGATAGAATGCCTGTCGTCTGCTATTCATGTCACGCCATCTATTTTGCCAAGGGAGGTAATTTGCCATATTCGCTTTGCTTTCACCAGTTATTTTTTACATGCGGAGGACTACCTACCCCTATGGTATGTCCGTAATTTGTTTGGAAAATGATGTTTAACTATGGAACTGCGATCCTGAGTAAAAAAAAAACCCAACCAGTTTTCTGTTTACTGCGATACAGTCCTCTACAAGATTTTTCAATTTTAGCACAGCTGTGCTGTGAATAGCAAGAAGGCCTATTGTTTCTCCTGTACCCATGCGCACTTTACAAAATGGCAGTCAGCGATACAGTCGCGTGTCAGAATGGGAAAACAATAAAACCTGTAGCCAAATCTATTCTTTATTTGAGGAGGTTATCCCACGGATTTCCTGCAGAACGCATACAGAAACGAATCCAGTTCATAAGGCAAGTCAGAAATGCCAGCAGCACTTTGCATATTTTCCACCGCTCAATGTGGTCGATTTAGTTGACTTAACTTTAAAATTCGCGGCTTATTCAGTTATTGGCAGACTTGATCCGAAGATTCTTGCTTTAAAAAAAAGAAATACTATAAGGAGAGGGCGTGGGCATCCTTTTCAAGCCAGTGTTAGGCCTACCACTTGGTCTGTATTGACGATATGGGACTTGTGCATGTATTCATAGTGAAGAGAACTTGCATCCAGCAACATCTCTCTGTCTCTGTCTCTCTGTCTTGTGCATGCATGCATGTGCACATGTGTGTGTGTGTGTGTGAATGCCTGCATGTGTGAAATTGAAATAAAGGAGCAGAATTTGGAAGAGGAGGCACTGTGACTGAGGGTATTATTACCAGTTCTAGTACCGGGTAACCATCTGCATCTTTGATAAGGCAAGGAGACTAGTTCACATCAGGTGAAGTTTGAGGGATAGTGTCTGAAGTTCACTTTGCTAGTTGTTTGTGAAAAAACCTATTAAAATCAGAGACACTTATTTCAGTTTTCACTTTGCTTGGTATTTCAAGACATGGAGACTTCCATCACATCATGATTTGATGTTTTACTGTGTGAAGATTTTAATTCATTGTGGTATCTATGAATGATTGAAAGACATTTTATTCTAGAACTTAACTTGGATTTGTGTCAATCAATATCCAACACGCAGTTTTACTTTTAGACAAGAAGACTTTGCTTACATGAGTTTGAGATTGGTTTATCAAAGTAAACGTGTACACAGGTTGATAATTATTCGTTGATACCCCCCAGCTAGGCCCTAAATTTGGAAATACTGGCCCCTAAAAAGCCCTAAAAAGGCCTTAAATTTTCCCCCACCAAGTCTGTATGAACCCTGTAATACTTTTTTAAAAATTCAATTTTTGCTTTGTTGCTGGAGTTTTGTTGTGGGTTGGGTTTTTTTTGGGGGGGGGATATTTAGTTTTCAGCCCTGATTAGCTCTCTCTGTCAACAGAAACAGTTATTTGTTGTATGTTTAAGATAACGAGATAGTTCTGTAGCCAGAGCACTGGCTTAAGCAACGGTGAGCACAATTGCTTCAGTGAAGGGTGACCATATATATGTGCACCTTAGCATCAGTATATTTCCCAAGCAGCTGTAAATGGGTGCCCTCCCTCTTCAGGGGTAGGGAAGGTAAAGCAGTGAGGGAGAGAAGATGCTGGCTCCTAGAGAAGCTGAGGTCTCTGACTCTTCTTTCTCAACAACTGCATAGGTTACAGGACACCTTTACTTTTGAATATCCTTAACAGATTACTTTTTTATTCTGTAGAATTAGAAAGTTGTTGGTTTTTTTGTTTGGGTTTTTGTGGTTTTTTAATTTTTATATGGATTGTCCAACCTGCTCTTTGCAGATCCCAGGAAATGGTTTGACTCTACCAAGGACGAGGGTCTGTTCACTCAGCGCTTTGACCATGATGACAACAAGTACAGACGACGACCAGCGTCCCAGTGGCTTGCTGATTGGTTCAGGTCTGTGAATATATCTGCCCCCTTTTTTGGTATAATTTTATAGAGATTCAGTTATCCAAGGAAAGTTTTGTTATAAGTATTTGATTTATTGAAAAAATAGGCTTTTATCAGTATTTTGTTGTTGCTGTGGTCATTTGTGCAAATTTGTTACAAACAATTGCAGCATTTTGCACTTTATTGCGTTTATGGAAAAAATAAGAACATATTCAACATCAGCATCTCTTTGACAATTTTGTCTTCTTTATTGAACGCTTAGACAGCAACCATTGATGTCTGTCATAGCGCCTGACAAGTCAGACCCAGCGCATCCAACTTCAGCTTGGGAGAGAATCATTATCTTTTAAGTCTTTCTAGAAGAAAGGTAGGAGAATGGACTGAGAAAACAGAAAGCAGACAAGAAGGAGGTGCCAGAAAAAAAGGAACAAGGCAGAAAAAAGAGAGGGATACTCCCAGATAGAAGAGGAAATTCCTAGCACAGAATTTTCAGATGGTGGGGAAGCACAGCTGTCAGTTTCCCCCACTTTCGGCTCCTCTCAGCTGCTACCCATTCCATCTCAGCTGGTGCTAGTTATAGCAGGAACTGACCACTTTTGTACTTGGTAAAAGGGAGGGGCTGATTTTAGCACTGGGCCCTGGACCCTTGACTGAGTAATGCTGGATTTGCGTGTTGTGGATGCTATCTATACTGACAGTGTTGTGGATGCTATCTATACTGACAGCGTTGTGGATGCTATCTATACTGACAGCGTTGTGGATGCTATCTATACTGACAGCGTTGTGGATGCTATCTATACTGACAGCGTTGTGGATGCTATCTATACTGACAGCGTTGTGGATGCTATCTATACTGACAGCGTTGTGGATGCTATCTATACTGACAGCGTTGTGGATGCTATCTATACTGACAGCGTTGTGGATGCTATCTATACTGACAGCGTTGTGGATGCTATCTATACTGACAGCGTTGTGGATGCCATCTATACTGACAGCATTGTAGATGCTATCTATACTGACAGGTCCCCAACATCCCTACGGGGGGACTACAGAAGATACAAAAGACTCACAACAACTACAACCAAAATATATATGTATATAGATAGATAGATACATAGATACATAGATAGATAGATAGATAGGATAGATTGATGACTGCATTGTATCCATCCAGTCTTTGCCGTCATGTCCAGGTTCAGTGGCGGCAGCACCAGGAGGACAGGGGAGAGCTCTGGCAAGAGGCGGGTGTCCATGTTTCTCATCCTGTGTCTCCTCAGCTTCCTCACCCTCGTCATCGTCTTCTCTCAAATGAGCCGCCACGCCACTGACGACGACCCCTTTCTGGACCCCATGAACAATCCAAACATCAAAGTGGAGCAGAAACTCATAGAAGTGAATTGATTATAACATGGTGGTGGAGGGAAGGGGGGGGGGTTAGAAGAGAGAGTGGTGGTGTTTTGTTTTGTTTTAAGGAAGGAAGGAGCTGGAATTTTTGTTTTATCAGGTTTGGGGTTGGTGAGTTAGGTGCCTATTTGGTGATGGTTGGAAGTGTGCCAAAGATGAAGAACTGACTTCCCCTTCTGTCTTTTATGGTCTGTGTCTGTGTGTGGTGTGTGTGTCTGTCTGTCTGTCTGTCTGTCTCTCCCTCCCTCCCTCTCTCTCTTCTTTTTCTCTCCCCCACCCCTCTCAAGCTTCCTGCTTTGAGGAGTTGTTGCTGGTAGAAATGAAATGGTAATGTGTACAGGTGTCCGACTTTACCGATGTGATTGTTTGCAACACAAGAATAACAGTTTTGGATCAAAATTCTTCGTGTATGTTTTATCAAGAGGCTGTAGCATTGTGCTAGAAGTTTTGGTTGATGCGTCTTTTTTTTTTTTTTTACCCCATTCCTCAGCCAGAGCTCCAAGGTTCACCAGCGGTGAGATTTTGTGTATAATTTGTGACCGTTTGCCCGCCATGAAGGTAGCTGCATTCCGACTTTGGAGATGATGAATAAACACAAGGCCAGTGTGTATAAACACAAGGCCAGTGTGTATAAACACAAGGCCAGTGGGCATGTGTTTTTATTTGTGTTGTCAACCATTCCTGCTGGCATGGCATGAACTGGGCTACTGGATCGGTGGTCTAGAGGTAACGCGCCTGTCTAGAAAGCGAAAAGTCCGGGTTCGTATCCTGTCTGGGCCCGAAACTTTTCCCCCATCCATTAGACCATGAGTGGTGGTCTGGGCGCTAGTCTTTCGGATGAGACAATAAACCGAGGTCCCGTGTGTTACAGAAAATTATGCAGCGCACGAAAAAGAACCCACGGCAACAAGAGAGTTGTCCCTGGCAAAATTCTTAGAAAAAAAGCCACTCTGATAGGGAAAGAAATACAGTTGCAGACCAAAAAAAAAAAAAGAAAAAAAAGGGGTGGCGCTGCTCTTGTGGCGACGTGCTCTCCCCAGGGAGAGCAGCCCGAATTTCACGCAGAGAAATCTCGTGACTTAAAGTGGTATAAATAAATAAATAAATACTCTTCTTAAAGGTAGAATGGGTTTTAATATGTGTGCAAGATGTTGTGCATGCGTTCATACATGGGACCGCGGTTTATAGTCTCATCTCAAGGAGGAGTGGAAATAGTACTGATGTGAACTCCAGGGGGGAATCCCCTCGCATGGTAGGGGCTCAAACTCATCCTGCTGAATCACAAGCTCCACACTCTGTAAACCAGACTACAGGTGAATTATATTATTCCTACAGAGGCAATTTTCCTTTTGTTTTATGAGAGGTGTTTTTCTCTGGAATGGTTAAGAAGCACTACTGCAGGGACCTGTGATGACTCATTCAGGAATCAAAACTCACTCACAAGTCAGGTCGTACAAACTTACCGGTCCATACTGCAGTTAGCCTCAAATGCTGTCGTTGGAAGATTTCATGTAGGCTTGCGGTTTGGGGAGCTTTGTGTAGGGTAAGAAGTTGTACATGGCTATCCGCACTGTGTTTTTCTCCACTAGGTTGTGTGTGTGTGTGTGGTACTGTGTGTGTGTGTGTGTTGTACTTGACGAAAGGACCTCCTTTTACAGGACAGCTGCTTTTTACTCCTTACATGGTCATAATTTGGTCTTCAAACTTTTACTAAGATATTAGAGAGAGTAGTGAGTCTCAAAATGTCTGAAACATTGCTAGACTTAAAATATATATGAAATTTGTGTAGTGACATTATGTGAAATATTTTTTGCCAGACCTGACTCTATTTGTGTAACATATTTGTATTTGATGTTGGTGTCAGAGCAAGAAAAAGACTGAAGTAATACCAGCATTGGTAGATGGGAGTAAAGCACATAGGTTATTGACAAACCTAATTTCATGGAAATAAGATAGTTTCTTTTGTATTGGCACTAGGAACAAAAAACTGTCACTGTATTATATAGATGTGTATAATTATGCTTTGTTTTTGTTCTTCTTTTTTTGGGGTAGAGGGGGGGGGGGGGTATTTGGTTTTGGTTTTTTTTTTTCTGTACCAAATATTTGATAAATGTTGTGTTGTATTGTTATCAAAAATTGAGATACTATGTTGATTGTGATGTTTGTACATTTAGGGTAAAAGTGCTGACCTTGGAAGTTGGTGTCTAAAGTGTAACATTAAGTGAGTGTATTGAAATAACTTGTAAAAATGAAGGACAGATACTATTTACAATGAAAATGAAGGACAGATAATATTTACAATGAAAACAATAATGATGATAAATGCACTTTTGATTTTTTAAATTTTGTCCAGCACAGCTCACTTCAAATGCAAACATGTATATGCTTATACTCTTTCTTAATGAAATAACAGTCTTTGCATGTCATCCCAAAACCATCATGAATTTGTTTGGTTTACATGGCTCTTTTTGAGGGCGGTGAATGATCAACGTTAACCATTTGTAGTTAAGTACTGTTTGCACACAGTTTGCAAAGGATAAAGAAAATAAATCTTAACTTATTATAAATGCTAAAAAGCGTTAATAATCTTTTATATGAGATCTGAGCAAACAAGCAGAAACACACAAAGAAATACAGCATAACCCACTCACACACCCATAATACTCACACACACACACTCACTCATTCACACACACACACATGCACGCACGCATGCACACAGAAACACAGACTGCAATTGTGCATTGTCATAGTTTTTATAGCTATCTATCCTTCAAGGCAAAGCTATGTACAAACTAGTAACTATCTCTGCTACAGTTTTTTTGGTCCAATTTTTCCCAATTATTTTGTGAAGGATTGATTCATGAAGGCTGTACTGTTGATCTCTGCATCACTTTTTATAATGTGTTTTCCATCCTAGTCACCTGTGCACTTTCTGATACTTGTTGCAATTTTTGGTCATCAAGATCTGAACATGGTTGCATGAGAAGTGTGTCTGTGTGTTTGGAATTTTTGGCCTACACAGATACGAGAGTGTCAGTGTGTGTTGTTGTTGTTGTTGTTGTTGTATTAAACAGAGTACTGTTGTATACATTGTTGTTTATTCTCTTTTGACTCAATATTTTCTGTTGGAGAAATTGCATACAGTGTGGTGAAACTGAACTTCTAATGCTTTAAAAACAATTTATGCTGTTATTATTTGGCGGTTTTGTCCAAGTGTGGAGGTTTTGGGGGCGTTTGTTTTGAAGAACAGTAAACAACAACAGTAGATTAATCTCTGGTATTGAAGACAAAAATTCAGACTTTAAAACCAATCTTTCTTTTTTCTTCTTTCTTGTCAAACACTCAGACAGCAACTCCTGAGGCCCTGACAAATGCTGTCGTGCGCTGAAGGCCCTCCAGGGGTCCGAAGAGTTTGTTCCTCATCAGCAGGTCAGTAGGCCAGATATCGGCCCTCAGGTTTGGGTGTGTTGGACAGGTCTAAACCAGTGGTGTTTAAGGGGTCTCTATCCTTTTGCATACAGCCATTGTTCATTGGTAAAATATATCATGTGAGAAAAACGGATGGAAATCTGAACTGGGCTTGTTTCTTTCAGGTGTGCTTTCCGTAGCCTGTACATGTTGTTGATGTGCAATTAGACTAATGCATGAAACTGCAGGTTTGAAGTTCGTGTCTTTCTTTGTAGGTGAAACTATGCCACTGTCATTGGTCACAGTGTGAAAATGAGTGCTCCTAACATCCATTACACAGTGGGATTTGAAGGGGGGTAGGGGGGGGGGCGTTGTATCTTTTGGGTGGTCTGAGATTTTGGGAGGAGTGGGAGGGAGGTGTTTTTTTTTCTGGTGGCTGTGAAATGCACTTTGAAGTTTTCTGAGTGTGGGGTTTTTTGGGGGGGTGGTTTTTGTTGGTGTTGAGTTCGGTTTTGTTTTGTTTTTATTTCTTTTTTGGTGGTGGTGGTGGTGGAGGGGGGTAGGGGTAAGGGTTTCAACAGCATTAAGCTGTGGATCGTTATAGACTTCCATAAACTTTGGTAAAGACCATTTCTAGTATACAACTTTTACTTGATAAGTAATCTGTTTCAGTGGTGGCAATGTCAGACATTGGACTTGCGTTCCAAAAATCTGTGTGTCCCGTGGTTCGAATCTTTGTTGTGCCTTGTGGTGTAAAGGGTGCCTTTTCATGTCCTCATGATTGTACACTGAGATCGAGTGTACAGCTTCAGCATCTTCTCACTCCACTAAGTATCCGTGCCTTAAGAAAACACACATGTCTTGGAAAGAGTATATGTCATGTATTAAGCTAGTGAGTGTAAAATGATATGTATTGAAACCTATAAACTATTCTGTATGTGTTACGTCAAAAACAGGGTAAAGGTTCTCGGTAACATGTAGAGTATTATTTGCAGCTGACTGAGAACTCAAATGCTTCTTTGCGTGCATTCATAGTCCCAAAATGGGAAATCTCCATTGGGACTTTAATATAATCTCAACAACTTTTTTTATGCAGCAGAAAAAGAATCACAAAAATCAGAGCAGTACCCATAACATGGTCTACATTGTAGTAAACTGTTTTTGCTGTGTTTCAGTGTCAGTTTATTTATCATGTATTCTCTGTTGGTCTCCTTTGGACACAACTCAATGCAATGTGATAAAACCTGTATCAACCGTCTTGCCTTTGTGTAAGTTGCTATACATACTCACACATGGTGCCATAGAATTACTATAACACCATTCCAAGCTTGAAGCATCACACTATGAATGTGTTTATTATAACATGACAGTGCTTGTTGCGTAATTGAAGTGTTTTTAGACTTGATTCAAAAGGGAAGGGGGGTAATGGCGTGTATGTGTATTCACTGAAGTGAATACAAGCTATCCACGTCGGAAGTAGTGAGAGTAAGTATAAGTGGGGAAACCAAGAACTTCATTAAAAAAAAAAATTTTAACATATTTTCTTTTAAAAAGGGGGATTACAAAACCTGTTCTGATCTCTCCTGTAATATATGTAATTGTAAATGAAGCTAGTTGAAAACAAAAAGACAAAGCCGTGTTGAGACAAGAGTGCTCAAAAATACAACAGACTTTGTCCATCCATTAATGTTCAGAGTATGCATTAAAGTATGGTCTTGGAGCTGGGGCTACTGCCACAGCTACTCCTAGCACTACTGCTACTACCACTTCTAATACCACTTTTACTACTTCCACTACTACCACCACCATTACTACTACTACTACTACTACTACTACTACTACTACTACTACTTCTAGTCTTGAGTGAAACTTGACATGTTTCTGCAAGCTGATAGAGTCCATGTCAGTAATAAATCTGTGGTAAGAATTTCTGAGAGGTCCTCTTGATTTGATGCAAATTGAGAGCTTTGAAAATCATCAGGGTCAAAATCTGGCATTTCAGTCCAGTTTGTGGTGGTGTTGAACTGCATAGATGCGGAATTGTGTGTGCGTGTTATTTGTCGTGCATATTACAACATCAAAAGCATTTGAGAAGAAGTTCTAGCACCAAGGATACAGTTCTTCTTGTTCCTCTTCCTCCTCTTCTTCTCCTTTGTTTAATTTATTTGTAAAAGAAGAACTTGTTTGTTTTTCACTGCCTCCTAATTAGGAAAACACTACCTGTGATAGAAGCAGACAATGTTTTTAGGGGTTCAGGGTATTGTACGGCTTCATCATGCTTTGAAAGTAGGTTGGTCTGGGAAAAGTATGTATGCATCTACAGTATTTCTGGACTTCACTAACCTGGTATATGGTCAGTATCATCTTGTTTGGGTTTGTTCTTTCTTCATGACATCAGATAACCTTTATTGGTGAAAACAGCTTTATTCTGGAATAAGAAGGGTCATTAATAAGGGAAAAAGACCCATGGTGCATAGTCTGTCTGGTGCATGTTTTCAATTGCATGAAATTCATAGAAAATCAGGACATTTTCATTTGTCATTCTTTACCTGCTCACACAAATGAAACAATGGTGAAACTGAAACTATCGAAGTGTCTCCCATTCATGCACTAGTCATTTCAGTCCCAACAGTTTTTGACATAATATTGCAGAATTCAGCTCTGCAAGCCCTACATATCATAAATGGCAGCAAGATTATTTTGGGGTCTTCTAGTAGCATTGTTGCTGCCCTTGATGTTTAGTGCTGTGACAAGACTGTTACAGCTCCTGACAGAAGAGATCTGACGTTTGGTCTGCAACCTCACAGAGATTTGATGAATTCTGATATTCCCCAACCCCCCCCTTTTTTTATTTAAATATTCAGTGCAATGTCTTAGGTGTTGAATACTGTAGATAAAAAAAAATTTTAAACAACCCCTACCCATGTGTGCCTGTCAGATACATAAAATGCAGGATACTTGGAAGAAAAAGATATATGTATTTGACAATACTTTATATGTGGAACATATATGTATTTGACAATACTTTATATGTGGAACATATATGTATTTGACAATACTTTATATGTTGCTTATGTATACAAGAAAAGCTTATAGCACAGATCTGCTGTTGTTTTCAGATCTGAAATGTTTTTGACATGGTTTTTATCTCCTTGTTTAAAACAAACTTTATTTTTAAAAAAGTTAAAATGAGATAGGTGTGTTAAATGGTGTTCAATTTTGTTATGGTATCTGTCATTAGCTCATCTGCTTGTTTTTCTGTTGAATATTTTTGAGCCAAACACATCTCATAATCCTTTTCGTACTGTCATCATTGATAATCATCACAGCCTATTTTTTGTCAAGTGAAAAAAAAAAAGAGTATGTGATATTTTTGTTCAAAGCTGTGTTCTTGTTCTTGTGTAAAAGATTGTTCCTAGCAAATATATTTCAAATGTATATGAAAAAATTTATGTGTATGTAATAGTTGTATATTATCAGAATTATGAATGTGTAAATGATCATCATTTTTGTGGAGAGGGGAAATACTGTACTGCCAGACATACATAGTTATGATGCTGTAGATCTTGTGTTCGATTCTGAGCGTGAAAACTGTTGAAAGTATGAGAGAGAAAAATCGCTCTTGTGGTTGGTGTACATTTTCTCAGTATGAGACAAGCAGAACAGTTGCGTTTGTTGCGTTTGGTGTTGTTTGTGAATGAGTTGTGTAATATATTGTGCCATTAAAATCTCACAATTGCCTGTGGTTTGTTTTGAGTCTGTGGTATCTGTGGATGTACTTGTCAGAGTGAGGCCACCTTTCTGATGTGAATTGTTTCAATGTCTATACAAATAATATAATAAGAATAATATAAAAAAAAGGGGTTATGACAAAGAGATGAGCCCAGGAGATTTCAAAACAATAACAAAAAGAATGGGTAACTTTGGGGGGAGGTTACTTCTCTACCTATTGTATGCATGTTTTTTTCTGCTACCAGAGATTAGATATCAGGTACAAGGAGTCTTCTGAGGCATCTCATCTCCAAAGCCAGAGGAAATAATTGGATAAGTAAAGCAAATTCATTAAATCTTGATATGCTCCATACATACTTTATTTTTTCTCTATTTCTTTTTTCAAACAGATGAACAAAAATATTCCATGCACCAAGAACAGTTAAAAAATGAAAAATATTTACAGCTGATGTTTCCATGATCAAATTAAGATCGATAATCATCACTAATCTGGATATTTTACATTCACAAAAATGTGCATCTTCTTGCCAGTCACATGTCAAGGTATTTGGTGAAAATTATGTATGAAACTGAATGCAATGTACAGAAGTTTGTAATGTTATGTTTGGTAACACCAGTGCAAAAACTTAACAACTCTACAAGTGCTCTGAGGTAAAGGTATTCCCATAACCTATACAATCATTGAGGAGCAAGGTGTCAGAGGTCTAAGTGTCTGTAGGGGCCACCAACTTGAGGATGGTGCCCACACCCCTCTCCCTCTGCTTTACCTTCCCTCACCCTAAAGAGGGCAGGTGTCCATTTACAGCTGGGTGAACTGGGGGACTGTACTGAAGCCAAGGCACACAAACAGTCATTCATCTGCAATGCAGCCACATTCAGTGCTATTTGACAGGAGTGTGGGGAGAGCAAGTGTTCTGAGCTCTGGGCTATCCAGTTACCATTAGATTGAGAACATAATGATAAATATTACAACTTTTTTATGATACATATTTTTCATTATGACATCTCAAACACCATTTTTCATAGACAAGAAAGCCAGCAATGGCCAGGTGTGTGGGTGACAGGAATAAACCCTGCATGGTACTTAAGCTCTGACAGAAGACTTTTGTGTGCATGTGTGGTACAATATTGGATTATCCATACATTATTTTTGTTATTATTATTATGATTATCTATATTATGTGTGTGTGTAAATTTTCGAATAACAATGTAATGAAGGAAGTTGAAAAAACCTCCACCACCACTTCTCTCTCTCTGCCAGATTGGGGACGGGATAGCCTAGTGGTTAGAACATTGCACTCGCAATCTAACAACCCAGGTTCGAATCCCGTTAAAGGGGATATTTTCCCCCTGGAGTTAACATCAGTGCAGACTCCACTCTCCCCAAAAGTCCTTCCGATGAGACTATAAACAGACAATGACAAATTCTTTTATTTCAAGGATAATGAATAAGCACCCATGTGCTTTTTTACATCTAGTCACCGCCCTTAGGGATATATTATATATATAATAAAATAAAGCCCATACCAATATACTCACACAGTAAACGGGAAGAAAAATATCTACACACAGCCCCCCCCCCAAAAAAAACAACAACAAACAAATCACCAGAGAGAGAGAGAGAGCAGCAACAAATAATATTTTTTAAAAATTAAAAGGCAAAACAGAGCAAAACAAAAACAGAAACAGTTCCCCCCCCCCCCCCCCCCCCAAAAAAAAAGCAAAGAAACCAAGAGCAAAATAAAAGCAGCAACAACAAGGGGAGAGGGGCAACCGAATAATCCCCCCTCCAAGGCCCCATGTGCCAACGCACACAGAACATCTTGCCCACACGTTAAATCCTGTTCCGCCTTTGGTAAGAGTGGGCCATAGTGTGCCGGTGGGAACAGATGACAGAATTTACAAAATCGAATACACACAGGGACTGCATGTAAAAAAACACATGAGTGCTTATTCCATTATCCTCGATATATATATATATATATATATATATATATATATATAATCTTCTGAAAGTTATTAGTAAACAAGTGTGGGCTTATGGTGTAGCTGTTTTAAAACATTTGGCATTATCTTTAGTACGTTCCAGACTCATTTATGGCCAGGAAGCATTTTTCAGTGCTCCAAAATATTTATTACAGAAAATGACAAGACTGGACTGCAAGGCTTTTCGATTAGCTCTGGGGGTACCTTTTCATGCATCGTCCATGGGTACCTATAAGGAGATAGGAATTTTGCCATTAGACAAATATGGACAACTGGCTGTGGCTAAATATCTCTTACGTTGTTCAACACAAGAAACCACTGTGGACAACGAAATTAGTATAAGATCTGATGTCAACTTTCCAAAAAGAGCACATTCTATTCGCTCTGTAACCACAGCTAGAACCTATACTTCTCAATTATTTGATCAAGCAGATATAATTCCCACAACAATAGCTAAATCGAAGATTTACTCCTCGCCTTGTCCCCCATGGGAACTTAAGAGAGCTAATTTTGACGTAAATTATTCCTCTTTAACGAAAAAAAAAAAAAAATATTCTTAGCGCATCAGTAAAAGAATATATACAAACTACATATCCAAATCATTTAAAAATCTACACAGATGGTTCCCTTTTGAACAATAATGAGGCGGGTGCAGCGTTTGTCATACCATCTTTGAAAATAAGAGATCATTTTATGTAGGAAAAAATCGATCTATTTTTACAGCTGAATGGTCTGCTATTTTGATGGCTTTATATTATCTTTTAGATTTTCCTAAAGACATATTTCAAATACTTTTCTGTGTTGATTCCAGGTCAGTCTTACTTGCCCTGAGAAACTTCAGTTCAAAAGTGAGACAAGATCTCATAATTGAGATTAGTCATCTAATTCATTTTCTGATGATACGAGGCACTGGTGTTACCTTTTGCTGGATACCCTCGCACTGTGGTATTTACTTTAATGAAAAAGTTGACAGAAAAGCAAAATGTGGAGCTGAGCATATCGATGGGTCTTGCAGCATAAGTGTTCCTCTATCCATCCATGAGGGCTTATAGCATGTTATAAAATGCATGTTGGAAAGCACTTTAAAAAGAAACTACAAAGTACCGGTTATTCTGGAGTGATGATGTAGCCCATGTATCTTTTGATAAAATCAAATATCGTAATTTACATGAATATAGAAATGTTGTATCTCTTATATACAGGTTTAAGCTCAATGCTTTTAGAACATTTTTTTTTTTAAAGCAACATGTATCTGTGGTGAAAATCTTACCAATGATCACATTCTTTTACGATGCAGAGATCTGAAAAACATCTTACCTGCCTTCCCAGTCCGTAGCTTACAGAAAGTTCTTAAAGACATTCCATTAATGAAAGAAATTGTATTGTCATTAAGCCATACTCCTATTTTCAGACTCCTCTGATATAAGGATAGCTTCAAGTTATATGAATTGGAAAGTTAGTATTTTTGCTGTTTGATGTTTATGGGGTTGGTTGGTTTTTGTTGTTGTTGTTGGGGTTTTTTGTTGTTGTTTTTTTTCAGAATTCTTGTTTATGCTTTTTTTCATAATAGTTGTTTATTGCGATTGATTAGTTATGTGCATACCCCTCCCCCCTACACACACACACACACACACACACACAAGCACGTGCGCGCGCGCACACACACGCACGCACACACACATACACACACTTTCCTGTCTGATATCTCTATTTAGTGGAAGGACGTTAAACTGAAGAACTACTATATATCTATCTATCTATCTATCTATTATCTATATATATATATATATATATATATATATATATATATAGAGAGAGAGAGAGGAAGAGAGAGAGAGAGAGAAATAATGTAAGAGAAGAGAATAAGAGAATAAGTAGAATATATATTATATATATATAATATATATTATATATATTATATATATATATATATATATATATTTATGAGATGTTTATGCGAATAAAGTGAAGATATTATAGTTTGTTTAAAAAGGGAGGGAAAGAAAAGAAACAAAGCAAAAACATTCAGAGCCAATATGAACAAAAACAAAAAATAACAAAAATAGCTAACATAAACATTGTGATTATCTCCTCATGCGAAGTCTTACAGAGTGAAGGCCTAAACCGTCGCTAAAAATGCCAAGATGGCAGACGGTCTGTCTCTGGTATTGTGGAGCTTAGCAGAATATTTCAATTACTTTTCTGTTACTCTGATCATACTGTGCTCGGGGTTGATGACAGCTTTCATCATAAGGTAATCAAATTCTGCAGCCGGAAACTGAATTACATTTTTTTTCTGATTTTCTATTTTTGATCTTCCTTCACCGTTACTATTGAGTTTGATGCACTCATACAGTGATACAGTCATAGTCATATACTGATACAGTCACCAGTCGTACACTGTAACGTAGTGTAAGTGTTACAGCAGTTGAAAGTTTGAAGCTGTTTGAAATTTGAAAGGGGAGTTGAAACCATTTTTGCAGTAGCTAATAGAGGTGATGCTGTCAGATTCAGGAATAATTTTCACCCTTCGGTGGATCAGCAGGACAGTAGGCTGAGTAGCATCGTGCATTGTTTTGGGGAGATACAGATGAGATGGCCTAGTATGCGGTGTCAATGTGGAGGATGGGGTATCCAGGCAGATGTCTGAGTGGTAGGCTGGTAGGAGGGAAGAGCAGTTGTGATTATATAGTATCATACAAGATTTCAGATTTAGAGACTGTAGCCAGTGTAGGGTGTGTGGAGAAAATGGGTTATTCTTAAGAGGGGCTGGAAACTTGCTGTATACTGCAGCTACTGTTAGGGCTCTTAAGACTGTGAACTAGAATTATAACATTAACAATGACCAGGAATACACTATGCATTGTAGGCCTATGGCTATGTCATGATGATACCTGCTTTACACTTACAGGCTGAATGGAGATCAATGGGGTCGCTACCACAATGGAGGCAGTCAAGGAGAATCCTCCCTGGCTTACCAAAAAGACGTGACAGCATTCAGCAATCCTTTCTTTCTCAAGCTGTCCACTGCTGCTGCTTCCAATCTCAAAGGTATACTAGTAGTACTAGTAATAGTATATTACTAAAATTAATACAAATAATAGTATGTGTTCTCATTCAAATGGCTGAGCAGTAAGGTTAGTGCTGTGGATTATTTCTGTATGTGTCCATCTTAATAAGAGACTGAAATCTTAATCTCCAGTTCGGTAAACTGAGTGAAAATTTGCAATTGCAGGTATTTATTATTAATAATATCATTCAATTTTAAGCTGTGTATTCTCTGTCCAGTTAACTGATCCTGTGACCATTTTGTTCACTGTTGAAAGTGTTTTAGCATCTGAGAGGATTGTTTTCCTTCTTTATCTAGAAGAGTGCAGGTTGTTAAAATTAACGATTATGCTATGAGCTTGTCGTGGCTGATGACAATCTTAACCTAACAAACATTTTAAGGTGAAACAACATAGGCCTGAGACATAACAAGGCAGGCATTTAGTTTGCACAAAACACTTATCAGTGACTTGTCAGTACTAAAACCACCAAAATCACAAGTCATCAGACTGAAACTTTCTGTTCATTCTAATCACTTTTTACTATAAATGCCAACTCAGTTGTAATGTTTTTAAAAAGTAATCACAAACAATGAAATATCAGCACATGGTGAATAATATATATGGTAGTCATAACAGCCAAAACGGGTAAGGTGACAAGTTATGATCCTAACTAGACAGTAATACTAATAGTGGTAATAGTAACTAATAATAATAGTGTACATACTTAGACTTACACAGATACAGCAGTAGTCCTTACATCAGATCAAATGTTCAAATCTCAGTAGAGCTTGATAGATCAACACCTGTTAGTTCATTCACTTCAGTTTTGATTGTTGTCATGGGTTGATTTTCTTTAAAAAATGTGTGTTCTACATGTGTTCAGAAGGCATAAGGGCTAAAAAAAAAAAAAATGTCTGAGCATATTGTCTTTTATTTGTCAGATATTACACATGCAATTTGGTCCATGGTTAAGCGTTTTGTAAACATTTTTATATTGCTTCATGGTTTTAACTAAATGCGGCTACATCCATGGAGGGCAAAAATGGTCACATACACAAAATCTTACCACGGTGAACCTCAGAGCTCTATCTGATGAACGAAAGAAATAAAAAACTAAAATATTTTTTTAAGATATCTGTAATAACATTTTTTGTTAGCAACAAAAAAAAAGGCCCAAACCCCCCCCAATGAAAATGGTGTCTTGCAGATGGAGTGAGAGTGCAGATGTCCTGTCTACAGCCATGTGAAGTGCATGTGTACTGGGGAGCGAGGATCAGTCCAGTACATGCTGCACTGCTAAAGGCAGGGACAGATCTTCTGGAGGATATGCGCACTGATAGCCTGTTGAGCGGGGATTGTTTGGCCACTGAAAGGCACAGGTTGGCAGTTAGTTTCCTCTTGTCTTTGTTTTTGCTTTTTACACAATGGTTGGAAGTGAATCAAAAGGCATTCTATGTAAAGGTTAAATGAGTCTTTTGCTTCTTTAAAAAAAAATTCTACAAAAAACCCCAACTTTGTTGTGGATATATCACTTTTTGATGAAAAGAAAGAACGAGTTTCTGAAGTGTGGCTTTTGTTTATCAAATTCAAATGGGCTTTATGCTCTGAAGCTTTTTGTTTTATTGTTTTATTTTTACCTTTTAGATGATGAGACTTTTTTCGTCAACAGACTCGGGAGAGAAGGCAAGCATTCCATGCACTTTTTAACGCCAGAGGAAGTTGGTGTGGACAAACTGGGCCCTCCCCAACGGCAGCGGTACCCCTGTGTGGTGGTCATGGCAACCAGAAACAGCTCCAGTATTGCAGAACACACCAGTGTGGTAGGTTTGATTGCTGTCATGGCTTGGCGTCGTGTAAGAGAAATAATGTCTGTGATTACTTTGAGTTGAGTGCATGAAAGTTGAGGAAATAGTAGATGACAGGAATGAACTGGAGAAAAAAAGGATTCAGGATAGCGTTTACTCCTGAATACCTCATGGTGTAACAGCTGATGTACCAGTTCTAAGCTTTTTGAAACTAAGCGAAAGCCTTTAGCATATAATCCTGAATGTGTGAAAACACTGATTTGAGTCTCAGCAGTGCTTGGCAGATTAAGGACACAGATTTTTACAATCTCCTATGTCATCTTCCGCACAGTCCTACTCATGCATTAATTACTTTCATGCACATTGGGGGGAGGGAAAGGGAAGGGGGGGATTTCTCTAGTCTTACTGAAATATTTTCTAAAATTAGACTGCTGAGGATGGAAGAAATTCTTTTGTGCACGTTTGGCCTTGGAATGGTTCACGGTTCAAGCTTGTTTTCAGGTGGCTATGGTCAGTATCTTGCACCTGAAGGATGGTCAGTGTGCTATGGACACCCACATCATTGCCCAGTATGCCAAGATGGCCGGCCCTGCCGTCTACAACCTTCAGGTCAGTTTCTGCTGTTGCTTCGTCTGTTTGTCAGGAGAAACTAGATCTGAACACGGTGTACAATTTACCAACAGATCTAGTTGTCATAGGAACATTATTATGTTTTGTGATGTCATTAAATTGAAAGAATATTATGTTTGCAGTGTTAGATTTGGTTTATTATTTGTGAAATTGTCCAGTTTAGAAGTTTCATTATTTGTTTGTATGAAATGAGCAAAAACATTTTGTTAGAAGTGGGATGACATTGGATGTGAGAAAGTAAACTTTTTTGTGTTTAGCATGTTATTGTGGTGAATTATTAGTCAACTTGTTCACAGCTCTGAATATTACTTAAATTTATTGTATTATTGGATGATATTACTCATAAATACACCTGACTTTTCTGATTGGTAATATCCGTGGGTTATAAGTAAATGATTAACAATGATCAGTTCCCTTTAGGAAATCGTCAGTTGATTTTTGCCTGCGTGTTTCATTTACGCCTTGCTGCTTCCGTCCTTAAGTCTAAGTTAACTGTCACCAGCAGTATTTACCAACAGGAAATGGCTTGATTGTTTGTCAGTATTGCTTGCAATGTCAGCAGAAAAATTTCAGTCATAAATTTCTATAAAAGAAAATTACAGAAAATCTATTTTTACATGTGGCAACATACTTATGGAAGTAGTAGTTGTGAATATTGAAGATCAAAAATAGTACAGATTCTTTTTTTTGGTGGTGTATTGATCATAATCATTCATATTTTCCATCACACTATACACGAAAGAACATCAGTAACAATTCTGATTTCAGCTCATTTCGTTTTCTATTTTCAGCCATTATTCTTCGCCTCGGAATTAGAAGAGGACGGTGGAGCCACAAGTTCTCAAGTTGATGACAGCACAACCAACAACAGCTCAGGAGAAGAAACGGAGCGTGCAACAAACAGTCAACCCACACCCCTCCGCCTGCATCCACAGACGTTCTGGAGAGGGATGGAGGCAGCAAGAACAGAGAGAGTGCTCCATCCAGTGCCGCCACCGGCAGTAGCAGTAGTCATCCACACAGTTTGAATTTATCAGGATCTACAGAACAGGGAGACAGGGAACATGACTTTTATTGCCAGAGACAAGATTCCTCATGGGAGAACACTTTCCCTGAGTGTATCGTCTGCCAGAGCCGACCGCTGAATTGTGCTCTCCTGCCGTGCCGTCACACGTGTGTCTGCCGAGTGTGTTTCCACAAACTGGATCGATGCCCCATGTGTAGGAGTCACATCGAGTCGTATTTCACCCTGTGTGATGAGGACGATGAGGATGAAGCTGGTGTAGGTTTGGTACCTGATGAGCCGGTGCATTTAGACTTGTACAGTCGCTTTGAGCGCTTCAACCAGCGGTTAAATCACCTGCTGGGGTTTGAGTGAACTAGGAGTCTTTTCTGTGAGGGACTGATGTCAGTTTTGTTTTTTTCTTTTTTTTCTTTTAGGTTGGCTAGTGATGAAAAACATGAATATTTTTTAATGTTATTTATTTAGGATGTGTGTGTGTGTGAGAGAGAGAGAGAGAGAGAGAAACAGAGACAGAGAGATAAAGAGAGTATGATTCTAATTTTAGAATTGGCATCAAGTGATTTTAGTTCAGAAAAAATAATGTTCACGTTTTGAATGATACACAATATTTTATTGGGAAAACAAATTCAAGTCATAAGTCTCCTTATTCAAAACACTTTTCTTGATATGCCAATGTCCACTAGAGTGTTTTGAAAACATTTCCTGAAATCCATGGACAAATACTTGTGATTGATTAAAAGTGTTTACCAAAGAGATTATGTTGATTAATGAAATAAAGGGAAAATTGAAATTGTGATACAAAAATTATGAAATACCGGTAATATTGTGTTAAAACAATAAACTTCTATCTTGATTTGTTCTCAGTTGTCTAAGTAGTTGTTTTTTTCTGCAAAATGAATTTCTGCGAATTGTTTGTGATAATTGAGATTTTGGATTTAAATGAAGAACTCGTGTGAGCGTGTTATTACATAAATGAATAAGATGTATTGAATCTGGTTGATGTGTTAGTTGATTTGTTTTGTCATTGTTACTCATTAGTTTTGTTTCTTAGTTTCATTAATGGGCACAAGTAAAAATCAAGAGAACTTTAAACTTCATGTGCGTCTCAGCTTTCATATACGCACAAACACACACACACAAACACACAGATATATGGGTTGTTGTTTTTTTAACAAAACATGCCCCTCATACATCATTTATGAATATTTTTGTAGATCTTTGGCTTTTTTTTTCGTTTCATAAACACCATAGTTTACTTGACAATGACAATACTAGTTTGCAGATAGCAAAACCATCTGTGAGGCTGGTTTTATTAGTCTTGTTGGATGTTCTGTTCATCACATATTCTCTTCATTGTATGGTCATTCCATATTTAAATTTATAGCGGGTGCCATAGCCGAGTCGTTAAGACCAATTGACTTCAGACCTATGGGTTTATGAAGTCATGGGTTCAAATCTCGGCAGTGTCTGATGAATTAAGGATGGGGATTTTTACCATTTATCAGATCAGCTTCAAATGTAGACCTGTCGGTGCCTTAATTTCCTTTGTGTATATACACATGCAGAAGAGTGCATACACATGTTAAAGATCCTATAATCCATGTCAAGGTTCCGTGGGTTACAGAAACACAAACATACCCAGCATGCATCCCTGTAGTTGGAATATGGCTACCTTCATGATGGGTAAGAGCGGTTGCATACACATAATCTCACCATTGGTGAACCTGAGCTGCAGCTGAAGAAGAAGAACAACAACAACAGTTTTAACTTAACAAAGTTAGTGTAGTATGTCCTCTTAAAGTATCACATCATTTAAAAATTTTTTTATTCAATCATGCTATTTATTTATTCATTCGTTTGGTGAAGCACAGAAAGAATGACTGGTCAGTTGTATATATACATATTCATGGCTTTTACCATGGCATGTGATAAAATGTTAAGTTGAATTTCTAAAGTTAAATGGATACATTTGGTAATAACAGTATTGTGATGTTGTTATTGTTACTAAGTTGGGTTTTGGTGGTGGTGTTTGTTTTGGGTTGTTGTTGTTTTTTGGGGGGGTGCTCATATTTCTGAATGTTGTTGATCAATGTTGTTAGGTTTGAAATGTGCAATGCTGGTTGTTACAGGGAGAAGGTTCCTGTGTTTTTGCAAGTAAAAGCCTGGACAGTTTGGTGGTTGTTTTTTGTGTGTTTGTGCTGGTAAAATGCATGGTGCTGATGGTGCACATATTGTGGTATATATTCACATGGGTATGGAGAGGAGATGGGTGCCGCCCTCATTATGCTAGCCCCTAGAGAAGTGAGGTCTCTGATGCCTGGCTCCCCTACGACCTTATAGGTTATGGGACACCTTTACCTTTTCCTTATGGGTATGAGAGAAGGCTTTTCACAAGAAAGCGCTTTGATACCAAAGATGCGGTTTGTTGGAGGGATTTGTCTTGTGATGAATTATGAATGTTTCATTTTGGTTTTGGTGGTGGAAGTGGGGTTTTTTGGGGGTTTTTTTTTTGGGGGGGGTATTATTAGAAACAAAGTATCACATGTGTTTACGCTCATATGACAAATAACAATTGTTGCTGTCTCTTGAATTGTTAAATTAAAACCATTATCAAATTCTGTAGTTTTAATGTCTAAATTCTAAATTTGTCCTTATCTTTTCACTTGCAATAATTTGTCATTATCTTTTCACTTGCAATGCATGCAGTAGCTTGGTCCCACTTATCAGTCTTAGAAGGGTTTTAAAAGGTTGCTGGTTCAAATCTTCAGGCACCCAGATTGTTCTTGGCATTCCACCTTGCTTAGTTTCTACCATTTTTGTCTTAGAAAGGACCCTTTTTGTATGGATGTGACCACTACCCTTATCATGGAAGAGATTAGCTAGCATTAGAATCACATAACGTAACCTTTTTGCTGTGATAGAATTGTAAAAAAAACAACCTCTTTAGATCAGACATGAGAATTTTCTGCCTTTTATTGAATTCTCAGTGAGTTGACAGCCCTTACACAGCCTCCATGGCTGGCAGAGTGGACAGTATCATGTTGACAGACCAGGGTCAGTGTTGGCCGCTGCTCTCTATGACACTGCTATGTGCCTCCACATGGCCTGTCTTGACTTGTGGACAATTTCTTGATAGATAGCTCAGTGGTCAGAGCACTTGCTTTCCCCAAGCTAAGGTAAAGCAGCATTCTGCGTGGTTTCCAAGTGGATGGGTGACCGTTAGCACGCCTAGGCTTCATTACAGTCCCCCCAGTTCACCCAGCTGTAAATGAGTACCTGCCCTCTTTAGGGTCAGGGAAGGTAAAGCAGCAAGAGAGAGGAGATGGGCCTGCCCTCATCATGCTGGCCCCTAGAGAAGCTGAGGTCTCCGACACCTCACTCCTTATTGACCATATAGGTTATGGGAACATCTTTACCGTTACCTTATTTATTAAAAAAAAACAAAAAAAACCCCATCCCCACCCTATTAAAATGATACGAGACATGCTGGTATTTGTGTCAATGCTTGTTATGGAAATCAAAGTATTCTGGAATTGGGTCTTCCCTAAAAACTCTCAGCTTGATTAGGCAATAAATTTTGTCCAGTAAATTAACGCCTACCTTACCAGTGAATCTGGATAAGACCAGCAATCGAACAAAACAGAGAAACACCCATTTGTCAAAACTCTTTCATATAAAGCAACACCTTTTTTCGTCTTTCATCAGTAATGATAATAGTGCTTCTTCTGTAGAGTACCTTGAAGTAATATTGGGTATCTATATATATATGTGTGTGTGTGTGTCTGTGTGTTTGGGGAACATCTATATATGCTGGTTGTTCTACTTTTACTTTGTGTGGTATAATAGATATAGATATATATGTGTGTGTGTCTGTGTGTGTGTATACATACATACAAACATACATATACAAGAGAGAGAGAGAGAGAGAGAAAGATTTAAATTGTTTGGAGGATGTAAAATGTAATTTAGGGATTATCAGTTGTGATTGGATTGGATTGTATACTGCCTTCAGTCATGGCATATTTCTCTGTGTGAAATGTGGGCTACTGCTACTCCTCCCCCCCCCCCCCCCCCCCCCACCGGAAAAGTGCATTGTTGCTAGCACCACTGTGGTTTTTTGTTTGTTCGTTCTTTCTTTCAGCATATGTATTTGTTTTCCTGTGATGGTTGCAAAATAAAAAGAGAGTATGTGAATGTAATCTGTGGTTACATCATAGTTATACTACATCCATTCACATAACACACATGTACGCTGAACTTCCATCAAAGGCATTTATTTGTCTGATGAATAGACCACTTTGAAAAAAAATAACCCGATGCAAACATTGGAATTTCTTGAGCAAGCATAAATTTTCTTTCGCTTTTTTATTTTATTTTTTAAACTGCATGAAATAAAAACAAAAATGTCTACAGTCTGGCAGAATAAAGAAATGAACCATCGGCCTAGAGTCTCTTAGTCTTTATTTTGTCAGTTGATTCTTTTTCTTTTTTTTTTGTCTTCTGCAGTCATTATGTTTGTTAATATGATTTTGTATGTCTGTGTTCAAGCTGACAAATGACCATAGAAAAAAAAAGATAAATTAAAAAAATCAAAGATCGAGATCTGAATTACAGGCTAGCTAAACCAAACACCATTTTCAATTGAAAAACAAACAAAAAACCCTTGACACTCCTCCCCCCCTCCCCCAATAAAAGAAAAGAAAAAAAAAGAAGTGTGCAATAATGGATCATGGAGCTGAGAAACATAGAATATGCTTCTAGCAAAGTTTGCCAAATCTCTGTTATCATCTGAAGCCCTCCCAACACAAATAATAAAATTCTAAAAGGTTATCAGAAAAATTAACACACACCAACAGTTAAATATGGCTTTGAAAAAAAACGAGGAAAGAAAAAAGAGGGCCCTTTACTAACTCCAAGACAATATATATGGAGGTAAACTTACTATATGGAGGTAATGCATATACGGATGCTATAACTGAGTGGATACAGTCTTTGCCTGTCATACTTTGTGCCCATGAAATTATGGGTTTGCAGCATCTGTAATTCAAGGATGAGGGTGTTTTGTTTAGACCTGCCACTGCCTCAATTCCCTTTGTGAATGTAGGCCTGCCAAAGATACAACCTGCATATTAAAAATCCTGTTGTTCCCGTCAGTGTATGGCAGGTTACTGAAGCAGAAAGATGTGCACCCTGTACCACGAGAGGGCCATGCCTCACCAGGTTCAGCCTGATAAATTCAGTGCATGCAGTGCCCCAATGGCTCCTCAGGGCGTTGTGAGATAAAGTACATACACATGCACACTTTTCATACCAAGTCCCCCCTAGGGATACCAGGGGCTCTTTCAGTATAAACAGCTAGAAATGTCCCCCCTTTCTATCACACTCTTTGTTTCTGCCTTTTCCCATACCTCTCTACCCAGCTGATTGTCCTGCCTTTTTTTCTTTTTTTTTCTTTTTTTAAAGCAAATCTGAAATGTTTTATGAACTGCCTTGAAGTCAGAATAACTTGTTTTATTATGTCAGCTGAGGCCAGCAGGCAAACCTCCTGCAGAGTCACAAGTACAGGAGAAAAGCAAGCACTACATGTTCTACCCAGTAAAGCCATTCTAAGTGCTTTAAAGGCATGATGTTCTCTATCAATGGTAACAGTGACAGGTGTTATCACTGTTGAATCATGGACAGTGACGGGCTAAGGCATTTGTGTCTCCATTCTAAGTAGACAACAGTTCCCTCACAGTGTTGCAGCCAAGGTGACAGATAGCATATGGCCATTATCCATACACATTTATATCACAGCCATTGATTAACACATGTGTATAACTTGACCTCATAGCTAGAACAAGTTTGTCCACAACAAAAGAAAAGTACTTTAGTAGCTGACCACAACAAAATATTCTCAACTGGTCTTAAACTCAAAATCTGGCATGGAGGCTGCAAACAAAGCACTTTGAAGCAAAACTGAACGATTATTGAGTTTGTTGGAAATAAAATTAAAAAAAGAAAAAAAAAGAAAGAAAAAAGAAAACTGGTGGAGAATTTCTGTGCACAGTGAAACTTTTTTTTTCCAGAAGTCCATAATTGAGGCATTACAATAACAACCTTACTAATTGCCATCAGAAACCACCAAAAAATCATAATAAACAACATATGAACTTGATGCGTATGGCAGCAGAGCTTGTCAATGGCTCCAGCTAGACTTCACATAGTAGCCACAATGGACAGTAACATTGTGTCATGATGCAAATGCAAAAAAACAGAAGGAAGAAAAAAGCTAGACCTAAATTGGAAAGCAACCAATAGATAAGTAAAGCCTCTAACAAACAGAATTACTGCCATGTACAGAGTCCATGTTAGGCATTCGCCAGCTTAACAGTGGGGGTCACCCACAATATGCACTCTCACTCATCACACCTGGGGATCAGTGTGAGACAGTATCTCCACAATGTCCTATGACTCTAAGGGGAAGCTGAAAACTGATCACTGATATATATAGAGCTATTCAGTGCTCTGAGCTACTTCTAGATAAAGGCTCTGCAAGTTTCCACTAACGTTGATGATGCCAAATTTAGAGTTCAAGTGGAAGCCAGGACAGATCTTGCTACACATGGGGCATTCAAAATCATACACCTGCAGTTTCAGTCTAAAACATCAATCTCATAAAGACTGACAACTTTGTCGTTTCTGTGAGTAATGGATAATTATGTTCCAGAAATTCTGCATGCTGTTTTGTTAAACAGGCCATGGCAACCCCCCAAAATGTGGACCTTCAAGAAAAGTTGTGAAACTCAACAGATGCACTGATGAACCAGTGAACTTAATTATGATGATTAGACTGTTGATAATTGTGCGTGTAGCTGTACATACCAAGTAGAAAATGAACAAATTGAAAAACTGGACAGGAATTCACAAACTGAAAAAAACTGAACAGAACACAATTCAGTATCAAAACAATATGCCATTATCAACAAGAAGTGGACGGAAAACGAATAAAGTTCTGTAAGTTAGATGTTCTTTTCATGCATAGTGACTAGATTCTAAATGTTTGGTAGGTTAACACCACCACATATCAACGCCTACCCACGTGGCACTGCAATTCAAACCTGAAAACATCGTTCAGAAATGCCCAGCTTGCCAAGGCACCAGACACAAATATGGCCCAAATATGGACCTTTGAGAGATGTGATGTGGACACAACTGATGCACAGTGAAAAACAAAGTGAAAAACAAAGGACTTTGTCATGAGTACCAGGCTGATGGTTAGAGCATGGCTTAGCACACCAAAGAAAGAAGAAAACTGATAAAAGTGACGGCAAAACTAGACAGAACACAATTCAGTTGCAAAATGATCATTCAAAATCATCAAAAACTGGACGGAATACTAATCTGTAAAAAAATGATTTGCCAATAGTCATTGTGCAGCCATCCATGAGAAAGAGTCAAGTGAATAAAATTTACTACACTGTACATTTTTTTTACTTTTTAACTCATGACCCTGTTGTTTTTGTGTAGATCAGGTTTCATAAACATATATACAGTTTTTTTCTCATATGAACATCATATGACACCGATGTAAAAACACCCAAAATAAATACATGCATATCAAATATATGTCATAGATATACAATTGTATGTCTAATTAGTATATTCATTATCTTCTATAAGCTTGTTTAAAACAGAAAATAAAGTAAATGTCTTGTTATGAAATCAAGCATATTAAATAATCTGGAAAAAAATCTCCCAAAAAACATTTTAAAAAACCACAAAAATCAAAAAGCATCCCAATATTACTCATAAACAACACTTGATTTCTTACACCACTCTTGTCAAGCACGGTATCACTGGTACATATAATCATCAACAATTGTCACAAAGTCCCCACCATACATAACAGGCAAAATCAACAGCCACAGTGGAAAAAAGTGGAATGTACCCGACTGATTATCACAGGAATGACAACTCATTTTTAAAGTGGTGGAGTATCTAGGATTTAACTTTCTCCCTTAACTGCTTGAGTTACAGGGGCACTGTTCTGGATTGGTTTTCTTCTTCTTTTTTCAGGCAGTATGTCTTGGGCAAGTTAGAACAGACTTCGCGAAACCCACCCTTCTCCAGAGTGCAATGTATGTGATGGTTCTTTAGTGTCTGCACAAGATGCTGTGTTTGAACATGGGACCTGAGTGAATAGCCTTATCTGAAGGACTTTCAGGAGAATGCAGGTGACAGAGTATAGACTGAGGACTGTGTGTTGATGCAGCACATACAGCATCATCCATGTGGTTTTTTTCCCTGTCTGGTGTCATGCTTTGCTACCTGTGACAGAGCGTTTTTCTGTCCAGTTTTGCCTACATAGGCTGTCTTGTTGCTGTGGGTTCTTTTATGTGAGCTACATGCATATTGCACTCAAGATCTTAGTTTACAGTTTCGCTTGAAAGACTTGAAACATGAGCCATCAGAAAGAAAGCCTATCACAATAAAGACGGTATACAACCATCACCGTAAAAAAACAGTATATAATAACATACTTTCTTTTCATATCACAGCACAAAAATCACTTTCTATCCAGAAACATGACCATGAAGGACGAAATATCTGTAAGGCAAGGTAATCACATTAACAATGGGGAAAAAACCTCACAGTCACACAAAATACAAATAGCGCTTTGTGAATTTTCCGTCAGTCAAAACAAATTTATACTTACGTTTGTACATGCATGCTGGTTCCTAGTAGACATGTGCCTGACAAGTTGGACAATTGTTTCAAGAAATAGGAGGCAGTCATCAACATCAGCAAGAAGTCATTTCACTTTCAGCTTCTGACTCTTGTTTCAACCACTCCTTTGCTATTTTCATCATATCCATTTCAAAATTTGTTAATGCCCTTTTACATTTGTATTCGAAAGAAAAAGAAGCAATTAAACAAAATTTCACTCACTGCGTGAATGTTCCTACTTCGGAACTGAAGAATTTGGCAAGATGTCTAGGCAAGACACCATAATGACAATATATGCTGATAATAGATAAGCTGGCCTATTTCTCTTCTAAACGCAGTTTCTCAGAAGAGATTTTGCTGAACTCTGTGTGTGTGTGTGTGTGTGTGTGTGTGTGCACATCTCATTATCATCAAAGTAATTATTGTTATTTTCTACGTATTTCTGAGGTTCACCAATGGTGAGATTTGTGTGTGACTGTTTTTGCACACCATCAAGGATGCCATATTCTAACTTCATAGATGATGTCTAAACATGGCACCAAGGTGCATGCGATTCTGAAATGTAGTCATCCCTTCCTACCAGCATGTAATGGCCTACTCTTCTGAAAGATGGAATGGGTTTTAACATGTGTGCAACATGTGGATGTTTGGGTGGGTTTTTTTGTTGGGGATTTTTTTGGTACTGAGCCTTACAAACAGGCAGGATGTAGTGCAAAGCAAGGGAGAAAACTTGCTGGACGGAATGAGTTAATCAAGTCTTCTTCCTCTTCAATCCCTTCACTACCAGTGACTTTTTGGCGCTGCATATTCTGACAGAAGCCACTTTGCAACAAGACACAAGAAATCTTCACCTACTGACTTCAAATGCATTAAAAGAAAAAAAAATTCATAACCAATGGCAGCATAAGGGCCATCATCATCAGTGTCCCGAATTAAAATGGTCGTGGAGGAAGGTGGGGGGTTGCATGAGGGATGGATGATTGCCAGTTTTCTTCCGGCTGGTCTGTCTTCAGCTTTTCGCAGTAGCATTGCCAAGTCAAGGTGGGTCCACTCTTTGATGTTTGGTGAACATCAAGAAACATATGGGTTAAGCTTCAAGCATACATCCACTTTGCCAACTATCCGCCTAAAATGAGAGCTATGCACAAATGAACAACAGTCCCCGATTTCATCACATAAACACAACATCAGTGGTCTGCTAGTTTGTCATTTGAGTGCACCGTCGGTGGAGTAAGGGTTAAACACAACAAACAACATATTCAATATATCAAGAACATACTTATATATTACATCTTGTTATAGCAAAGTCATGTGCATGTGACATAAAAACCAGTCACAATACACACTTGATCCAATATATAACAGTGCTGTAAAAACAAAATCTGGATCTGGATGGAAATGATGTGCAGAATGTGCTCACCTGGTCGGCTTCCCCCCCCCCCCCCCCCCCCCCCCCCCCCCCAACCCCTGTTTTTTGTCTTGCTCCCTTCAACACACAGTCTCCTTCCTTTCTCCTTTCACACAGGCACAAAATAGCAGATTCTACTCAATCTCTCGTTGCACTGAAATCCTCACTAAATTTCCCCACCACTGCACCAAATTGCTGCTTTCACTCCTCCCAAACATTCCATTTCACAACAAATGCAGCCGTCTTGTATATTATTGGCACTTCTCAAGCATAGGCATCTGGATATCTGTACTCTGTGTATGCATAACTTTGGTCCAACAACAAGCATGAAATCTTTTTTTTTTTTAAAGAAAAAAAAAAGCGGCACATGATATACTTGTATGCTATTCCGGTGAGGAAAACTGATCAAGCTGTTTAAGAGTGTCACTGCTCCGGTATGACTTCAGTACCCAGACTGACACATGTGAAATCTACCCACGCCGGTCACACACCATTCTGTGTTCCTGGAGCTCACCACCTCACCTTCAGAAACGAGCACACACATGGACGGAGAAATCAGAGTTTGCAAACAGAGCGAGTTAGACCCCCCCGTGTCTGTCTGCTACAAGATTTCCTGCAGTATGTTCAGTTGGCGTGCGGTGACACTGGGTTCGGATCCTGCCCTGTCCAGCAAGGTTTGGCCCATGTGTGAGTGGAGGGTGGAGGCGAGCGCGGTGGTGGCTGATCGTAGATCTGATGCCGAGCCACCCCCTGCCCCCACTCCCCCGGCATTCAGCAGATGCCACAGCAGTGGTAGAACATGCAGAACAATCTGCTTGGATTTCCTCTCATACACCCTGTCTGTCAGATCTGAAAGTAGAGTGAAACAGGTCTATCGTTATATTACAGTATATTCAACCGCTAGTCAAACGCAAAGTTAGCATGATAAAAATGTTCAACTCTTAAAGTCATGATATCTTAACAATTATTCTAAAAGCTTGTTGGAAAATATATACAAGTCCTGAAGTTTACTTTAGCACTCTGAAAGCCAAAATAAAAACTTCTGAGAACAATATGCTATTTCACACTAATTTATGTATTTAAAAATAAAAATCACCCCATAATCGTCACTTTGCTCCTCGCCAACTTTTGTAAATCATTGTCAATAAAAAATAGGCCACTTTTGAGAAAGAGTTAATTGTTGCTGTTTCACAAGTACTTCAAAAAGATTGCTTGTTTCAATTTCTTAGATGCTTTTACTTTCAGTATTACACACTTTGTCCAGATTATATTTGCAGGGTGACAGATACCACAATTCCCCATGAAGGCAAAGTGTATGTTGGAAGAAGTCGAAACTACCATCCAAGGAAACAGAGCCTTGCACAACTCATCAGTCTATCCCACTGTAGTAACACATAGTGTTGTGAGCTTGCTTCTTCAAAAAGGGAGGTACTCAGCACCCCTACCCCCTCCCTCCCCCGTCCCAACCACACAAGACGACAGGAAAAGAGGGCTTACATGCCACTTTCAGAACCATCTCCGCTTTGCTCTGTCCTGTGGCACACTGGGCCTGGTTGGAGAACGGCTGGATCAGCACAGCATGGTCTGCAATCCACAACACCTCATGTCACTGCTTTCACAATGCTATGTACTTCATTATAGGCTTGTGCTTGGCTATTAAATTGTAAATCTGCGCCACTGAATTATTACCACAGACACACAAGCACTCACAAATACATACACACAGGAATGCATGTGTACACATACACTTTTCATGATGGATCAGTGGATCGGTGGTCTAGAGGTAACGCGCCTGTCTAGAAAGCGAAAAGTCCGGGTCAGAAGTGTGTGGTGGTTCGTATCCCGTTTGGACCCGAAACTTTTTCCCCATCCATTAGATCATGAGTGGTTGTCTGGGCGCTAGTCTTTCGGATGAGACGATAAACCGAGGTCCCGTGCGTTGCAAGATTCAAGATTTTTTATTTCAAGAAAAAACCCCAAGGGGTACATGAAATTTAACAAAACCACAACTTGCAGATGTGGGCGTGTGAAAAATACTCACACACAAATTTGCTCCAAAATTGAAGAGTACAAATTATGGACATGAAAAGTGAAAAAGCATTCACAACACAGGAAAGGCATAGCAAACTAACAATGCACATAATTATTAAGCGCACGTAAAAGAACCCACGGCAACAAGAGAGTTGTCCCTGGCAAAATTATGTTTAAAAAAAGCCACTCTGATAGGGAAACAAAAACTGTTGCAGACAGGAAAAAAAAAAAAGAAAAAAAAAGGGTGGCGCTGCTCTTGTGGCGACGTGCTCTCCCCGGGGAGAGCAGCCCGAATTCCACGCAGAGAAATCTGCGTGACTTAAAGTGGTATAAATAAATAAATAAATAAATGATGCACAGAATTTTTCAGCAGGACATCATGTGAGTTTGCACTCAAGGCAAAATTTCTTCAATGATGTACTAAAAATATATCATATTTTTAGTGTTTGTGGTAAAAGAAACAACTGTAAAACCAAACTGTCTAGATAAATTGCAATATTGAGCAGTAACACAAGACACCAACGTTTCATGGAGTGAACTCCCCTTCACCTCCATACTCACAAAACGTAGTAATAAACGTGCAGCCTTTGCTTCACCAGGAAAAAGGTGTTGCCTAATGATTCTCCACCTACCTCATCATGCATTTTTCACTTTTTACTTTAAAAACATCTTTCCTTCTTTTTCTTTTTAGTTCCCTACATTATTGGATGGACTGCGTCATGCCTGGTCTTCTCCTGTGCTTGTGACCCTGCAGGAGATCTGCCCACTGGCCTCAGCTGACGCATTCCCACTTCAAGAGCAGCTCATGACCAGTCTAGCCTGTGACCCCTCTTGACAGAGGGTGTTGAGAACCAGTTTTGTTATCGCGCTGGTTACTTTAACTTGGGCCGTGTTCACCACAGCTTGAGACTGTGCCCACCCTGCCCCATGTCCCCATCAAGAAAACGCTCACATTTACGTGGCGTGAAGATGTGACTACAGAGTTCATTTCTGAACGAAGAGAGTGGCAGATCTTCGCAGAGCAAAATCATCTTTTAGCTCTTTCGCTGCCAAGTTTCTCTTCAGCACCAATGTAACAGAGTGGACTTTTTTTTTTAAGCCCCATCTCTGCACAAACCTCGGGTACTAAGGTACAGTCTCACAGTTAGGATGTGGCCTCTACAAACAGGCTGCATAAATTATACATTTCACCATGTAGGCCAAGTGCATGCAATGGACGGTTTTCAACTACCACCCAAAGAATGAATGCTCTGATCGCATGGGAGGTAATCTAATTACCGCACCATCACACCAAGTAGTCTTCAGCGCTGTTGCTGATTTCTCTGCATTCAGTTTATGTCAGAATAACATGGTCAGTTTTTCCACTCAAAACTGGGTGGAGGGGTAATGGATGATATGTCTGCTATTACACACACAAGCCAACTGTAGGTGTGAAACCTTCTTACTGTGTGAAGTATGTTCTTTCGAGCCAGAAGGCCCATAGAGCCAGAGCTTATCCCGGTTTCTGTAGCGTTAAGCGAACTGATGGTTTTTCACCACCCCTGTGACAGGACGTTAGTCTGTCGCCAGATACTTCCCCAGCAGAGCTGGTACCCACTTGTACACCTGGGTGGAGTGAGGAAAATAGGAGTAAAGTGTCTTTCCCAAGGACACAACACCGAGCCGAGTGGGGATCGAACCCGTGACCTCTGGATCACGAGTTGACCGCCTAAACCACTCGACCACGGTGCCTCCTACTGTGTGAAAACCTGTCTTTTTTAACATGACTTGCGCTGTCAATGAAGGTCGCCTATGGCAGTGAAGGGTAGTGACGACTAAAGGAACCTATGGCGGCGTAAGAGTTCAAACAAAACCTCTCTGAATGAACGTTACCTAGATGCTCCAGGTAGCTGTCGAGGATCTGTGTGGCAGTTTGGCTGATCTGTCTGTTCTTGGAGGCCAGGTTGGGGACGATGGCGGTGACGGCCATGGAGATGAGGGACTGCAGGGCCTCCTTCACCAGGGGCACCACCTCCAGCATCACCTTCAGGGCGTGCAGGTTCACCTTGCTGTTGGCGTCCTGCAGTCTGGGCAGCAGCTTGTCGAAGATCTGAACACAGACACACAGAACCATCATCATCATCATCGTCACCAAGTTGTAGTTTGTACCATGAATGGTGATAATGGTGATGAAAATCGTCATTATCATCATTGCCGCCATTATCATCATTTATGTCATCATCATCGCTACCATTCGCAATGTTATCAATCCCTGAGGCCTCGTAGGGGACATATGTCAGTAGCAAGCATTCTGCAGCCATTTTGGTCTTGGGATACACATTTCACATTTCCTTAGCTGAGACTTTTGTCAGCTTGCCTCCAGACACGTACACTCTCAAAGCATTTATTTAGATGCGTAAATGAAGATCAAACCCTGTGATCCTGATAGTCATTATGTAAGATCTCTAAGCTAGCCTTATGATATTGTGACTTTTGAAAAGCCACAGCGATGAAACAGCTATCCGATAGATATCAATTAGTCAAATAGCAATGAATGAAAATTTTTACTTGTCACTAAAGAAAATAAGACTTAGCATATTATCATAGACACCCACTTGTTCTAAAGAAAATTAAGACAGCATATTATCATATACCCAAACACACACATAAACATTCATGCACACACGCGCATGCACACACACTTTGCACACACACTCACACACATGCACACAAACACATATACACACACACAACTGCCTAATGCATTCCCCCATCTCCTTTTTAAACAACAACAAACAGACAAACCCACAGAAAACCCCACACAGAAACTACACCCCTATCCTCTTCCCCGGCGTGCTCACCTTGACCATGTGCAGGGCGACGGTGTCAGGCCTCTCCACACACATCTCCTGGAAAGCCGTGACCGCGTCGTACCTCACGCGCCACTCGCTGGACGACAGCTGGTTGATCATCGCCTTGACCTCCTCCATCGTCGCCTCGTCTGTCCGCATCACCTTCCGACGCGTTGGAGGTGTGTTCATGTCCGCACTGCTGTCAGAGAGAGAGAGAGAGAGAGAGAGAGAGAGAGGAGAGAGAGAGAGAGAGAGAGAGAGAGAGAGAGAGAGAGAGAGAGAGAGAGAGAGAGAGAGAGAAAAGAGAGATGAGTGTGGTGTGCAATATAAAGTGAGGTTTTAGGTTGTTGATGTGGTTTTTTAATGGGAAAGAATGAACGAATTAATGAATCAATAAAAGAAAGAAAGATTGAGTGAATGAATGAATGTGTGATATACAAAGCATGTAAAAAAAAAACAACCCACCTCCACACTCTAATAATAAGGGTTGAAGCATATTCCATGAACGTGTGTGTGTGTGTGTGTGTGTGTGTGTGTGTGTGGCATGAGTGAACACCTTACTTAAAAGCACTTACATACATATGCATACTCACACATACATACATGAAACATCACGCAACAGAACACAGTTATTCTAGTCTTTCCTTTTAAAAAGCTTACACCACTACAAGGTTTTAAAAACAAGTTTGAAAAAGTTGTCCCTGGCAAAATTATGTACATAAAAAGGCCACTCTCGTAGGGAAACAATTACATCGCCAGACAAGAACATTAATACATTGGTGGCACTGCACTTGTGGAAATGCACCCTTCCCAGGGAGAGCAGCCTGCATTTCATGCTGAGAAATCTGCTGTGACTGGAAGTATTCTACAACACACTGCATTGCACTTCTATATAACTGCATGCCTACACACTCGGTCTGCGATCTGATGGCTAGAGTTTGAGCCACTTCCGAGACACCCATTTAAGGGGGTTTTCCCTCAAGAGGTAACATCAGTGCCAACTCCACTCCCCTGAAAGTCCTCTGGATAAGACTATAAATTGAGGCCTCAAGTGTGAACAAATGCAGAACATTTGGGGCATATGTTAAAGCATGTTCGGTCTGCAGACCAATGTGTTCTGGTGGGAACAGGTGACAATATTTACAAAACCACATGCACACAGGAAGTGGATGCAAAAAAGCACATGAGTGCTTATTCCATGATCCTCGAAATAAAAGAAGAAATAAAAATAAAAAGTAGGGTATAAAAGGAAGGAGCTACTCAACAGACAACTTCACAGAGGACTGGATGTAAAAAAAAGCACGCGAGTGCTTATTCCCTTAACAATAAATAAATTTTAAAATAAATAAAACAAAAACAGAGTGTGGTCGCTACCTGCTGGCTGACCCTCCTCTCAGAGAGGACCCCATGCGGCTGCCCTGTCCTGACCGCCTCGATCGCGCCGACGCTGACTCGTTTGGCTTCTCTCCCAAACCCTGGTCACAGTGAATTATTACCACTCTTTAGAAAAATAAGATCTGGTCAATGCAAAAAAAGATTTGATCTTTGAAACAGCTAAGTGTGGTCACTGGCAGAAAATATCATTCTCTTCAGAGAAAACGTAGTCTGGTTTTATACAAAATAATTCACTTAAGCTTTTAAAAAATTGTTTACTCTGGTCACATCTAACATAATTCAGCCTATTTTCAGATAAAAAAACAAACTTATTCTGTTTTTATGTAAAATAATTCACCTTCTCTTCACGAAAATCAAGTCTGTTGGATGCCAAAAATTCACTGTATCTTCAGAAGAACTAAGTCTTGATTTGGAAGACTACATGTTATTCATCATTAGCAAGCAATAAAAAATAATAATTAAAAAACCCTGCAGTAAGCTGATTTAAAATGCACAAGACACAATCTTCCCTATACTGAAGAAAAGACAATTTAAGCCACATGATTGAGCTGGGTTAACAGCTTGTACCCTTGAAATCTCTTAAAAAACATAACATAGTATAATAACACCACTGGCAATGTAAATTCATATTTTTCTAGAAGATCTCAGAATGTCAAGCTTGATTGCTTCTATGGTTACAAATAAAATTCTGTGACAACTTTAAACTCCTTTCCTTTTATCTCTGGCTTAATACTACATCCTGACACTTTGTATATTTCATCAAACGCTAGGAAAAAACCCTGCACCCACAAAAAAACTTAATTCTATGACCAAAAATAGCAACCTTAAAGGCTGACCTTGTTCTTAAGATTGTCAACGACGTCCTGAATGTTGCGGAGGGTGTTGGCAGGGAGGTGTTTGGTCAGCATGCGATTGAAGTCCTGATGGGACATCAGCAGGTACAGGATCTTTCGACCATAGAACCTGAAACACAACCATACATGCCTCAGTGAGCCGAAAACAGTGCAATGTATGACAATGTTCAGTCTTTAAACATAGCTGAAAGATGGTTGCCACAAAACAGACCATCAGAAAAGAATACAACGTGCATGTTATATATCAACACTATTATTGTATTCTAATCAGAAAATATTTCTCTGTGTACAAATTGTGGTACCCTACTCTTCTCATAGACAACACAAGACCATAAAGCAATGCTACTCTTTACTTTTTCTTTGAGTATGAATTTATTTCTGTGCTTGTGACAGCAGGATTGTTTGTTTTTCGATGTTTTGGATTTTCTTTTTTATGGCGGATGTTTGCAAGGGATGGCCCTTCTGTTTTCATGGCTTCCTTCCATACAAGTTCATGCTATCATCTCATTCCACAGGCAAGAACTCACACACTCACTCCAAGTCTCGGGGAAACGAATGAAAAGGGATGGGCTGTGCCAGGTTCAACTTGCCTGTGATAGATTACCTGAAAAGTTAAGTGCAGTGCCCCAACAAATCTTCAAGAAGTGAAGAGAGAAGTCAGGTTAAAGTCACCATAAACTGTTTTCTTTTGAAATAGTCTTATGCTATGTTTGTTTCATAAACAGTCAGGAATCACATTATAGTCTTATGTTCATTTCAAGATGACAATAGATTACAACCAAAAATACATTACTTAAAACACAATTACAAATACACAAAAGAAAAAAAACTCTTAAAAGACAGTTCTCTTTTAATCAAAAGGAAAAAACCCAAACAAACATAACACAAGGAAGCGAATCAGGTCACAAAGAGGTCACCTGGTTTCTGGGGAGCCATCCATGACAAACTGGGCAGTGGCAGGCAGGACACGGTCAGTGATGTCCTTCACCCCACTCAGGATTTTCCCTGACCCCATGCGCTCCACCAAACCCACCAGAAACTGGGCCGTCGTTCGTCGCACCGCCATGTTCTTGTGACTGCATGTGACAGAAAAAACCATGACAAATCAAAGAGAGGTCTATGTCTCTCTGGTAAAACATACTTTTTGACTCTGCTTTTGAAAAACCGCTACCATTAACACTCATGCTAGTTATTCACACATTCCCAACTATAGTTTACAAAACCACTCATATCTAAAACAGGCAAAGCATAAAAGCATGTTTTGTACCGGTACATGAATGAATACACATCTGTGCTCTCTTAATCTTACACAATGCAGATTTCCAGATGAACGATTTAGAATAAGAGCTTCTACATAAGGAGAGCTTTCCAGTCAACAGCACTCTCTTAATGTCAGTTGTTTATAAAGGGTGGTATTCGTTGTCTTTGACATTATCATATATTTGCTTACAAATTCCAATACAGATATAACAGGCTCTTTTACTTTCAAAACAATTCACACCAGACAACAACACACACACACACTCACACACTCACAAACAAACACACACTCGAACTCACACACACACACTAACACACACACACACATACACTAACACACACCCCCACACCCACACCCACAGGCATACACTCACACACACCACAAATCCTTGCAGTTCAAGATGAGGGACCACACATCAGAAACTCCCCACACGACAGACAACACAATGTTGTTGTTGTTGTGCGTTCCCCAGCTTTACACCCTGGGGGTCACCCAGAACATGCACTCTGCCTCACTCATCCCACCTGGGAATCTCTGTGAGATAGGAAGTACACACTGGATGAGAAGTTTGCGTGTATGACTCTTTTTCAAGCACCTCGCCATATAGGCAGCCATACTCCGACTTCAGAGGATTTTTTTTTTCTCCTTTAAAAAAGGAGAGTGCGGGTTGTTATGTTAAGAGCTTGTCATGGCTGAAGGCAATCTCAACACAACATTTTACAACATAACAACGTTTTAACGTAGGCCTTGGCAATTAGCTGACATCAATAATAACTGACACAGCTTTTGGCCTGGACCACAAGACAACACAATGCTGCTGCTGCTGCTGGTACCTGGCTCCCCCTCCGATGAGGGCCAGCAGGGCCTGTTTGGGGGTCACCCCCTCCACCATGCTGCTCAACGAGCGCTCCACGTCGTCACGGATAAAGTTGTTGCTCTCCCCTGCCTTCCCCAGCAGCTGCCGCGTCACTATGTCCACATCCTGTCAGACATTTAGCGTCATTTGTGATTTTAGCAGAGGTGGTGGTAGTAATAGTAGTTGTGGTGGTGGTAGTAGTGGTAGTAGTAGTAGGAGGAGGAGGAGGAAGAGGATGAGTAGTAATAGTAGTAGTGGCAGTGGTAGTGGTAGTAGTAGTAGTGGCAGTGGTAGTGGTAGTAGTAGTAGTGGCAGTGGTAGTAGTAGTAGTAGTAGTGGCAGTGGTAGTAGTAGTAGTAGTAGTAGTAGTGGCAGTGGTAGTGGTAGTAGTAGTAGTGGCAGTGGTAGTAGTAGTAGTGGCAGTGGGAGTGGTAGTAGTAGTAGTGGTAGTAGTAGTAGTAGTAGTGGTAGTGATAGTAGTAGTGGTAGTGGTGGTAGTAGTAGTAGTAGTGATAGTAGTAGTGGTAGTTGTAGTGGTAGTAGTAGTAGTGGTAGTAGTAGTAGTGGTAGTGGTGGTAGTAGTAGTGGTAGTGATAGTAGTAGTGGCAGTGGTAGTGGTAGTAGTAGTAGTGGTAGTAGTAGTAGTAGTAGTGGTAGTGATAGTGATAGTAGTAGTGGTAGTGGTGGTAGTAGTAGTGGTAGTGGTGGTAGTGGTGGTAGTAGTAGTAGTAGTAGTAGTAGTGGTAGTAGTAGTAGTAGTATGTGGAGTAGGAAGAGTAGGAGCAGTAGCAGTACTAGTAGTAGTAGAAGTAGCAGCAGCAGTAGTAGTAGTAATAGTAGTGGTAGTAATAGTAGTAATTGTAGTGGTAGCAGCAGCAGCAGTAGTAGAAGTAGGTGTAGTAGCAGTATATTCATTATATTTACTGTTGTCATTATCTATAATCATTATTATCCTTATTACTATAAATGTGATGGTGGTCATCATCACCACATCCATCATTACCATCATCGATAGACTAAAAGATGGTATGGCTTGTGACATAAAAAATGTATTTGTACATGCAGATTACAGGACTCATTGTTTCATAAATACAAATTCAGCAAGTGCATTATAGTTTTCTTCTTGTTCCCTTGTTAGGCGAGATGTGCAGTGCCTGGTCTTCTCCTGTGCTTGTGAATCTGCAGGAGGCTTCAGCCAACACATTCTGATTTCAGAGCAGCTCATGAGAAAATTCATATGAAAAATGCAACAACAACACACACAAAAATGTTGTCTGATTTGTTTGAAAAAAAGAGCAGGAGAATTGACTGGGAATGCAAAATATAAAAAAAAGACAGAAAGAAGGGATTGAATGATATATATATATATATATATATATATATATAAGATAGAAACAAAGAGATTGAAGGAAAATGGGAAATGTCTACCACAGAATTTCCAGAAGGTGAGGCTGCTATGATACTGAAAGAGCCCCAGGCATCCCCAAAGGGGTAGTGCATCAAATAACACATGATTACATATAGAGAGATTTCAAGACCTGTATAGATATGTACTGTACTCACAGGGTCCATAGCCTTCTTGAGACCAGCAAACATATCCCCCAAACACACAATAGCAAGGCGGGACACCTGAGATCGAAGATTCTTCACCTGCAGTAACAACACAGATAAACAAATACTGTACTGGTGTAATCTTCAACAATATCAACCGTTTCACATCAATCAGCTCATTTGTTCAGTAAAGTACTAAAAACACTAACAGCATATTGTGATGTTGAAAAAAATTAGGATAACAATCTTTCTTGGTGGGATAAAAGATAACCAGGTTGTTGTTTTTGTTGTTGGTTTTTGGATTTGTTGTGGGTCTTTTTTTTGTTTCTTTGCTTGTGTCACTACGCTTGACGACATGTATGAGATATGAACCTCAGTTGCTCTTTTCTTAATTCAATGACCTTGCATTCTAACATGATGTTTTCACCTTGTGTGGCAAGGTCCAACACAAGCAACTACTTAAAAAACAACAACAACAACAACAACAAAAAACCCTAGTCAACTTTTTGGCATCTGCTATACATGTGATCATTATAATTCTGTATTTTGTTGATCTGTTGATGACTGCAGCTCATACTATAAATCGAGACTGCTACAAAAAGCTACACATTTCTTCAAATTTCATCATCAGTATGCGAGAAATTGCTTGTGAGCATTCAACACAAAGCTGGTTTGCCTATATAATTATTTTCCTGAGGGTATAAAAAAATTGTAAAATAAAAAAAACACCTCTGATAATTAACACATCATACAGCAAATTGCAATGATCCATACAGCATAAGAAGTGTGATGTGCAACAGCTTCCATTCAGAAATTTCTTCATCCTGCCATAGCTAGAACTCTGAAGTTCACAACTGGCCAGACTTTGCATTAAGACAGCTACATTTCATCTTCAGAGACCATTTGAAAACAAACAGGAACACCTCATGCAGGGCTAGGCTAAAGTAGACTCTAGTAGACAGCTACAACAAAGCAAGGATGGACCCCTACCTCTTTGACAACCAGCAGAATTGTGGAGTGAAGCACGGGAGGAGCGCTGAAGGTCTGGGTATGAAAGTGGACAATGCGTCGAATCATGTTCAGACCCTCCATCTTTTCTTCCCTGTTCAACACAGGCATGCATCACTCAGCTGGCTTGTTTAGGCTGTTAATGACAAGGCTGGAATATTCAACATGAACGCATCAGAATAAGATTGCATATATATAGCTTGTTGCTGAAATTTCCGACTTTGAATGATCCATAAAATGTATCATCAAAATAAATGCATTTAACTATCTTCACCATCCTGTCCTTCATTTATTATATCTGTTAAATTTGTACAAACAATATTACCAACAAAATTGCCATACTTCTATAACCTCACAGATTTTCAACACAAGATGTTCCCTCAGAATAACCATGTACTGTAGCAATAAAGTGTACCAAAAAGATTGTTCATGTTTAAAACTGCTCAAGTCATCTGAGCGCTTTGATTTGTTGCTTTACAAGATTCAGCGCTATATAAATTCCATACATTATTATTATTATTATTATTATTCCTCTCGGTGCATTCAGTGAGGAACACCTACCAGTCGTCACTCTCCAGCTTTTTGTGGGCGGCTCTGAGGGCAGCCTCGGGGTCAGAGAAAGGTTTCCACTCCTCGGTGGAACTTCCCGCCTCTGGGCCTCTCTCCGCGGCCAGCATGGCTGGGCTGGACTGTGTCTCACCGCCCCTGCAATACAGCATGTCCCGTGAGTGTATGTGAAAGAAAGATGTGTAGATGATCATAATAATAATAGTAACAACAACAATAATGATAATAATAAGAATAATAATGATAACAATGATGATGATGGTGATGATAAAACAATGATGAAAATGATGATAATAATAATGATAATGATAATAATAATAATGATGATGATGATGATGATGATGATGATGATAATAATAATAATAATGATGATGATCATAAAACACTATTCATATTGCGCCTTTCAGGGGACAGGTAGGCCTAGGGGTTAAAGCTTTGACTTTGTGATATGACGGCACAAGTTCAAGCCACCACCAAGATGCCCATTTGCAGGGACTTTTCCCATGGAGTCAACATCAGTATCAACTCCACTCCCTTGAAAGTTTTTCTGATGAGACTATAAACCGAGGTCCCGTGTGCAAACACATGCAGAACATCTTGCGCACACATTAAAACCTATCCCGCCTTTCAGAAGAGTAGGCCAATGCATACTGATAGGAGCAGATGACAAAATCTAAAATACAGTCTTACTTAGACATTACCCATGAAGTTGGAATGCAGCTACCTTAAGTGGTAGTTAACCCGTACATCGCGATGGGCTATATCATGGCTTCCCCCATGGGCCATGATCATGGAGTTGCATAGGTCAGGTTCGGGAAAAGTGTCTCCTTTTCATTTGGTAGGGTCCCTCAAGTGTCTCAATTCCATTCCTTTGTGCGATTATCGTTACTAGGAGTGATAACGATTGGGAAAGGAATGTTATTGACACCAAACTAAAGGAGTCAGTTGTTGGGAGTGATAGGCTAGTCACCAAAGTAATGATGGTGAATGAAGTGGAGTCTTATCTCACACTTCTAATGCCTCTAACACATGTTGCTTTGCCTTGTTGTTCATTCTGTTCTGTGTCTCTGCCATGAAAGGGGTGTAGATAATGGAGAGTGGGGTGGCTTACCTGTCAGGGAGTTTTTTCAATACAATTTGTGGGATATCTCACACTACATACTAGGTAATGTCTTTTTGTTTTCTGTATCACATTCTACATTGTCTCTACTTTCCAAAAATGTACAGGTTTACCTATCTAGTGTTATTCATAAGCATGTAAAAACCCTAAAACAGAACAAAGGTAGCCGCAGCTAAAAATTCTTGGTTTTAAGTGCAATTCCTGTGAGCGCCAATAATTATATCCAGCAGTATAAAGGTTAACAGTTGCATACGCAAAATCTCACCATTGGAGAGCCTCCGAGCTCTAACCAAGGAACACAAACAACAACAAAATCCTGTGCCTTTCATTAAAAAAACAAAAAATGCTTAAAGCATCACATGGACATGACTGCAAAAGCTACAGTATCAAACATCTACCCTATTGTTTTGTATCAAACAACATTCACTTACAACAAGCAAAAAGAAAACTTGTTGTTGCTATGACTTTCAACCCCACCCTAAAATTACATAATCCAATATTCATGTCAGAAAAGCATGTGTTGATTTAATAACAATATTCATCATGCATATTTTATCCATGAGGATTGAATTCTACTACTGTAACATGTTCAATATTTATGGGATAAAATGATAGGTAACTGTTGGTTTACCAATTCTTGTTGAACATTTTTTCTTCTTCTTCGCAGTTGTTTCTTTATTTTTATATATATATATATATATATATATATATATATAGAGAGAGAGAGAGAGAGAGAGAGAGAGAGAGAGAGGGGAGGGGGGGGGTGAGAGAGAGAGAGATTTCCATATACTGTATTCTGCTCTTATCAGAACAACTTTCTGGTGTGTTTTTTTTTTGGGGGGGGGTTAAGAAACTCATACTTTGTAGCCAAATTCTGCTTTGAATATAAAATGCTTGTCAAATATTAAATTTCTTTTTTTATTTGAAATCAGATCTGTGTTCTCTTCTGGGTAGACCAAAACCTAGGGGTTTGTTCTTATTCTTTGTAAGGTTTATTAAAAAAAACAACAACAACACACACACACAGAGAATATAATGCACACATGCGCTGCTTTTTTTTTTTGGGGGGGGGGGGGGAGTGTTGGTGGGCATGGGCATATCATACCCCATTTCTCATCAAAGAATGAAAAATAACTGGAAACATATCAATGATACTCAAAAACATATAAAAGACACATACCTAAATAACAAAGTAACCCCATGCACTTACATTAAAGAGGCACCACAAAAATAGCTATAACAGAGATTTTCCAGCTATTACTTCCTTGGACAGTAATCTTAAATTCAAAGAATAGAAAGGAAAAGTAAGAAATAAGCAAGAAAAAAAACAACAAAGAAAAACAGAATAAAAACCAGAAAGGAAGAAAGAAATGGACAACAAAAATGTTCATGGAAATTTTGGGTGAAAGATTTTTCAAAAAGGGAGACAATTTTTTTTTTAAAGCTAAACAAGTCCCACTATCCACACAGTCATCCCTTGTTACTATATTTCCCAATTCTTTTTTATCCACCTCCTTCCCCTCTTGGCTGGGATGCTAGTGCCTGGTCTTCTCCTGTGCTTGCAACTCTGCAGGACGTCTGCCAGCTGGCATCAGCCGACACATTAAGATTTCAGAGCAGCTCATCTTTTGGTACAGGATGCATGCTGGGTATGTTCATGTTTCCATAACCCACCAAATGCAGACACGAGTTATGGTATCTTTTAATGTGCTGACTTGATCTTCTGCATGTGTACACAATCAAACAGAACTACAACACTAGAAAGTTTGCACTTTTGAGTTGATCTCGGAGACAATAAAAATCCCCACCCTTAATTCACCAGATGCCACTGCCGAGACTGGAACCCAGGACTTAACAGACCTACAGGACTGAAGTCAAACGGTCCTAACTACTCGGCTAAAGTGTCCATGTTTTATGGACCATGCACACACAACTCACGTTCTCAGCGTCTTTCTGGGTGTGACAGTTGGTCTTGGGGCCAGTGTCTTGCCAACGTTGTTTGGGCTGGGAGAGCTGGACCCGCCTATGGAAAATGCTGAAATCACAGGTCATCAAAAATGATTAGCACCTAAGGCAGCATCATGATGATGATGATGATGATGACGATGATGAGGATGATGATGATGAGAAGAAGAAGAAGGATGACGACGATGATGACGATGATGAGAAACAATACTCACACACATTGATGATGATAATTATTCCTTTTTTTACATTCCTCTGCTAGAGTTCTGTCTGAGGTTCCACCAATAGTGAGATTTTTGCTTATGCGACCATTTTTACCCACCATGAAGGTAGCCGCATTCCGACTTCAGGGATAAGTAATAAAAACAATAGTAAAAATAATAATATGATGATAGCAATAATTATGGTGATGGCGATGATTATAATAATAACAACCATGATGATGATGAGAAACAATACTGGTACATCACAGGGTGCAAATCCAACATTACTCAGTCAAAAGTACTAAAAATAACCCCTTCCTTTTACCAAATACAAAAGCCATCCTTTTCTGCTATAATCAGCACCAGCTGGGATGGGATAGACAGCAGCTGAGAGGAGCTGAAAGTGGGGGAAACTGACAGCTGTGACACATGCACAAGCTCTCACCTTCGGACAAAGTGTCGCTGCTGCCCAGTTTGGTCAGCTTCTGCTGCTGCCAGTCTCGGTCAGGCTGCAGTCTGTCGTGTCGCTGCCCTGTCACCTCCTCCTCCTCCTCCTGCTGCTGCTTCAGCTGCTGCTTCTTGGCCATGGAACGCTGGAAAGACGACGACTTGGCTGGGCCCACAGTTTCCTTCACAGACAACGTGAAAAATGAAGATGTGTCAAGAACTAAACCGGAAAATTTCCTGCTTTGTGTGTTTTATATTTTTGGTGATTTTTTTCTTAATTATTGCAAATAGAGTCTGCGTAGTGGTCAGAACACTGCGCTCGCAATCTGGTGACCCGGGTTCGATTTCTGTTCAAGGGGATATTTTCCTCTGGAGTTAACATTAGTGCAGACTCCACTCTCCCCAAAAGTCCTTCAGATGAGAGGTACTATGTGTGAAAGCACGCAGAAATCTTGCGCACACATTAAATCCTGTTCTGCTTTTCATAAGAGTAGGCTATTGTGTGCCGGTGGGAACAGATGACAGAATTCACAAATCCACATTCACACAGAGACTGGATGTAAACAAAGCACATAAGTGCTTACTCCATTATCCTTGATATAAAAGAATTATAAAAAAAAAAATTTTTAAGCTGAGTTGACATAGCACACTCCACAGTCAAACTCACATTCTGTGTACACAAAGATCTTATGTGTCTAAACTTCAGTGTTCATGTCAAAATCCTGACAGAAAAAACCAGCATTTTCATTCAGAGTAGTTTTGCATAAACAGCAGAAACAATTGTTGACACTTTAAAAAAATTTTTGGCTGCCTCATCTTCTGTGACGTTCCTGTCCTGCTGTTCCCACACCGCTCATTTCAATCTCCCCGCCACAGCCATACTGGGATTCATTTTGTCACTTTTGTTGTTGTTGTCACTTCTAATGTTTTGTTTTTATATGTTTCATACTTGTTTAAAATAATTATCCTCTCTACTATATGGTAAACTTCACGATACACACACACTCTCTCTCTCAAAAGATTAAAAGATTCTCTATCTCTCTCTCTCACATATTAAAACCTGTTTCATTTTTCAGACAATAAGGCCATTGTATACAAGTGGGAATGGATGACAAAAACTTACAAAAACTGCATGCACACAGGGACTGGATATATAAAAAAGCAGATGAGTGCTTTTTCATTATCGTTGAAATTAGATAACTTAAATAAATAGATTTTTAAACAAACACATACACTGGACATGTTTTGGCATAAAGTACATTCAAAAACACTTACAAACCTTAACAACAACAAAATAGAAAGAAAAGTAGAATGATAAAATCTGCAACACAACTCCACTATGACATGAAGCCAACCACCCCTTCGTATCAAACTGACAAAGGAAACTGAATATCCCCTTAACATTCCTAACACTACCCCTCACTAATCCCTAAAACCATTAAATTTTTATCATAACGGTATACCTCTGTCTGTCTGTCTGTCTCTCCAGGCAGAATGACACCTTTGTGAAGGGAACAAGGCAACAACTACAACAATAACAATAAAACTGAAAGAAAAAGATGAACTCACAGTCACAGCTGAATATCCCTTTAGCATCCCAAACATTACTGTCCCTCACTAATCAATAGAATTGCTTTATCAGGTCAATAACTGTCGAGACAGTATCACAGATTAGTCAAAGGAAAAACAGAAAGAAAAGAAAAAAAAAGGAAACAAAAAGACAAGCCCTTACAGACAGACCCACTTGAAGTTGTTGGAGAGCTTCTGGCTAACTGCTAGTAACGATGGATTCTCCACACCACACACCCCCTATCTGTCTGACTGTCTGTGTCTCTCTGTTTACTTGAAATTATTACTTGGATTATTAAGGATAGTCACTTCTCAGGGCAAGGGCTGGATGGGGAAAAAGTATGTCAATAGTTATCTGTAACCTTTGGGAATACAGAATATCTGTCAATCAATCAATAAATCAATCAATCTCTCACTCACTCACTCATGAGTCTCTCTCTCTCTCTCTCTCTCTCTGGAACCTGCAGAGAAAAACCAACGTCTTGACAGAGAAGCACTGGCATTAAGGAAACTAGAATTTCTGCACCACTTAATTCAGTTTTTACCCTGAATGTTGAAAAATTGTTTATCAAATAACGCACATATGCTGAATCAGTGACAATCCATGAATAGATGGCAAAATAGACCATTTGCCATGGTATCCATGTCAAGCAAATCGTGCTATGTCAATTCATTCTTCGCAGTGCATGCCAAATAAGTTGTTTAGATTTATGGCAATAAATTCTGTTCACTGTTCTTCCTGTCTTTCTGTCTGTCTGTCTGTCTGTCTGTGTCAAATTCATTCTTCGCAGTGCATGCCAAATAGGCTGTTTAGCTTTATGGCAATAAACTTTGATCACTGTTCATTGTTTTTGCTTTCTGTCTGTCTGTGTGTCTATCCATCTATCTATCTGTCTGTCTGTCTGTCTGTCTGTCTGTCTGCCTGCCTGCCTGCCTGACTGACTGCATCTCTCTCTCCCTACACTCCCCCCCCTCTCTCTCTCTCCCCCCCCCCTCCCTCCCTCTCTGCAACAGACAAACTTTGATCACAATGCCTGATTGTTCTATAACAATTCTGAGAAGAATCTATCCATCCCTAAAAAAAACACCTCTGTCGGATCAATACAGCATTCGCGACTTTAAAATCACCCCACAAAGCCAGAGAAATTCAAGCAGCCCGACAGGAATTCGACAAAGCCATTTCCCTGCCGTCCTGGTGACAGAGGCATAAACAAAAACAGGAGACTGACCGGGCAAACTTAGCAGCAGCAGCAGCTTCTCCAAATGCTGAATGCAATCCTTATACCTTTTTTCTTTTTTTAAAAAACATTCATCAACTGAACAATGCAGGTTTGAATTTCTAAAAATTGTGCATGTGAAAACTGTAATACAAAAATTCATGCACCAGCATCATGCATGTAAAAAAGGGATTGTTGAAAATCATGCATGGTGACATCATGTTGGAAATTTAATGTACACTCCTCATTCCTTCCGCTCTGCTACAGATAACCTGTGCTTACGAATACCGAGATTCAATCAATCCACTGTTGGCCATTGCTCTTTCTCTTTTTCTGGTCCGGTGATCTGGAATGACCTCCCTCTCTCCCTTTGCCAAAAGCCTACTTACAACACTTTTAAATCCAGCCTCAAGACATATTTATTCCAAACCTAAGATTTTTCCCTCCTGTTTCATCTCATATCTGTCCTTGCCTTCAACAGCCGAAATCCCCACCACACTGCCAAAGTGTAAAACCTTTATGCGTGTGTATGTATGTGTGTGTGTGTGTGCGTGCACGGGCGTATGCATGTGTACATTTGAATTTGTTAATGTTGTTCATTGTTACAAGATACAGTGCTATATAAATTGCACTTATCATTATTATTATTATTAATGCTTGTTGTTGTTGTGATTATGTTTACATCCCAGCAGAGATTTTCCTTTAAAAAAAAAAATTCCTTTAGATCGGGCTTGTATATCAGGCAAATCTCGCCCAAGCTATGTTATGTTGTAAAATGCTATGCTGAGATTGTCTTCAGCCATGACAAGCTCTTATCATGACAACCTGCACTCTCTTTTAAAAGGGAAAAAATCCTCTGAAATTGGAGTATGGCTAAGTATATGGTGAGGTACTTAAAACCACTTGTACACACAAACTTTTCATCCTGTGTGTTCTCTGAAGTCAGAGTGCAGCTACCTAAATGGTGGGCCAAAGACAGTCGCATACACAAAAGTCTCACCATTGGTGAACCTCAGAGCTCTAGCCAAGGAACGAAAAAAGAAATGATGTGTGTACTTATGGCATGTCTCACAATCATTCTCGAGTAAGACAAGTAAGACACATGCATTTGTTCAGGAATGCTTAGCGACAACATGCTATAGGGAAAAAGAAGTCATTTCTTTTTGTGTAATTTTTGTTTCATTCCTCCGCTAGAACTCCAGGTTCACCAAAGGTGACGTTTTTGCAAATGGGAACATTGTGTGTGTGTGTGTGTGCTTGTGTGCGTGTGTGTGTGCGTGTGAGCATGTGTGTGCTTATGTCTTTTTGTTTCTTAGTTCCTCAGCCAGAGCTCTAGATGATCTTAGAGAAAGGGGCATAAATAAGGAGGAAGCTCAAAACAGAGAGAGATGGAGAAGGCTCATCAATGTCAAACCTCCCCTGGGAGAAACATGATAGAAAAGGAAGAAGAAGAAGAAGCCAGAGCTCTAAGGTTTACCAATGGTGAGATTTTGCATGTGTGATCTTTTTTTTTCTCACCATGTAGTGCCTGAATATAATATCAACAGGTACAACAGGTGAGAGCTTGCCTTAATGACACTGCTTTGTTGTTGTTGTCATCGTTGTTGTCATTATCAAACAGATACTACTAACCTCTTCACTGTCATCCTCTGCAGCGCTGGAATCGTCTTCAGTATTGCTGACAACACCGACAGTACCTCGCACCCCAATTCCTGCCACCCCAGATGTGGCCACAGACCTGGGTAGATCTACCCGTTTCTGTTCTCCTTTTTCTGTTGACAGACAACAACTTATGACCAGAGGTGTCTACTGTGAACAAAATATGTCAATGAAACATCAAATAAATGTCCTCAGTTGTTTTTTAAAGGTGTCTCAGCATGCAGAATATTTCTTTCATTTACTACGCAAAAAATCTGCTGAAAAAGTAAAAACAAAAAACAACAAACAAGCGAAAAACCCAACAACTTTTGATACATGTTCAAAACCAACATGGGACAGGCAATGATGTCACTTGTTAGCAAACATGTCAGACAAAAGAACAGAGAAACACATGAAAAAATATTAGTAACTTCTTTCCACACAATAACCATCTCAATCAGAGATAAAGCATACATCAAAGCAGTCTCATCTAACATTAAATGAAGACTATGTCCCCAAAGTATAGACTCCTGAGGTGCCCCAAAATCTTTTTGTTTTTTAGTTCCTCAGCCAGAGCTCTAGATAATCTTAGAGAAAGGGGCATAAATAAGGAGGAAGCTTAAAACAGAGAGAGATGGAGAAGGCTCATCAATGTCAAACCTCCCCTGGGAGAAATCGTTGTTTGAAAACTGATTGCTCAAAGCACTGGTCTGTGAAGCTAGGGGGTGGGGTAGCCTAGTGGTCACAGCACTGAGACAGTCACCTGACAGTAGGTGAGGGTGAAGGTTCAAGCAGTGTCTGTTTCATGGCATTTTTTCCCCTGGAGTTAACTTCGACCCACCTCCACTCCCCTTCAGAGGAGACTATAAACTAAGGTCTCCTGTGTGAATGCACACGCAATATCTTGCACATATATCAAAAACCCTATTCGCTTTTTTTTTTGCAGAAGAGTATTCCAGATATGGCCGGTGGCATGGATGACACAAACATACCCAACACTGACAGATGCTATAACCGAGTGGATAAGACCATTTAACTTCAGTCCAATGCGTCCATGGAGTCATCGGTTTGAAATCTCAGAGGCATCTGATGGGGGGCTTTACAATCTCCCAGGTAAAGTTCAAGTGCAGACCTGCCAGTAGCTTTATTCCCTTTGCGTATGTGCACATGCAGAAGATCAACTATGCTCACAAAAAGATCCCGTGACTCATGTTAGCATTTAGTGAATTATGGAAACGCAAACATACCCAGCATACATCCCCAAAGTCAGAATGCGGCTACCTTCATGGTGGGCAAAAAGGGTCGCATATGAAAAATATCACCATTGGTGAACCTCACCTCTAGCTGAGGGGAACACCCAGCCCCCTCAAAAAAAAAAATCCCAACACCCACCCTGCCACATCGTGAAGGACAGGCTCCGCCAGACTCAACCTGCCCTCAACACACTGCAAGCAAAATTCCACACAGCAACACCATCGACTCCTCAGGGAGTTAAACAAGAGGTCGTGTCAACTCTAGTCAAAGTAGGCCTGCTGCCTTTAGTTCAGAGGCTGATCTCAGATCAGGCAGTGTTGTACCTTTGCCGACGCTGTTTCTGTCAGGAGCCAGCAGCTCTGTGGTGGGGAAGCTGTCCTTGTTGTAGCCACGACCCACCACCACGTGGACCCCAGGGTTACGGGTGTCCCGGAAAGGCGTGCGGCCATTGGCGTCGTGGTCAGACTGGACGGTGCTTTTGTTTTCGTTGATGTCCAGACTGTCCCCGACACGATTGTGAGATGAAAAACTCTGATTGGAGGGTTTGCGTCTGAGGTCTGTTGTGTTCCCCGTCTTTTTGCTGGAAGTGAAAAAGAAAAAAATATGCAATATTGAAGTGGCGACACCCTAAACAAATTAAAGATTGTTGTTGCTGTTGTTGTTGTTGTGTGTTTCCCAGTTTAAAACATTGTGAGAGTCACCCAGAATTTGCATCGACTCTCTCATTCCACCTGGCAATCTCAATGTGAGACTGAAAATACACACTGGATGAAAAGTCTGCATGTATGAACACACTGGATGAAAAGTTTGCGTGTATGACACACGCTGGATGAAGAAAAGTTTTCAGCAAGACTCTTTTCAAGGACCTTGCCACATAGGCAGCCACACTCTGACTTCAGGGGATTTTTTCTCTCTTAACAGAGTATGCAGGTTGTGTGTTATGCCTAGACTTTGCCATGGCTAAACACATTCTCAGCATAACATTTTAAAGCAGAGCAACATTTTAATGCAGGCCTTGGCACCTAGCTTACATGCATCACCGCCGAAGATTATAACCTGGGCTAGAAATGAAAGATGAACACTCTACAGTATACCTGACCCAAATAAAAACCGTCATCAACTGATACTTTTCACAAACATACAACTGCTTACATCTAGGTAAGATCACAGAACTTGTACATATTACAAGTTGTACTACACCCTTTCCCTTTCCCATGTTAACTTGGCCTGACAAAATGTCTCACTTCTTTCCTGATAAATCTGTCACAGTGGCCCCCATGCTGATGGCGGTGCTCCTGTGCGCCTGTGGCGAGTCTATCACCGTCTGAGGGTCACCGTGACCCTCCAGGTGATGAAACGGCTGCTGTGCTCTGTTCCTGGCGTTGCTTTGATTCCCGTGCTGTGGTAGTCCCCCCTGTTACATCAATCGTGAGAATTATCTCAGGTAATGAATACAATAGTTATAGATTAGTTATAAACTGACTGGTTAGATAAAGAAAATGAAAAGATCCAAATTACAATGTTAATTACAGAGTATATCTTAGGCTTTTTTTCATTTGTTTTTGGTTCCCCTCCCCTTCATTTTAGAAAAAAAACACCCAACTTTCAGCATGTCAATAATATCATTTCAGTTTACTTCCTATCAGTGATACAGCGAAAAGGATGGGCAAGGTACAAAATGACTGAACTCTAAAAATGGAAAAGACACAATGATCTATCAAAATGATGACAGAAAAGTCCTAACATATTAATCAAAATAAAGTATACACTCACGATAAAGGTAATAATAAGTAAAAATCAAATTAACATATCTTCACCTGGTAGAATTCTAACAACTTAACCTGCTGAAAATTCAGTTTGAAAGATTAAACATTAAGAATATTACACATTGCACAAGAAATTTGTTGCTCTTCTGATGTGAGTAAAATATCTAATATTTATCTTTAAAAAATGATAATAAAAGAAAGGTGTCCTATAAACTATGCAGTTGTTAGGGAGAAAGGTGTTAGAAATCCTAGCTTCTCTAGGGGCCAGCATCTTAAGAGCGGCACCCATCTCTCCCTCGCTGCTTTACCTTCCCTGACCCTGAAGAGAGTAGGTACCCATTTACAGCTGGGTGAACTGGGAGACTGTGCTGAAGCCAAGGCACACAAACCGTCACCCATACAAGAAGCATCCATGCTCAATGCTGCTTAACCTTAGCTTGGGGAAAGCCAGTACTCTGACCACTAAACTATCCCATCCCCTTTCACGTAAAATCTATCCGTTAAGCAAAATATACTGCAGCCTTTAACCAAATCAGAGAATCAATCATGGTTTTTGTATCAAAAACCCTTCACTCAAAACTGTCAAAAATCCACATAGGAATACTTTTGAAAATGTCTGTTGTCATATTTATCGCTTTTGTCATAGGTGTCATTGTTACTGCTGTTACTGTGTTACCCTGCTAGGGATGCTGTCAGTGGAAGCAGAGTAGGCACTGTCAACATCGTCGTCAGGGGCGCAGCAGCAGCAGCAGCTGGTGGTGGTGGTGCAGAAATGGCAGGCACCTTTGCCTGGCCCCTGTATGTAGATGATCCTCGATTCCCTGCTATGTGGAGGGAGCCCTGAGATCTGCCCTTGTCTGCAACACACACACACATATGTATATACAGCCTGCTAAAATCACTTTTTAGTGGACAGATGTTAAAACAAAGACACACACATATGTATACAGGATGGAAGTTATTATCTGACAACACATAGTCAGTTCAATCTATTTCTGAGCACATAACATGCACAAAAAACAATATCCATCACAGTTTTTGGTATTTCTAGAAGGCAACAGAACAAGAGGTTTTATTTTTTTACATCTAGCTCAAATTACAAAATACAAGTCTGTCACTTAACTCTTGAAAAACTCACAAAGTACTAAATGTAAATTTGCAAAATGTTGTAGATGATGCACTTTATTAAAAACCATGTAATCCATGAGTCATCCTAAATAACATTTCTCAAGTACACCAACTCAAGTGATGTGACTGTCATGAACACTTTAACTATGTCATTTTACTGCTCTGCATCTTTTTCTTTAGGTTATTAAGTTTGGTTCTACACTACTTTCCATCAATTGTGACAGTCATAGTTTCAAAATAAAAGCTTAACTGGATTGCAGGACATATTTTCAATACAATAACACTACTCTGTTGTGTATAAGATATTTCATACTGAGCACAGGATGTTCAGTGTTCAGTGTTTTGTTTCCATTTTTAGCAAAAGCGTCTCTTGCTCTATGAGTTTGTCTATATCTGAAGCAGTCCCAAGCCTATGAAAACTCCTCTCCTTTTTTTTGTTTGTATCCTCCCCTTCCATCTTCCCACTCCAGAACAAAAATTAAACGTAATAATGTTTCTGATCTATGCTTTGTCAATTTGACAATTTCGCCTGATACCTACCTTCATCTTAGATCCTCAGATTTTAAAACCACCACCGAGTTTCTTTTAAATAACACTGTCACACATATTCTATATTCTGTTTATGCTGCTTCTGATTTCCAGATGCAGATCTGCAGTATTTATGCCACAGCCAAGATCAGCTGACTGAACCCTCACAGGCACCTAACGTCCTAAGTGCCGCTCTGCCATGCAAGCAGCTATCGGCAGATCTAATTTTTCACTGTGAAGTGTCCTCACCCAATCGCTAATGCACAGAGTCTGTCAGTGCCGTCTGCTTGGCTGATCAAACGATCATGATCAGGGCAAGAGCACATCAATGTTGTAGCTGTTGTCCACCACTCCATGGTTAATTACTCCAGGGATCACCCAGAACATGAACATTGCCTCAATCACCACGCCTCAGTGAGAATTATAATTATAAAAACTTGTCAAAAAACAAACACAAAACAAAAAAATAAGTACACACAGAATGTGAAGATCCCATGTTTTAAATGCCATGGCATGTTGGCAACCATATACCTTTATTTCTCTTTTAACCTTTAGCCTGCCATATGCACCATTCTACAAAACCAATCATATGGCTCAACCCTGTTGTTGATTTATTACACATTTTCCAGCTTACCACCTTGGGAATCACCCAAAATACACAGTCTGTCTCACTCATTCCACCTGAGAATCACTGTGAGATGTTTCCGTGCATAGCTCTTTTCTGATACCTCACCCCATTCTGACCTATTCTGACCTATTCTGACTTCAAACATTTTTTTCTCTTTTAACTGAGAGTGCAGGTTGTTATGCTAAGAGCTTGTTACGGCTGAAGAAGACAATCTCACCATTCTAACACACAGCAACACGTTAATGTAGACCTTAGCACTCAGATGACATCAACAACTGACACAGCTTTGGCCTGGACCAGTCTCAAATATGTGAAATTGTTTTGTTTTTTCCCCAGTCTGGATAATAAGATTAATTAACTGAGAATGAAACCTCTTTATAAGTATATGCATGATCATTTACTTTTCCTTCAGCTTTGTAATCAAGCCTCCGTTTATAAATCAAACTGTGACAGATGTTACAGCTGAGTGGACAGAGCATTTGACTTCCATCCTGTGGGCCCTGGAAGTCAGCAGTTTGAATCTCGTTAACAGATTCTGGTGATTTAAGGGTGGAGATTTTTTAAATCTACTGTGTCAACTTAAAGTGCAGACCTGTAAGTGCCCTCATTCCCTTTGAGTGTAAATACATGCAGAAGATCAATTGTGCACATGAAAGATCCTATAATTCATATTGTCGTTCAGTGGGTTACAGAAACAAAGGCATACCCAGCATGCACCCTGTACCTGTAGAGGGATGGACTCCGCCATGTTCAAATTTTCCCAAGAGATATGGCCTGAAAACCTCAATGCAGTGCCCCGAATGACTCCTGAAGGAAAGGAGGGATATAAGATATCAGATTTTCATCCAGAAATACTTATCTGTCTAGAGGGGAACATGTCCTGGTAGGTTAAGGATCAATGGAGAATGAATGTTGTTATGCTAGGAGCTTGTTATGGATCAAGACAAATCCCCACACAACAAGGATGAAGACAATCCCCACACAACAAGGATGAAGACAATCCCCACACGACAAGGATGAAGACAATCCCCACATAACAATACCCACGTAACAATCCCATGGATGACGAAAATTCCCACTAAACAATCCCCACATAAGAATTCACAGCACATCACTTTAATGTGGGCCTTGGCACTTGGCTTACTACCTCAACAAAAAGTGCATCTATAGGTCTATGGCTGAGGGCCCCAAGCTCATCAATGAAACATGCTATCGTCTGTGGGCTGGTTCTTACCCTCCAAGATCAACTCTCTCCGATGGACTGTAGACAAACACGGAAATCTGAATGATTCATACTGTGTGTTTGTTTAACATTCATTTGAAAGTGGGGTGTAGAGTAGAGTAGAGTCATGTGGTCTATTGTACTGTGTGTAATGGTGTGGTGTAGTGTGGTGCAGTGTGGTGTAGTGTGGTGCAGTGTGGTGTATGTGGTGTGTGTGGTGTGTGTGGTGTGGTGTGGTGTGGGTGTGGTGTGGGTGTGGTGTGATGTGGAGTGGTGTGTAGTGTAGTGTAGTGTAGTGTAGTGTGTGTAGTGTAGTGTAGTGTAGTGTAGTGTAGTGTAGTGTAGTGTAGTGTAGTGTAGTGTAGTGTAGTGTAGTGTAGTGTAGTTGTAGTGTAGTGTAGTGTATTAGTGTAGTGTGGATGGTGTGGTGTGGTATGGTATAGTGTAGCATGGCATGGTGTGATGTGGTCTTACGGGTGGTGTGGTGTGATGGGTGATGTGGTATGGTATGGTATGGTACGGTATGGTGTGGTGTTATGGGTAGGGTGAGGTGGTGTTATGGGTGGTGTGGTGTGGTGTGTGTGGTGTAGTGAACTGTTTGTCATGTTGTGTTGTCTCACATCATTTCATGTCGCATCATGTAGTCTAGTTAGTGTACTGTACGCCACTTTCAGTCATGGCAGAATGCTCTACAGGAAATCCGGGCTGTTCTCCCTGGGGAGAGCATGTCACCACAAGAGCAGGGCACCACCCATTTTTTCCCCCACATTATATATTTCAGTTGCCGAGAATCTGACAAAGCCCATTCCTCTCAAGGCATCTACTGCCTTAACTGCCATCACTTCAATCCATGTTTTCCATCTTTCCATGGCCACCCTTTCCTCAGTCCTAGTACAACATGAAGCTGCTGGCCGGATGATGATGATGATGATGATGATAATAACAGTAACAATAGTGATATTAATAACAATGATGATAACAATGGCAAGAATAATGAATAGGGCGCAATATCCTAAGCATGTTTAGCTCAAAGCATCTTACAAAGCAAGGAGTTTTCTGACCACTTTGCTTTAAATGATACCTAGGTCTGTTTCTCTCTCTCACAAACATACACACACTCACCACCACCCCTTTTACCAGTCCCCCCATCCTCACCCCTAATCCACAACCAACCACCAACCAACAGGGGAAAAAACCAACTCATCATCCCTGGGACTGAAGTTAGGCTGTATAAACCAACAGATAAAAAAAATAGTTATTGAGATCATCATCACGCATATTTGGCCCAAACCCAAAGCTCTGTCAGTTATTGATGTAAAGCTAAGTACCAAGACTTATGCTAAAATGTCGCTATGCTTTGAAATGCAGTGTTAAGATTGTCTTCAGCCATGACAACCTCTTAGCATAACAACCTGCACTCTCCTAGTTTAAAGATGGAAAAATCCTCTGAAGTCAGAGTATGGTTGCCTTGCCTTTATGGTAAGCTATTTGAAAGAGTCATGTACATGCAAACTTCCCATCCAGAATGTACGTATCTTCAATCTCACAGTGATTCCAACACAGGATAGGAGAAGATATTCTAGATGACCCTCCTTCTTGGGTGCTAAGGTCAGGAGCAAGCAACAGCATGCAACAACAACCAAAAGAATACATTAAAGAAATCATTATCCCTGAGATTGAAAATTGGGCAATATTAACTGAAAGAAAAAAAGAAAAAAACCTAGGACCAGAATCATCATTACTGACATTAACCCGATTAACATCTCTACAAACCTTACGACCCCCAAAAAGCCTTCAAGTTAGTAACTGCTATTGATCGTAGGGGAACAAGGCGGGCAGGCAGATATGAAGGAAAGGAAAGGAAGGGGTCGAGCTCTAGCAAATGCAGGGAAAATGGACTCCTGCCTGTGTGTGTGGTGCACTATAAATATTGCAGCATTGTGTTCACCCCACCTCTCTTTTGATCACTGATGTAGCTCTGTGTGTGTGTGTGTGTGTGTGTGTGTGTGTGTGTGTGTGTTTTGGTGTGTGCGTGTGTTGTGTGTTTGCGTGTATGTGTGTGTGCACACATTTATGCATGTGTGAGTGCATTCATGCATGTGTGTGTGTATTGTGTGTGCACATTTATGAATGTGCGAGTGCATTCATGCACGGGTGTGTGTGTGTGTGTGTGAGTGTGTGTGTGTGTTGGTGTGTGAGTGTGTTGGTGTGTGTTGGTGTGTGTTGGGTGTGTGTTTGTGTGTGTGCATGTATGTGTGTGGATGGGGACTGGTTCTGTTATGGAACTGGTGATGATACTCTTTGGCCCTGATTCTATGACCTTTAATTATTTGATGATACTCTTTGGCTTGGCCCTGTTTCTATCAACTTTAATTATGTGAAAATACTCTTTGGCCCTGTTTCTATGAGCTGTATGAATCTATGTGTGTGGCTGAGTGAGAGAAAGAGGGAGAGTGTGTGTCTGTACATCTGTTTTATGGGTTTTTAAAAAAATTTGATAGTGATATTGGGTAAGAAAGAAAGGAAGGGGAAGATTGGTATGTGCATATGTGCATGCATGCATGTGCAAGGGTATGTGCATGTGTGTGCATGTGCTAATCTGTGTGCATGCATGCATATTTGTATACATGCATGCATATGCATGCAAATGTGTGCATGCATACAAACACTTGGCCAAATGGGTAACAATACATAGCCTTTTAATCATAACAATCCCAAATTCACAAGGTTACAGCCTGTATGAACTGACAGCACCTGATAAAGTATTCATGGAATCTTCCAAATCTTCCAGAGCCACCTCAGGGCAGACCTTTCAAAGGCATACTCCCCTTTCAGCAGACACATATGAAGAGGATGAAATATGCATGTTAGTGACCCTCTTCTTCATATTCATGTTTAATGAATGGTGAAAACATGAAGCTGAAATGGTATGGTGATGTAACACCGGGTCAGTCAACCTTTCAAAGATCATCATGCTAAGCACAGTCCAAGGGAGGTAGACAAAGAGGCAGTCAGAGAAAGAGATAGGTGGACAGCATCACTGAATGGACTCCACAGAGCTTTTGCTGAGGCCCTGGCGTTGACACATGACCATTACTAATGGAGAAAGCTTGTGTTCTTGTCAGTGCAGCCTCCCCTACAACCAGAATCAGTTAAGGGACTAGTGTAGTGTGGTGTGGTGTGGTGTGGTGTGGTGTGGTGTGGTGTGGTTTGGAGTGGTGTGGAGTGGTGTGGTGTGGTGTGGTGTGGTGTGGTTTGGTGTGGTGTGGTGTGGTGTGGTGTGGTTTGGTGTGGTGTGGTGTGGAGTGGAGTGGTGTGGTTTAGTGTAGTGTCATGTTATGTCAAGTGTGACATTGCGTCATGTTGTGTCAGTGTGTAGAAAACATAAAAATACCCAGCAGATGCCAAAATTAAAGACAAAGCTTTGCTAGTATGTTAGGTATGCAGTTACTAAGGCATCTTCTCAGTCAGTTGCCTGGCTGAAACCATACAGCATAATAGAGTACTGCCCAAGTTATAACTCTTCCTTCAAAAACTGAAACTGTCAGTGTACAGTACATCTCATCTAAGTCTTATCATTTCTCCCTTAACTCCTTTGCAAGTCATTGGGGCTCTGCACTGAATTTTTCAGGCTGTATCTCTTAGGCAAGTTGAACCTGGCAGAGCCCATCCCTCTCCAGACACAAGGTGCATGCTGGGTATATCTGTGTTTCTAAAACCCACTTAACGCTGACTTGAACTATGGGGCCTTTGAAGTGTTTATTTGATCTTCTGCATATGTACATACATATGAAAGGAATTAAGGCACTGGCAGGTCTGTGCTTTAGGTTGAACTTGGAGACTGCAAAAAAAAAAAAAATCCCTGCCCTTAATTCACCAAACTCTGCAGCTGAGATTTGAACCCAAGACTTCATGGATCTACGGGATGGAAGTCACAAGGTGTTATCCCCTCAGTGAAAGCATCCATCAAGTATAGTGTATACACACATGTATGCAAAGATAAGCCTCTTGCCAATAGCCACCAAAAATAGCCAAAGAACATAGCGATGAGAAGAAAAGCAGAATATTTCCATGACTGATAACCAGATTTCATCATTTGACAGTTATCACCAGCTCTGTTTGTGCACAAAAGTGGAATCACAAAACAAATTTGCTCCATTTTCCCCCTCCTACTTTCAGTGTACTCATTTCATTCCCACTCATGTATAGCCCCACTGACCATGAATGGTGTATCAGGGTTGGCGCACCCGTTCAATTTCAAACCTCGTTAAATCATTCTCTTCACATTCAAAACTGGACACATACCATTAGCAATCACCTAAAATACCCAACAGTGATAACCAAGGGAAAAGAACACACAGTAAACTACAGACTGCTTTATTCTCATTTGTTCGACCACTTATACAGCAACAACTGTTGTCTGTCACATGTGCTGCGCTGCCATTAAACCCCTGACAAATAAGGCCAAGTGCATCCAACTTTGGAATAGGAGAGAACCGTTTATTCTATTCGTGAAGGCAAATAAAAACTGGATGTTCTGAGTTTGCCAGCTATTCCGCTTTAATTTATCATCCCCTGATTAAAAGAAAAAAGTACAAAAAGGTGAACACTTCAGAGTAATGGAAAATACACATGCAATGCCACAGGGACAAATAACACAGCAGAATGGACGTCCTGTGCCCATCCCACTGTTTGCAATTTCACTGCCTGGTGAACAGAACCAAACAGTGCAGATATAATGGCATATACTGAGTCAGAAAAAAATGTGATAGTTGCTTGAAAAAATGATGGAGAAAGGACTGGGGAGGGAGGGAGGGAGGGGGAGAGGGAGGGAGAGGGGGAGGGAGGGCGAGAGAGAGAGAGAGGGAGAGAGAGGGAGAGAGAGAGAGGGAGAGGACAGAAAGAAAAAGAAAAAGACATGAACAAAAAGAGTAATACAAAACAGAAAATTTCTAGTACATAATTCCCAAAAGATGGAGATACTATTTATACTAAAAGAGCCCCAGGCATATACACCATGGGAAAGTGTACAGTTAGGTAAGAAGAAAAAAAAGTGTGCAAGAAAAGAGGAGACTTTTAACACATAATCTTTCCATCAGATGGGGATGCAAGTCAAGTGAAGTCAAGTTGTTATTTCCAGACGGTACACTGAATAAGCAGTGCATTTGCTTTTTCTCACCAAGCCATCTACCTAAGAACAAAAACACTGCGTTTTTGCTCTATTTGCAATCAACTCTTATCAGTCAAAGAAAACAAGATTTCCATCCTCTCCCTCATGAGCTGTTTCATTCTGACCTAACAGACCCTAGGCTTTACAACTTGATTTAACTTCTCCCTTAACTCCTTGAGGAGTTTGTGGGGGCACTGCACTGAATGATTTCAGTCAGATGCTGTTGTTGTTGCTGTTATTGTGTGTTCCCCAGCTTCACACACCGAGGGTCACTCTGAACACTGAGGGTCACTCTGAACACGCTGTCTCTATCTTAACTCAGCCCACCTGGGCATCACTGTGACACCAACAGTACACACTGGATGGGAAGTTTGCATGTGTGACTCTTCAAGTACTTTGACACGTAGGCAGCCACACTCCAATTTCGGAGGATTTTTTTTCTTATGTAAAGGAGACTGGAGGTTGTTATGCTAAGAAGCTTGTCATGACTGAAAAAATCTCAACATTTTAAAGTAAAATAACATTTTGATCTATGCCCTGATACTTAGCTGACTTCAATTTCTGACAGCTTCTGGCTTGAGCCAATTTCAGACAGTGTGTCAGAAGCAAGCTGAACCTGACTGAGCCCAACCCACTTTAAGCAGTCTGCCTTACAGTTGGTCAGCTGATTACTGTACATGACTTCACTGACCTGAGATAGGATCCAGCACTGTACGAGACGTCCTCTGCTCTGGTCTTGTGTACCCATTGTCGTTATCTGAAACACAGCAACAACAGTTGTCAACAATGATAACGGCAGGTCTGCCAGAGTCTCCCAATCTCTTCAGTTGGGAGTAATCTCCATAGTCGCACCTCCACCCAACGTTAAAGTGGGTGTTGATGGGGACATGGGGCAGGGTGGGCACGGCATCAAAGTGAATGTGACGCAAGCCAGGACAACCAACATGATAACAAAACTAGATCTTGACATCCTCCACCAAGAGGGATCACAGGCTAGACTGGTCATGAGCTGCTCTGAAGTCAGAACATGTCGGCTGAGGCCAACAGGCAGGCCTCATGCAGAGTCATAAGCACAGGAGAAGACCAGGCATTGCACATCCAACACAATAATTATATGGAACACAGAAGGAGAAGAAGATGAAGAATCAAGATGGTAAATCCTATGAAGCGATTAAATATTTGATACACTAAAAAAGTCTAAAAATTATTTATGAAGATATCTAATACCTTCAGGAAAAAATGGGGGGGGTGTCTACTACACTATAAAGTAAATGTTCATGTCTTGTCAAATAACAGTTCATCCGGTGCCACCACATTTTGTAAGTTAAAACAAGTCTTAAAGTTATTTTCTGAAAATATTTTTTTTAATCAAAAAGGATTCAAAGCAAAGAACAGTGTTATAAAGCCACACATCATAACAGATGTGTAACAAAACAAAGAGAGGTAACCTGTAGTTTGGAATAAAATCAGTTTGAAGAGACACTGCAACATATGAAAGTAACTGAAATCTACAATCATTTAAAAAGCAATAAATATCACTTCTTCTTCACTTACAAAGCAATAAATGTCACTTCCTCCACTACTATTTCTGCATTAAAGCAATAAATATCATGGATATTTTTGTGAATGTGTGTGAGAGAAAACTGAACTTTTCTATTCTTTTATATGAACTAAGAGAGAAGAGAGAAGAGAGAGAGAGAGAGAGAGAGAGAGAGAGAAGAGAGAGAGAGAGAGAGAGACAGAGACAGACAGACAGACAGACACACACACACACACACACACACACACACACACACACACACACACACACACACACACAAACTGACAAACAGAGACATACAGAAAACAACAGAGTGAGTGAGACAGGAAAGGCAGAGGCAAGAGACAGACAGAGAACCACACACACACACACAACACACACACACACACACACACACAACACACACACACACACACACAGATCTGTACTCAAAAGACACAGTCAAGTAAGAATATCACCATCCACACTATAAAAAAAAAACAACCACAAAATAAAAAAAACACCACTTCACACCAAAAAACCCCAAACAGTCTATATGCTCACATCTGATCACAGCTGAAACATTTCTGGAAGAACACAAACCCATTCCTTGAACCTCTTCTTTTCACATGTAGCGACGATAGATTTTACCACAACGTCAACATCAGAACGTAACACGACACAACTCAAATATATACAGCAGTAACTCGACCAAACATAGCCAGTCTATTCTCTTCCCTTCTACAGCATTTGTGAATCCAAACTCATCGATAAAATCCTAAACTACCAACAAAAAAAATCTCTTAAAAATAATACACCAGTATGGATGTACATATATCCAAAAAGTACTTATAAAAGTGCATGTGATTAACACACACACACACATGCAAGTGCGCAGGCAGACATGTATACACATATGCAGAAAGATGAGTGATCCAGTGATGACATTTTTGGTGACAGCTCTCTGTTTCCATAGTAACTAATGCTGTTCTTGTGTTGGCTGCCTGAGTGACAAACATATTAAAACCAGGGGGGATTTTGTCAGATCAGATTTTGTATGTCAGGGAAAACAAGAGTAAGAAGATGGCTTACTGATAAGTCCACAAAAGCCAAGCAGCATGACACTATGGGCCCCCCAAAACACTTTACTACAGGTTTTATATGTTTGGTGTCTTTTTGTTTATTTGTGTTTTTGTTTCCAACATTGATATTTTCTTTCCTGTTTAGTTTTCATAGCAACAACTTAAATAAATGTGGGTGGGGGTTTTTTTACAGTTTCAATATAGTGGCAAGAATAATGTAAACAAGTAATAAAAGAACATTTTTTAAAAGCAGTTATGAAAATCAAAACATGTAACTTATGTACACAAGAAGAAAAAAACTATATTACCTTACATACCAATGTCAAGGAAAGTTTCTGTGATAATGTAGTTTGATTTGTGTGTTTTAAAGTGTGGGTGCAAGCTGATTTTTTGATACTGTGTGGTGGTTTTTTCCACCGCTGATATTATGATTTACATGTGTACGATTTTTGATGCTTGACACATGCCTGAATTTCTCTGTCTCGTGAGAAAAAAAAGTATTTTATAATTTGAATTTTATGTTGTTTTGAATACATGTAAGACTGCTGCATGTTTATTATGTCGCTGTCAATCTTTATTCCGGTTTACCAGTTTACCATGGCACTGTCGGTGGTCTAGAGGTAACGCGCCTGCTCTAAAAGCGAAAAGACCGGTTTCGTACCCCATCTGGGCCTAAGCTTTTCCACCATCCATTAGACATGATGTGTCTGGGCGCTAGTTTTGGATGGAGATAACCGAGGCCCGTGTGACAGAAATATGATGCACCCCGAAAAGAACCCACTGGCAACAAGAGAGTTTCCCTGGCAAAATTCTTAGAAAAAAGCCACTCTGATAGGGAAAGAAATACAGTTGCAGAAAAAAAAAAAAAAAAGAAAAAAAAAAAGAGGGGTGGCGCTGCTCTTGTGGCGACGTGCTCTCCCCAGGGAGAGCAGCCCGAATTTCACGCAGAGAAATCTCGTGACTTAAAGTGGTATAAATAATAAATAAAATAAATAATACCCCTTTTACCCCTGAAGGCTAGTCTAGTGGTTAGTGCACTGTGCTTATGATCTGATGGCCCGTGATTGAGCCACAATCAGTACTCCCCTGTAAGTCCTCTGGATGAGACTACAAACTGAGGTCTAAAGTGCAAACACATGCAGAACATCTTGCACACATGTTAAAATTCATTCGCCTTTTGGAAGAGTAGGCCATGTCATACTGGCAGGAACGGATGACAACATTTTAGAAATGCATGCACACAGGTATTGTATGTGAACACCATCCCTGAAGTCAGAATGCAGCTACCTTAATGGTGGGTAATAATGGTTACATATGCAGATTATAACCTTTGGCAAACCTCAGAGCTCTCATCAAGAAATGTTTAAAAAAAATAATAATGAAAAATTAATTCTAAATAATATATATTTATAGAAAACATTTTTGCAGGACAGCAGCATATGTTTTATTGTCTGGCACCGGGTCTTACATGAGAGTTTCTCTGTATGGCCTATCCTGTGTACAGACCTGCTTCTATCATGTCAGCAGGTAATAGGAGTCTGACCTGGTGTAGTGTGGATGTCTCTGTATCCACTTGCTTTGTTGCTTGGCTTTGGTGGTGGGCTTCGCGTCAGAATGGCATACACATAGACAGCGCTTTACCCAGATGGTTAAGACCACTTGACTTCAAACCCGTGGGTCCATGAAATCACGGTTATGAATATCAGCTGGTGAGTTAAGGGTTGGTGTTCTTTCAATCTCTCAAGTCAACATAAAGTGCAGACCTGCCAGTGCATTAAAAAGCTTATGTGTATACACATGCACAAGATCAAAAAATACACATTAAAGATCCCGTAATTCATGTCAGCAGTTGGTGGTTTACAAAAACACAAACATACCCAGCATGCATCCTGTACACACAAAAATAAGCTGCTCTGAAGTGGGACTGTGTCAGCTGAGGCCAGCAAGTAGACCCCAGGACTGCAGAACTACAAGCACAGGAGAAGACCAAGCTCTATGTGTGGATCCCACCAACATGAGAAGGAATAGCACATTTGTGACCTTCCACCACAAAATGAGTGGCACTGCACATGACCCACTTTTCCGCTAGGAACTATTTTATGCAGGTGGGAGTCAGTTTGTCGATTTAAAACCTTGTATTGAAGTATCAAGGCATAATTGTGCTTCCTTTTGCCTTAAAAACACAATAAAACCGCTCAACCCCTCATCCTAACCACCTATTACGATGCAAGATTTATCCATTTCTCACTTTTGTCACTTCCAGAGTCTAGCGTTTCAATTTGAGCTAACTGTTTACACAGTTCTCCAATTTTCAATCTTTAATGAATACCTCTTCATTGCAGATTAGTAGTAACATGTAAACAACTAAAAATTGACCCCAGGTCCTGTGTGATTCATTATGCAGTTGGAGGGTCATTATTTATGACTTGGGCTTGCACCAGTGAGTGACCTTCAGATGGCTAGTCTGGCACTGACCACTAAGCTATCCCGCCCCTCCCGTAGTGTGTGGTTGAGGGACAGACTGACTGATCAATGGGGTGGCTGGGGTAGGGCAGAGTGTGGGAGAAAAGCACTGTGAATACTTCATTACCGTCTGCCCTCCAATTAGTTCACATCCTGGCCTCATGGCATGACAGGTGCGGCACGTAGGTCCTTGTCAGTGTGTGCGTGTGTGTGCGTGTCTGTGTGTGTGTGTGTGACTGTGTGTGTGTGTGTCTGTGGTGTATGTGTGAAGTGTGTGTGTGTGCGTGGGGTGTGTGTTGTGCATGTGTGTGGGGGTATGTGCATGTGTGTGTGTAAGTGTGTGTGTGTGTGTGTGAGTGAATGTGAGAAATCTTAATTTTTAATTTTAATTTGATTTTATTCTTTTATATGCAGGATAATGGAATAAGCACTTATGTGCTTTTTTACATCCAGTCCCCATGTGTATGCAGTTTTTATAAATTCTGTCATTTGTTCCCACTGGCACACAATGGCCTACTCTTACGCAAAGCGGAACAGGATTTAATGCGTGCGTGCGTGCGTGCGTGCGTGCGTGCGTGTGTGTGACAGATAGACAGAGACAAAGACAGACTGAGAACTAAACACCCTGTTTGTGTAAGAGAAAGAGGGGTTAGGGGAGAGAGAGGGAAGAAGTGAAGAGAAAGAGATAGAGAGGAGGTGGGGGGGACAGTAGTAAGGGGAAAAATAGAGAGCTAGAGACAGACAGACATACAGAGGTAAATAAAGAGATGCCGAAAATGACAGAGAGGGACAATGACAATGACTATGACAAATTCTTTTATGACAATGACAAATTCTTTAATTTCGAGGATAGTGAATAAGCACCCATATGCTTTTTTACAAACCAGTCCCCGCCCTTAGGGATATATATGATAATAAAATAAAATAAAGCCCATACCAATACACTCACAGTATATGGGAAAAAATATCTACACAAAACCCCCCACAAAATCACCCACAAGACAGAGAGAAAAAGCAACAAGTAATAAAGAAAGCAAAACAGCAAAACAGAAAACACAGAAACAACCTGAAAAAGTAGCAAAGAAACCAAGAGCAAAATAAAAGCAGCAACAACAACAAGGGAGAGGGGACAACCAATAATCCCCCCTCCAAAAAACCAAACCCAAACCAAAACAAACAAAACAAAACAAAAACCTCCATAATAATATATAGGATAAAAGACAAGGACAGAGTCAGAAAGAGAGAGAGAGAGAGAGAGAGAGAGAGAGAGAGAGAGGAGAGTGTGTGAGTGTGTGTGTGTGTGTGTGTGTGTGTGGTTGTGTGTGTGTGCGCATGCATATGTGTGTGCATGTGTGTGTGCATGCATGCAAATGTGTGTGCACGCATGTCTGTGTGTGTGTGTGTGTGTGTGTGTGTTGTGTGTGTGTGTGTGTGTGTGTGTGTGTGTGTGCGCGCATGCGCGAGACAGATTCAGACAGAGACAAAGACAGATAGGCAGATACAGACCAAGACAAAGACAGATACACAGACAGACAGAGAACTGAACAGAATACTGAAAGTAGGAAACGCTTTATTGTCACAGCTAACACAAGCCTTTTGACAAGGGAGTGTGACAATTCATGGCAGTGAGAAAAGTAATAAAACAAATACCCACACATATCCATTCTCTTAGCGAACAATTGTTAAGATCACAGAAAATAAGACAGAGAGAGAGAGAGGGGGGGGGGGGGGGGGGGGGGGGGGGGGGAGGGGGGAGAGAGAGAGGGGGGGGGGGGGGGGGGGGGGGGGGGGGGGGGAGAAAGAGATATAGACAGACAGACAGACAGACAGACAGACAGGCAGGCAGGCAGACAGAGACAGAGAGACGGCAGACAGAAACAGAGGGGGAGGAAGAGAGAAAAAGAAAGAGAGAGAGAGAGAAAGACAGAGACAGAGAGAGAGACAGAGAGACACATACAGAGAGAGAGAGAGAAAGAGAGAGAGCTAGAGAGACAGTGTGTGCGTGTGTGTGTGTATGTGTATGTGTGTGTGTATGTGTGTGTGCGCACTTAACAATTTTGGAGTACTTATCTGCTGTTTCCCATTGAGTTCCCCTGAACATTACTTTACCAATATCCAGACACACTATTAGGATTCAAGGTCAGAGCGTAAAACTTCAAAACACAGCAGCATGAAAAATGCATTCTCATTTAGAAGAGAGAGAAAAACACATTCACCTTTAGTTCCCTGTGTGCCAATGCTGGAACATCGGTTGCTTACCTCAACATTGCAAGAATGCTTTATTCTATATGGGTTATCAATCTTGTTGTTGTTTTAAACAAGAAAAAAAAATTCATTTCCTTTCATTTCTGAAAAACCTTTGTTACATCAGACTTTATTCCATCACTCTTTAAAAAAAAAAAATTCCATCATGGGGGTGGAGAGGGGCTCCATGGCATTGTAAGGGTTTTTAAATTGACATTAATTGATAATAACAGATTTTTTTTTTAAAAGCAAATGTCTGTACTTTTGACATCTTTGGCTATGCAATAAGGAAAAGTTAATAGAGAAAAAAATGCAAGAGAAGAGTTGCACGACTTTGTACTACAGCTTCTAAAAACTCTTGCTGAGTCTTCCGGTCATTCTGATCAGCTACACATGCCAAGAATATATAGACAGCTCTTGTTGTTGGGCATTTCCCAGCCTAACGTCTTGGGGATTAACCAAGAAAATAAGCTTCATCTCACTCATCACACCTGAGAGTCACTGTGAGACTGCAATACACAGACTGGAAGAGAATTTTGCGTGTACAGTTCTCTTCCAGTACCTCACCATACAGGCAGCCATGCTCTGACTTCAGAGGACAGAAGAGACAGTGAAACCCAAAATACTTCACCATTCAACAACATACTGGATGAATTTTCTTTTCTGGTCTAAGTTCTTAATTCTAAATATCTTGGATTTTTTTTTTTATGATTTAAAATAAACTTTATTGTGTCAAGAATAAAAACACAGTTGGAAAGACATTTTCTTCACTATCTAGATTGAAGTTGTCAATATTTCAACAACCAAACCTTCATAGACTACTGTAAAAAAAATTTTTTTAATCATACTATTTCTGATAACATTTTGTTTATCTTTTAAATAACATTTTTAGTCTGGCTTAAAGGTTTCAGTATTTCAACAATCAAACTTTCATGGGTAGAAGCAATCAATTTTGTTATACCATTCATTCAAACAAACTTGGCCATCCAGAAATAAGAACTGTCAGTGCATTGTTAAACTTGCGTAGGCGTTAACACAAAAACTGACTTTTTCAAGTTTTTGTCACGGAACATCCGGCACACATGCATTCATGGTGCATCCCTCCTTCACCGTTCATCCAATTTTCAACAAAGCAAAGCAAAAAACCCCTGACTGGTTTTGCCTGAGCTCCAGTGTCAGCTGGCAGTCCACAGGGACCTATCAATGTCAGGCTGCCATGATCCACCCACCACTAATGATTCAGCGCTGCTGCACGGATATTTGGGGATATTCAGGAGTGATTGTTCTGGTTGAAACACTCTGGTATAGATTACTTTACACTTCTATGAACACTAGGAAAAAGGGAAAAAGTAACTTAAACATTGGGGGGAAAGAGAAATAGCACTAGAAAAAAAGAAGAAAAATGAGAAAAAGACCCCCCCCCCCCCCCCCCCCCCCCCCCAAAAATAGTAACTAAAGACAAAAAATTCTTCTTTGTCAAACGCTCAGGCAGCAACTATTATTGTAGAGTGAAAATGCTTTGCGCTGCTGAGAAGCGACTGACAAGTCAGGCCCAGCGCATCTGACTTCAGCATGGGAGAGAATTGTCATATTTTAAGTCTTTCTGGAAAAAAAGGGCAGGAGAATGGACCAAGAAGGCAGAAAACAGACCAGAAGGAGGTGGCAGGAAGAAAAGGAACAAGGCTGAAGCAAAGAGAGCGATAGAAAAGAGGGAATTCCTAGCACTTCATTTTTTGAAGGACAGATTCCAGATTTTTTTTCTTTTTGCTTTTGTTTCTTGGCCAGAGCTCCAAGGTTCATCAATGGTGAGATTTTTACCTGTGTGACTGCTTTTACCCACTGTGAAGGTAGCTGCATTCCAACTTCAGAATGATGTCTAAGCACAACACTAGTGTGCATGTGTTTTTTAAATATATTTTTTATGTCATCCATTCTTACTGGCATGAATGACCTACCCTTCCAGTTCCAAAAGGCAGAATGAGTTTTAACAAGTGCCCGCAAAATGTTCTGCATGCGTTTGCACATGTGACCTCGATTTACAGTCTCATCCAAAGGACTTTCAGAGGAGTGGAGTCAGTACTGGTGTCAACTTCAGGGGGAAAACGTAGTGGCTCAAAGCCAGACTCAATCCCAGACCATTAAACCACCAGCGCAATGCTCTAACCACTAGGCTAACCCATCCCCATTCAAGATATGAAACCATGTAACACATGTATACATGTACTCATCTGGCAAGAGCACTAAAACACCTGACCTCACCTCACCTATCCCGTAGTCCCTTGGACCGTGGGGGCAACAATGAAGATTTTGCAACCAGCTTCCTCCACTCACTGAAACACTGCAGGCCTTAAAAAAAGACTTTCAAAGCAACATTCCCAATACACGGGGAACAATCAAAAACTTAATCCCTGTATCAGTAAAAAACCAAAACAAGACAAAAACAAAACATTTTGTTACGGTCACAAAAGTAAAGTGTTTGTAAACACGATTTAAAAAAATAAAAAGTTCCCAGTTGGGAAGAGGATTGAGACAAGAGTGTGTATGATTATTGCATGTGACACCTCACCCCAGGAGTGGGTGTTAAGCTGGGGAACGCCCAACACTACACTACAATAAAACAAATAAGAACCAGTGCCCTAGGTCAGAGACTACACAGGTATTGTGTAGTCGGGTGGTGTCTGTACTGAAGAGCACGGGTGTGAATAGACAACAGAGTATTTCAGGTGGAGGTGGGTACGTACAAGTGTATGAATTTTGTATCGCTATGTTCTTCATTAGTAGCAAGGGGTGTTTTTTTCTTCCTCTTCTTCTTCTTCCCGAGGCTATATGTGTTTGGGTAGTATGAGTTGTGTGTGTCTGTGTGTGTGTGTGTATGTGTGTGGGTGGGAGGGTGGGGGCGGGGTTGAGAGAGAGAGAGTGTGTGTGTGAGAGAGAGTGTGTGTGTGTGTGTGTGTGTGTGTGTCTGGGGGGGGGGGGGGGGAGGGGGTATGCAAGAGAGAGAGAGTGTGTGTGTGTGTGTGTGTGTGTGTGTGTGTGTGAGAGAGAGAGAGAGGGAGGGGAGAGGGAGAGAGAAAGAGAGTGAGAGACAGAGAGTGTGTGTATGAGAGAGAGAGATGTGTGTGTGTGAGAGGGAAAAAAGGATGGGGGTAGAGGGAGAGGGAGGGAGGGAGGGAACTCGAACTCAAATGATTTATTCACGAAAACGCCATTGGCCCAGAAATGGACGGGGGTGCCAAACTGTTTAGTATTCTGGTGGGGTAGGAAAACAACAGCAAAAACAACAAAATGTTATTGTACAATCCAAAAAAAGTCAGTTACAAAAATATGACTTAAGATAAGAATATATATCTTATTCTGAAAGCTTTACACAAATATAAAGTGAGGCTGGAGACAACCTCAGGATGACTTTGACAGCATGAGTAAACAGAGTCTAATGAAATTAGGCTGTCTTCTATATTTTACAGGGATGTTATTCTGCCTAACATCCTCTAATAATGGACAGCACAAGAACACAATATGTACTTCATCCTGCTGTGCTTGCTTACATAATGGGCATAGCAACATGAAGTCATCAACATCATGTTTTCTGTATCTGAATTTCTGAACATTGATATCTGACACACCAATTCTAAACTTAGACATAATTCTCTTCAAGTGTATATCCATATTAAGTTCTAGATATGGTTTGACGTCATGTGAACTTATAAATTGTCTATACATTTGCTATCTTTCACTGCTTTGTATATGATCACTCCATTGCTGCTACTGGCAGTCAATCAATCTTTGCATGAAAGCATGAATAAACTTTCTACAATTTCTGACACCTTAATTGAGCCAAACAAATCCAAACCTGAGTTCACATAAACAGGTACGATTTGGGAAGCCCAGTTGTTTTGAGAGAGGGAGGGAGAGAGAGAGGGAGAGAGAGATTAATTTCCTAGCTTACTATTTTGTATTAAAGAGTCTGTGTCCGTGATTGTGTGTGTGTGTGTGTGTGAGAGAGAGGTGTGTGTGTGTGTGTCTGTGTTAGTGTGTATTATATATGTGCGCGTTTTGGAAGAACAAGAGTGACTACACACATTTTCACCCACATAGATCCACATTAGTTCTGAAATCCATGTTCACATTCTCTATCTATCCTCTGCTTTTCAACAGTCTTTTGTGCTATTCCCCCCCAAAATAATCCTCCTGACTCATATCCCCAAATAATACAGATTTGTTATCTGTTGCATGTTACTCTGTCACCCAAACGGTCCTTGGATACCAACACCTACGGCGTTGGCTGGCAGTCACAAAGAAAGAATACTCTCACAGACGGCTTTGTGGAAGCGAAACTCAACAGTAGTATCTAGTCTTCCATTTTTCAGCCAAGAAAGAGCTCAATGCATGTCATGAACATTCATTCTGACACTCGCTCTCTCTGTCTCTCTCTCACTCACCCACCCACTCACTCACACACACACACACACAAAAGGAAGGTGGCAGGATGGTTAAGACGTTCGCCTGCCAACAAGTTAACTGTGAGGTTCTGGGTTCGATTCCCAGCCTTGCCCTTTCTTCCCAGTTTGACAAAAAAATCGAACTGAATGTCAAAGTCCTTTGGACGAGACTATAAACCGAGGCCCCGTATTCGTACGCATGCAGAACATCTTGCACACATATTAAATCCTGTTCCGCTTTTCGGAAGAGTAGGCCATTGTGTGCCGGTGGAAACAGATGACAAAGTTTACAAAACCGCATACATACGGGGACTGGATGTAAAAAAGCACATGAGTGCTTATTCCATTATCCTTGATATAAAAGAATAAATAAAATAAAATAAACTCACATTTGACATAATGTTTTGTTTTTTTTAATTTCCTTTTGTTTTGAATGTATGACGACGACTGCTACTGCTTTTCCATAAAAAAGGCTAATAAAATTGTTAATGTTTTCTTTCCTGTTTGACAAAATATTACAATGGTTCTATTCTCCTTTATATTGTGGATGGGTCTTTTTGTTTGTTTGTTATTTTGTTGTTGTTATTTTTGTACAATGTGAATGAGTGTGTACTGGGTTTACTTTAGTATATGATGTATCCTTAGGGGCGGGGACTGGATGTAAAAAAGTTCATTATCCTCAAAATAAAAGAATTTAACTGATTGACTGATTGACTCACACACACACACACACACACACACACACTCACTCACTCACTCAATCAATCAATCACTCATACCCACACCACAGAAATCTATAAAAAAAATAAATTAATTAAAAAATCCAGAAGACTAAGTCAATAATAAGATGCAATTAATAAACTCATGAAAAAACTGTTCACCAATTCCTCAGTGAACAAACACGATACATCACATCACATCACATCATCCACAAGCAACAATAAACCCAAAACAATCACAACAAGCACAGTACCTGCTCGTGAGCAGCCTACACCCATCAGACACAAAATGGTCATAACCACCACAGTCAAAACAAACTCCTCCACCGTCGACACAACATTGTACACAGCACCGTGCCCTCCAATCAACGAAAACAATCCGTAAACTTACTACAGATGGGAGACAATCCTAATACCAATGATGTTCCACAGCAGCCATTCACACCCACCAAATCCTACCCCCAAAGTTTCATATGTTTTAAACACACTACAAGAGAGAAAAAAAGTTAACCACAAAATATCCAACCAGTGCAGTTAAGTTTGCAGTGAATCAGCATACATTTCAAACACACTATGAGGAAAAAGTTTAAATGCTACCTATGTCACTCACTCAAAATATGTGCTGTTATTTTCGTGCGAGTCAATCAACAGGGTGGTTCACTTTCCACAATTTTTACGACATTAACTCAAATAAATAAACATAACAAAAAACTGTTTAAATAAATACTTCTTCAAAATTTGTTCCCTTTTTTTTTTCTTAGAAAAAACACCAGACACAGCAGCAAAGAGACTCAGCAGGGTGAACAGCACTCAGAACTGACAAGAGTGGAGGACAGTGCAGCTGGATACATGTTTTGCCCCACAGTAGAGAGGGGAAAGGCAATGTTTATCCTTTAAAATTCCACGTATTGATTCCAACGACTTCACCACTGGTTCTACCACCACCACAGGCAACCTTGCAACCCTTGTCTGCCCCGGCTTGCACGAACCCTCATCCTCCCCGGACTGACACACACACACATCAATCAATAATCAATCTTCAACTGCCAGTCCATGCCGTATGCCTTGGTTCTCGCTCTCCCCAACCCCCCCAACAGTACTGGGTGGGCTCACTCAGGCTTGTAACCAACACGCACACCCCTGTTTCAGTTACTGGACTGTCGACTATGCTTTGCCACCCAACTACATGTTGAGGAATTTTAAAAGCTGAGTTAAAACATGCACACACACACACACACAGTCACAGTCACACACACACACACACACACACACACACAGTGACATACACACCACCAATCCCTTTGTCAACCTTTAACCTATTGGCACAGCTTAAGCATTCTTCTTTTTTTTTTTTAAACAAGAACAATGCTATTGTCAATCTTTCCCCTTATGACTAGTGCACACAGGCTAAGCATATGTATGCACTTCTCCATGTCTACTTGAAAAGGTTGTGGTATTGGGCAAACATCCCCCATGAGGTGTCAGTAAAACTACTTCCATGACACGGTCACACTCGGTACACTCATAACTCAGTCAGGAGCAGGAAACACACACATTTACTGTTCTATAAAGTCTACAACCCTAAATTCCCACCCACTCTCACCCCCTATTCCTCCCCCCCCCAAAAAAAAAGTAAACAATGAAACAAAGATACATACAACCCGCCCCCCCCCACCAAAAAAAAAAAAAAATTCATAGATCTTGAAATATCCTTAGCAAACACAAACAAATCTAGAGTCATAAAATAATAATAAATAATAATGTATGGAATTTATATAGCGAAAGTCAGCGATGACAAATTTATTTCTACATTGTGCAGCAGTATTGTCCATGATTTCAAACAACTCTAGATTGTTTTAAATACTAACGCACTTGTACAAGTTTCAAATACTTGTTTTGAAATAAAAAATGTTTTTAGACTATTCTGTTATTTTTTAAGCCAAATTTACAATCAGCAATGAAAAATTTATTTCTATGTTTTACAACAGTATTATTCACATTTTCAAATAACTGAAAATCATTTGAAATACTAACACACTTGTACTTATTAAACCTGTTTTGAAATAACTCATGATTTTGTGGACTATTTTCTGATTTTTTTTCAACCAAAAGTCTATTTTATTCCTAGCAAAAACAACAACAAACGAACCACACCCCCCCCCCCCCCCCCCCTAAAAAAAAAAAGATTGACTAAAGAAACAAAGTGAACAAGACTCCCAGGCAAACAAATGAATTTCTCATAACTTTAGAATGAATATGCATATTCTACAACATATATTATGTGGAAAAACAAAACACCAACAGTGACACATGCAAAAAGCAAACATAGAAAATAAGACACAAACCAACACACACACAAACTTTTTTTTTTAATTCAAAGGTTTTTTTTTTGTGGGTTGGGGTGGGGGTGGGGGGTGTTCCTTAGCTTCAGCTCCAAGGTTCACTAACGGTGAGATTTTTGCATATGCGACCATTCTCACACACACATACACACACATACGCTCACATGCACATGCGCACGCACACACACACACACACACACAAACACACACACAAGCACACTCATACACACACTCACACGCACGTGCACACACATACACACACACAAACACACACATACAAACACACACACACACAAGCACACACACACTGACTTGACTGACCACTACCTATTCACTCTTTTCACACTAAATATAACAACCTTTAAAAAAATATTTTAAAAGTGAAATTTTTGTTAATGCCATAAAAGTCTATTGATTTTCGTCACTCAGGGCCAAACTACAAAATCATCCTCTCGTTCATTCAAAGCATGTCTCTCCCTGATCAAAACCCCATCAACTATTGATTTCTAAAGACCGGAACGACACAACACAGGCTCCTCTGTTATAACCTTTCCACCTTTGTGCTTGATCACAGACTCTATAAAGCGCAAATCTCATGATTTTTTTTTGATTTTTTTTTTGGGGGGGGGGGGGGGGGGGGATTTTAAAAAATATTTCTAGATATACATCTTCATTGCTGCTATTGTGTGAAATTTACGTGTAGGGATGTTTTTGGCTGTTGTTGTTCATTAGCTAGAGCTCTGAAGGTCACCAATGGTGAGATTTTTGCTTATGCAACTGTTCCCCCCCCCCCTCCCCCCTTCCAACCCACCCACTTACCATTTAGGCACCTGCACACCAACTGCGGGGGTGGTGTCTAACACCTGTTTGCATGCATTTTATATAAAAAAATTGCTGCTCATTCCCACCAGCATAAAAGACCTACTCTTCTGAAAGGTAGAGCAGGTTTTTAACATATGCACAAGATGTTCTGTGTCCATTTACACACAGGGGCCTCAGTTTACAGTCTCATCTGAAAGATTCTGTACTGTATGAATTGGCCAAAATTGAAGGACTGCTGAAGTGTGATGATGTATTTGCTAGTCCTGTAAAGATGTGAGGTTTACTTCTTTTTTTTTTTTTTAAGATAATGCTGTTGATATTGTACAGGCAAGAGAAGATATGTGATTAATGCTATTTGATATTACATCTCTACCTTTCTCCATCCAAACATGCACATGGATGCACAAACACAGATACAGACACAGACAGACAGACAGACACACACAGAGTCTACGTCCTTTCCTTGAGCTCTAAGGTTCACCCATAGTGAGATTTGATGTATCATGCAACCATTTTTGCCCACCATGAAAGTAACTGCATTCTGACTTCGGGGATGTATGCTGGGCATGTTTGTGTTTCCACTGAACACTGACATGAATTACAGGATCTTTACTGCGCATATTTGATTAAATGTGCATATTTGATCTTCTGCATGTGTACATACACAAAGGGAATTAAGGCATTGGCAGGTCTGCACTTGAAGTTGACCTGGGAGATCGTAAAAATCCCCACCCTTAATTCACCAGATGCCACCAAGATTGGAACCCATGATTTCATGGATCCATGGGATTGCTGAATGGTCTTAATCACTCAGCTATAGCATCTGTCAAATGAAACAGGATACCCCTGTAAACAAATGAAAATCAACAACTACTTCATTTTGCTGACATTTTCAATGAAGCATAAAGGACAAAGGGCACTTAAGAGCATCGGCAATAATAGATATATAACTCTGACACGCTTGTGTAACAAACTGCTGTAAAAAAAAAATTTTTTAAGCAAAAACTCAAGAGCACTGGTGGCAATAAATAAAACTCTAACACTATCACACCGCAGTCAAATAAAAGAAAATAAAAGTCAAGACCGCCAGTAACAATAAATAATACAATGACACTCTATCGTTAAAACCCTGCAGTTAAAAAAACACAATAGCACCCACAACAATAAATAAAACTCTGAAACTATTTTCAATGACCTGCAGTCTCAAAAAAGACACACATAAAAAAACAAATCCAAATTAAATCAAATGAAAAAAAAACCTGACACCACAAGTGACAATAAATAAAACAGCAAGACTCTATCTTCAACTACCAATGGTAAAAAAAAAAAATTAAAGAAAAAGAAAAAAGAAAAATCCTCCTCCCAAAACCACCAACCTAGAAAAAAAAAACCCTAAAAACCCCCCACCCCCAAAATCCCTACCCTGTCTCTGGCATTCTACGACCCAACAACACACACAAAAAAGTTTTCCAACAAAACCATGGCAGCAGCGACCATGCGAACGACAGGCAAGGAAAGCTAGACAGGCGGGAAAGGGACCTGGGCACGATGGTGATGCATCATTAATAGCTGGGTAAATTGAAGGTGTTTGAGTCAGGGACAATCAATGGCTTCCCACTGGAAGCGTCGTAATGGTGCGGTGCTGTTCGGGAGGATGAGGCAAACAATGGGGCATGGTGATGGCAAACACTCTCCCACCACCACCGCCGCCTGATGCGCTACATAAGCATGACTTTGGCTTTTGTGGTGTCACCCACACTGGGGACCTGTTTCGTTTTATGACACTGGGAGCTGGGGAAATGGTTACTTTCTCTTACATGACTGTCAGAGAGTGTGTGATTCAGATTCAGATTCAGATTCAGATTCAGAATATTTTATTGCCATTTAAATCATGTAGACTTATTTGACACAACAAAAACATCAACTATAATTATTATCTATTTTGGCTAAAAGTGATGTACACTAAAAACATGTTGTATTTTATTCCTTTGTGTGTGGGGGGGGGTGGGGGGGGACTGGGGGAGGGGGGTGGGGGGGTTGTACTTACATGACAGTTATTTCCTCTTGATTTACGTAACAGTTTCTCTTTATTTATATACTTCCATGACAGTCATTTTCTCCTGTATTTACACAACACTCATTTTCTCCTGTATTTACATAACAGTCCTCTATTTACATAACAGTCATTTTCTCCTGTGTATACTTGCATGTCATATCCATATTTCTGTATGCCTGTGAATCATGGACCCTGACTGCAGATTTGGAGAGAAGAGTACAGACAGTGGAGATGAGATGCTTTCGGAGACTCCTTGGCATCTCCTAGAAAGACCACATAAGCAACGAAAGCGTGCATAACAGAATCCAGCAAACCATTGGACCCTATGAGAACCTTCTAACCGATTGTGAAAAAGCGTAAACTTAAATGGTATGGGCATGTCACAAGATCCAAAGGACTTGCAACGACAATTTTACAAGGCACTGTCCAAGGAGGAAGAAGAAGAGGCAGAGACCAAGGAAGAGCTGGGAGGATAGCATCAGCGAATGGACAGGCCTAGAACTCAACAAAACCCTGAGAAAGGCAGAACAGAGAGAGGAATGGAGGGAACTGGTTGTTGAGTCTTTGAGGGTGCCCCCACGGTCGTCAGACTACAGGACAGATAGATAGATAGATACTTGCATGACAGTTGTTCTCCTTTATATTTACATAACAGTCATTTTCTCCTGTATATACTTGCATGACAGTTGTTCTCCTTTTCTATACTTACATAACAGTCATTTTCTCCTGTATACACTTGCATGACAGTTGTTCTCCTTTTTTATACTTACATAACAATCATTTTCTCCTGTGTATATACTTACATGACAGTCATACTTACATGACACTGGTTACTTACATGTCAGTCATTTTCTTGTTTAAATACTTACATGACAGTCATTTTCTACTGTATATATTTACATAACAGTCATTTTCTCCTTTCCATGGGAATTGGTGATACAGCTGTTTTCTCTTTTATACACTTGCATGGGAGCTGGGAAAACAATCTTGTATTCCCATTATATACTAACATGGCAGTTTGAGAAAATCATTTTCTCTATGTATTTATACCTACACAATGTTAGGGGAAACAGTCCTTTTCTCCTTTATATGCTGAAATTGGTTTGGGGAAATCATTTTCTCCAAAAATAATACTTACATAAGACATGGGAAAAGAGTAATTTTTCTACTTTGTTTACTTACATGAAACTTAGGGAAACTGCCATTTTCTTCTTTATACGTTATATACAAAGTGAGTAAAGTTCTTCCTGTTAAGTTAAACTGTGCCAAAATAATCAACAAGTGCATCAATTATGATACATTCCAAGAATAAGTTGAACAGAGTGGGGGATAGCAGGCAACCCCGATGAGCTGCATCTGAAGTATTAAACAACTGTAACAACACCAGTTATCAGTACCACACTGGCTGTTTTGAAACAAAGTCTCCTAATGATGCTGATTAGCTTCTGCCTGATGTTAGATTTCTTATCTGTGGCCATACTCCTTCTGGCAAACTCTGTCAAACGCTTTTCTGAAGTCTATGCATGGAAATATAGTACTAACTGTCTTTGATGTTAGAGGTGTTTTTCACAAAAAGTACACAGGTTGAATATCTTCTCAATGATACTTCTGCCTTTGAGGAATCCCAATGTTCTTTGAGTATAATGATATTTGCTTGAAATTTATGTAATCTATACAGAATGACTTTGAGCATTTCTCTGCTGACATGACTGTTTCGACTGATAGTACTACATCTGGCACTAGTTGGAGGCACCGTGGTCGAGTGGTTCAGGTGGTCAACTCGTGATCCAGAGGTCGCGGGTTCGATCCCCGCTCGGCTCGGTGTTGTGTCCTTGGGAAAGACACTTTACTCCTATTTTCCTCACTCCACCCAGGTGTACAAGTGGGTCCCAGCTCTGCTGGGGAAGTATCTGGCGACAGACTAGCGTCCTGTCACAGGGGTGGTGAAAAACCATCAGTTCGCTTAACGCTACAGAAACCGGGATAAGCTCCGGCTCTATGGGCCTTCTGGCTCGAAAGAACATACTGGCACTAGTTACACGTGTATCTTTTGCTTTGTTTTATGTGACGTTTGTCAATCCTTACTTACACAGTGATTTTTTTAAAAAGAAACTGGCACAACTCTAAATAATGTTTCCTTATGATTTTATACTGAAAAAGATCATGTGTGGTTTTTATTTTTCAACAGATTGGTTTTAAGCACTTTACAAAAATATGTTTTATTGCATGTTCAAATAATCATTCAGGCCTACAAAACCATTCATGTGTCTGCTTTGGTGAAGATGCTAGTGCACATACATGAATGAAAGAATACACGCACATGCTTGCCAACAATAAGCACGCACACACACACACACGCACACAATCTGATAAGGCAGACAGGCAGACTACCCAGCAGACCAGATAAAAACACAGACAGAGAGACAACAAAAGCCAAAGAATGAAAAGGAAAATGAAGACACAACCTTTTTCCATTGAGCACTATCAAAGCCACCAAACACAGCCACCTATTTCATTTCAAACGGTACATTTCACACCACCAGAAAAAGAAAAAAAAACTCCCTTCTAATCCCACAACAATGCTTAAAAGCCTGTTTCGAACAGGGACCGCAGTGACGTCTGCCCAAGCACACGCACAAAACGTGGACAATGCTCTAATCCATCCAACACTGTGCATTGTTTCCTGGTGCACCGGATCCACGGCGACAATGGCAGCATCAACTTCAAAGTCCGTCGCCTGGGTCACCCTGGTGCTGATGGAAAGCAAACTTTTCTTCTTTTCTCCAGTCTTCACAAAAGGTCTACTGAGCTGAATGATGCCAGGAAAATGCATCAGAGCTGATCAGGGAGGGGGAGGGGGGTGTTAAATCATAATGAATTGTTGAAAATTGTGAATGCTGATCAATAGGCAACAGTGAACAGGATGAAAACTGGTATTTCAGCTATACAGGTATCAAGGATGCTTCTTACAGTGGCTCTCTTAACCTGCATTCTGACAGGAGTGGTGTAAGGAAACTCAGGTGCTGGAAGGTTTGGGGTTTTCTTTCGCTCCTCGGCTAAAGCTCCTAGGTTTACAATGGTGAGATTTTGCATATAAAATGTGACTGTTTGCCCACCATTAAGGTAGAAGTGTTCTGATTTCAGGTATGATGGTGAAATATGACACCAGTGTACATGCGTTTTAAAAGTTTTGTCATTCTTTCCTACCAGCAAGCAATGGCACTAAGAGATCAGTACTGACATTAACTCCAGAGGAAAATCGGAAAATCCTCTCAAATGGGTTTCTTGATGGTGGCTTGAACCCGCACAATCAGATCATGAGCTCAGTGATGTAACCGCTAGGTTATTCCATCCCCAAGTGCTAGTAGTGATCACCATGTACTGAAAGTTGATGCAAGGTGTGTTTTCTGTACATGTACAGCTGAGTGGATAAGACTGCTTGACTTCCATTCTGCATGTACATACTGCATTAAGTTGTGAGTTCAAATCTCAGATGAAAAGTTTGGGGATTTTTATTATTTCCTAGGTCAACCTAAAGTGCAGACCTATCAGTGCTTCGATTCTCTTTGTGTGTATTATGTATGCAAGATCAAGTGATATGCATGTTAATGATAACATAATTCATCTCAGTGTTTGGAGGGTTATGGAAACACAAACATACCCAACATGTATCCTGTACCTGGAAAGGGATGGGCTCTGCCAGGTTCAACTTGCCCAAGAGATGTGGCCTCAAAAATTTCTGTGCACTGCCCCAATGACTCCTCTGGGAGTTAAGGTAGTTGAGATGCAATGCTGACAGTGACACAAGCTCTAAGTGGGTAAAACAATAGGTTTCTACTCTAATGGAACTGAAGTAGCGGTTCAAAGCTTCACAGTGCCTAATGCATAAGAGAAGGGATTTTTAAGCACTTTTAGGTGAACTTAAGTGGACTTGCCACTGCCTTACTTTTCTCTGTGTACACAAGCATGCAGAAGATCAAGTATGCACCTTGACAATCCCTACTGCCCAGGCTAAAAGCTTTGCCAGGTACTAATGTTAGTGCATCGCCATGGCCTACAGTACAATGCTGATATGTTTTGAAATGTTGTGTTTAGATTATCTTCATCCATGACAAGCTGTTAGCCTAACAACTAGTACTCTCTGTTAAAAGCAACAAAAAAATCCCCCAAAACTGGATTGTGGTTGCCTACAGGGTGAGCTACTTCAAAACAGCCGTATGAGCAAACCTCTTGGTGTATATATACACAATCTCAAAGTGATTCCTAGATATTAGCTGTAATAAGTGCTATTCCATTATCCTCAAAATAAAAAATAAGTAAAAAATGTATCAAAGTGTTCTAAAAAAAAAAAAAAACCCAAAACCCCCCAGAATTTTCAAAAGTATGATACTTTTTTCAATACTTGTGGAACATATTTCTACAAAATATTCATCAATCAATAGCAGAATCTGGCAAAGAAGAACTGATAAGACAGTGGGGTTTGTTTTGAGGTTAAATTTGTTGTTCCTCAGCTACAGCCCTGAGATTCACCAACGGAGACATTTTGTGTATAGACGTTTGCCCACCATTAGGGTAGCCGTGATTTGACTTTCAGGATGATGTCTAGAAATGACACCAGTGTGCATGCTTTTTTTAAGAAAAGATTTTGTCATCCCCTCCTACTGGCACACAATGGCCTACTGTTCTGAAAGGTGAAATGGGTTTCAAAATGTGTACAAGATGATCTATGTGTGCTTGTACAAAGGACTTTCGGTTTACAGTTTCATCCAAGGACTTTCAGGACAGTGGAGTTGTACTGATGTTAACTCCATGGAAAAAAATCCCCTCAAACAGGCATCTTGAGCTGACTCACACCTGCGCCATCAGATCATGAGCTCAATGCCCAAACCACTTGGCTATCCCACCCCTCTGACAAGAGATTAAAAGAAAGTACAATGTTACAGTACCTTTGGGTGTAGCTTCTTGTCTTGGAAAATTCAAACTGGATGTTGTAATTCTGCGATTCAGCGCTTTCCTTGCATTATGAGTCTCGTTTCCTGCATCCCCCATCCACATGTGATGTGGTTGTGATGGTGCAGTCTCTTCCCTCACCCTCTGAAACATTGGGGAAAAAATCACCCATGGATATGAAATTGAAACATACATTTTTCATCTTTTGACTTGTTCCCAACTTTATCATAGGTCCTATAGTATATCAATAACTTTGGAAACATAATCACAGTGAAGGCAGTGCTATTTTGCTAAAAGAAGGCGTTACTGTTATAGATCACCTTTAAAAAATAAAAATGAAAATCCACAAAAAATTACTTCATAGAATCTACCAGTAAAACCAACAAGTAACAGAAAAAGACCCTTTTCATAAGAGTTTGTGGTCATCAGCAGTCTAGCAGAGGTGCTGAGAGGTATGAATCTTGGATTTGAATCTCATTCAAATGTGACAATGACTGGATGTCAGGGTGCTAGCCTTTCAGGTGAGAACCCCACCCCCACCTCCTCAAAAATGCCTCTTGCTCTAGGGGGAAAAGCCTCTTTACAAAGAAGCAGATACAGTCACATTTTAACATTTTCCCTAAGGGTAACCCTCTAAGAGGTAACCAACCATCTACTCACCCATCCCTTCATATCACCTACTACTGAGTTACAGAAGCATACAAATGCGCACAGTGCATGTGTACTTGGAAAGAGAGGTTCTCTCCCTTGACAGAGGGATAGTGTTAACAACAACAACAACAAAGGTAGGGGGAGGGGGGGGAGGATGTCGCTCTATGAAGATATAGTCTTCCATGGGAAGCAGCCCAATTTTCACCCAGAGAAACCTGCTAAGACCACTAATGCAGCATTGATACATGTAATACATTACATGTGTATTCTCCTTACAACTTGACCTCAGCACCTTCTCAGACATTTTGAATTAAAGATTAAAACTGTAATTTATACCCGAGTTTTGTTGATTTTTGTGGTAAATTCTTTGCATAACAAATTTGAGTTTCAGTCTAGGTGCTTGATGTCACAAGATCACATTGACTTGATTAAGTGACAGTGCTGTCTCATTATTATTGGGTGTCAGGTCTGCTGTCATTCCAGCAAGCTGTTAAAATAGGGAGAAATTACAGTAATCACAGAATTTACTACAAAATATTGAATTTATGGTGTGAGAATACTATTGCCAGGTTGAAATTTTCCTGATATGCAAAATTTTATCTCTCATTTTGGACATCACATCCTAGTCAGTAAGTAATATAAAACAAAATTCAAATACAGGGTTACATCATGATCAATACAAAACTGCTTAAGTAGATATTCTGTTTAAAAAAAAAAAGTGAATAAATTATAAGCTTTTTAAAGTCAAAGAAGCTTTCTCAGTTTCTGTATAGTCTTGAGGTCTTGAAAACAAAACTAGTTATGGACAACTGGCAACCGCTTCAACAGTACATCCACCCTAATGGGGTCCTCATCCAGTGGTGATGGCAGTACAATCATCAGCACCAAAGGTAGACAAAAACAAGCTGCCTGGACACCTCAGGGTATCAGAGAAGATATTACAGAACATGATGCCCACCAGCTGCCTTGGTGCACTGGCTGGTACCTTAGATTATAGACTGGAAGGTTGTGGGTTCGAATCCCATAACGGCATAAGTCTTGGGATTTTTTGGACTCCAGCTGCCTCCTTCCCAGACAGCCAGAGTGAGTGTGCTATGGGCTTATTGAAACTTAGACTGGGACCATGCAGTTCAGCTTCATTCACTTTACTCATACAACTAGTATGAGAGTGTTGCTCAAATTACCTGACCAACACTGCAGGCGTCTGTATCTCTCGAGCCTGGTTGATGCCGGATTAAGTAAGCATAGAGTACAACCCTGTCAAGTTATCTCAAGACACATGCACTTCCATAGTAGCATTACTACATCATCCTCATTAACTTGCTTAGTGTTGCTTTTTTTCTTTAAAGGAAAAAAAGGTGCTTCTAATTTGGTAGCCCCAGTCGCTCTGGTCTCATGGTGACCTCAGATTTGGTTTCCCATGGATGCACATAGATCTGTCTGGGGTGAGTTTGAGTCAAAGCCTTTGGGGTTGGAGGTTAATGGGTGATGGTTGTTGGAGTGACTGAGCCAATACTGTTGTTAAATAATAAATAATAATAATGTATGGAATTTATATAGCGCTGAATCTTGTAAAGCAACAAATCAAAGCGCTTGTTAGCAGGTGGTGTCCTGCATATAATATGTTTGCTCAGAACAGGCACCACTAAACACCACCAAAGTGATCCAGCAGCAGTGTAGGGCCCATCTGGCTGGTGGCCCTATGGCAGCTTGACATTAATGGGCTCCTATCCAGGGCTTCTAGCAAAATAAATCTGGGTATGGCTGAGGCAGAGAGATTGAAATTAGTAGCGTGGGAACAGCAGACAGAAACATCACAGAAGATGAGGCAGCAAAACACACACACAAAATTAATACGATGCCCATCCTAATCAAAGTTCTTAAGGCACATCTCACACTCATAGCTTTGGAAAATAATTTTATATTGTTGTTACGCGTTCCCCAGCTTAACACCCTGGGGATCACCCTGAATATGCACTCTGACATGTATGCTCATCACACTAGGGAATCACCGTAAGAATGCATACTGGATCAATGGATGAGAAGTTTGCACCTCACCATACATGCAGCTATACTCCAACTTCAGATGATCTTTTTTCCTCCTTTTAAGAAGAGTGCAGGTTGTTAAGCTAAGAGTTCAAGAGCTCATCACGGATGAAGACAATCTCACCATAACATTTTATGACAATGATCAAGCCTTTAATTAATGTTGGCCATGGCACATAGCTTGTATCATAACTGACATTATAACTAACAATCCATAACTGGCCCATGCTAATGATATGGGTTGATTTTGATAACCATCCACTGAACTAGCCAGAATGATGCTGATCAGTACAGTGTGAGGAGTTTACCTCTTGTGGCTCTAGTCTAGCCCAGTCAGCTCTAACTCTACAAATATGAAACAGTAACGAGGAATGTTGAAGAACACAGAGGACCAGAAAAGACAGCCCTGCTCACCACCAATATGACTCAGCAGTAGTATTGCAGGTCCTCTTCTGTTTAGTGCCACATAATATCCAAGTTACACTGATAGATTCCTATACTTGCTGACATTAGTCTAAGGTGCCCCCACATCATTCTGAATATGGTTTTGTGTGACTGAAAGGGATGAAAGGTGATTGACTTGACTCACTTCTCCTATAACTGTTTGAGGAGTCATAGGAGCACTGCACCGATTTTTTTTCAGGTTGTGTGTCTTGAACAAATTGAACCTGGCAGAGACCATCTTTCTCCAGGTAGCAGGGTCTATGCTGGGTATGTTCATAGCAACCATGTTACAAATTAAAATGAATAGGGTTTTAATGTGTGTGCATGAGATTTTATGTACATTTGTACATGGGGACTTTGGTGTATAATATCATCTGAACAACTTTTTGGGAGAGTGGAGTCAGTATCAGAATCAACACCCTGAGGAAAAAATCCCCTCAAATGGACGCATATATTATATATGCATCAACAAACCCTCAGTCTCAATTACAGAGAATGCAGATTACAAGTTCAATGCTCTAACCACTACTGGCACTAGACTATTCCACACCCAGATGACAGCATCATATAATATACTGACTGCCTTAGAAAAAAGTTTTTAAAGAGTTGATAAGGTATGAAAATAGAATTGCACTTTCTCTAACGGCATAATGCACACACAAAACTTTCTAAAATGATATTCAACTTACATTCATGAAGCCAGAGCCTGACACATCTCCACCAGCATTGTTCCCTTCACTAGGATTGTCTTCCCAGGGCAGTTTACTTCGTGTACGTCCAGCACTCATGAATCTGCGAGGGACAGCAGCATGTGTATGGGACTGGGTGTCTGTCCTTACTGGAGCTGAGCGTGTTGAGGAGGAAATCACTGATTCCACATCCATGAGCTCTGAGCGGGCAGTACGAGCTGATCCACCTCTGGCAGCCAAGATCCACTCAGTGTCTGCACTCTGGCTGCCAAATGCAGTTCGCTGGGAAATGGATGAGGGAAAAGACACAGCATACTCAACCAAACCATCTCCATTCAGTCGGGGAAGCTGTCTGCGAGCAAGTCTTGCCTGCACTGCTGCCATGAGTCCTTCACTACCAGGAGTTGTGATCTCAACTTGATCAATGGCTTGCACTAAAGGCTGTAAATGACCTGGGCCAAGAGCCTGAGCAAGAAGAGCGAAGCATTCAAGTGCTGCCTGTCGTACCTGTCGCTTAGAGTCCATCAGTGTTGGTCCTACGACAAGACAAACATTTGGCAGGTTAAATTCATAACTTGGGAATGTCAACAAAGCAGCAATAATGATGTTTATAGCTTCCTGTCTCACACGTGAATTTCGATGTGACAAATTGTCAAATACGCCTGAAATGACAAGTTGTGGTGAAGAACATCGCATCATCTTGATCAAAATTTTCAGGATAGATTGTCGGATCACAATTTTGTTGTCACCCATGCGTGAGGTCAAAATGGCCATAATGTTTTTTACAAAGTTCTTCACGTTTCCATCTATCTGTTCCACCAGAGAGTGCAGAATTTCAAGTGTGACAATGATGATCTTGAAATTGGAATCCTCCAACAATGAGCTGAGGAAGTTCAACAATGGGATGATGTGTGGTAACAGGGTCTTCCTGACTGCATCTGATGTCAATGACAAGATCACTCCTTTCAAATCTTCCACTGCTTGTACTCGAGTCTTGAAATCCCTTTGGTCATTTATACGTGTCACCACTTCTGTTGGGATACAGCCAAATTCCAAACTGTCCATAAACATCTCCTGTTTGTCTGTGCTTTCTCGCATGTCTTTGTGATGCTGTGTGGCTGCATACATCTTCCTCTTTGAGTAATCCTGAACTTCATTCTGAAATCTCCTTTCACTTTTTCCAGCAAGTTGCTGGTAGTACTTTTGCAGGGATGGGGAAAGTCGTTGAACGTAAATGTCAAATTGGTCTTCTCCTATAAGATTTTCAATGGACTGTAAGGTGCTTAAGGAGACATCCTTCAGATTATTTTCTGCTGAAGTATCAAGAAGCTTTTTGGCTAGGGACTGAATGATTCCATACAGATTCATGTCCTGAAAGTCTTTGGTTAGGAGCATTGGCAGGGCACTTATCATTTCTCGCCGAACTTTCCCATTTTCATTTTCTAACCCTGTGTTCACGATTGCATGCAACAACGCTGGCATGTCTTGGGTGTGCTTCATGTATCGGTGCAGATTGCTGACGACTGCTTTCCTTAATGTCACTTTGTTGTCTCCAATGTTGGAAATCAGTTTGCTTAGCACCAAAGACATGCAATGATCAAGATCATCCTTGAGATTAGGAATCAGCTCTTGAAGCAATACAATGCATTTTAATCGAATTTCCCAGTTGGAATCAGACAGAGCCAAACCTAATCCCCTGAATACAGATTCATGATCTGAATAAGGCAGACGACCACCATTTGTTTTCACTGTCAGAATCAGCTCTTCGAGAATTTCCACTCTCTTCTTAGAGCTGTTGTTGTTAAGCTGGCCAACAACATCGGTCTCTTCCACATCCCAAACCCCAGAATTTCGTGCAGAAGAGGGGCCTTCGTCTGGAACTTCACCAAAATCACGAATCTTCGTGACATGAATCTGACTCGCCATTGCAACGAAAAGAATCTCAGATCTTTACAAACAACAATCGAAATAAAAAGCTGTGACTTTATTCCTTTCTCTGTTGATCACTCTGCACCATAATGGCTCGATCTCTGTTGCAAGCCAGACCATCTTTGACCATCAGGCGGGCGAAGTTCAGCAGCTGGTGATGGGAACATGGCGGCCTCACCACAACAACATTCATTTGTGGTTATCACGTGACTTTCATGATGACAACACAGGAGTTATTCAAGGGAGGGAATGAGCTATCGGCAATGAAGTGTAAGCTCTAGATTAATTTGCCCTTGCCTTAGCAAAACAAAATAACTATTATTTGAATAAAAGAATACATAAAATTGACAAATATGGTGCAATAATACACCCCAAATAAAAAAAGTAAAAAGAAACCATTTCTTGACTCTATCATAAGCTTACAATAATTATGTGCTGTCAAGTTGTCAAATACTTTGAGTTTTGGAGGGTTGTTTGTTGCTGTTGTGTGTTTTTTTTCTTTTTAAGGGCCGTGTTTGTTACATTATCAAATAACTTGTACATATCTAAAGAACCCACTTTGGCACAGTAGTCAGTGTGGTGGAGTCATGGCTGTAACCGTTGGAATTCAGAAATCTGAGGTAGAATTGACCCGTCACTTACACCTAGCTGATTTTAATGCCTTCAGCACTGTTGTGTTGTCTTGTGCTGTACCTATTGTGTTTCACTGACTTGCATTGCATTGTGTTGTGTTGTATCCATCTGAAATTACCTCTCTCTCTCCTTTTGCCAAATGTCTTCATTAGACACTTTCAAATCCAGCCTCAAGACAGACTTTTTCTTAACCTAAGAACATTCCCCGTTGTCATACCTCACATCTGTCCATACATTCAATAGATAACTCCATTCCTATCACAAACTAAAGCATATTATTTTTATGAGTGTGTGTTTGCATATGATGTATAGATGTGTGTGTGTGTGGTGTAAATTTAACTCTGTTAATATTCTCTGTAAATGGTTGCATGATTTGGATGCAAGTGCTGATTCATTTCCCCCAAGATATAGCACTATACATAAGAGTATCCTTTTCCTCACAACATTTTGCCAAGGGCATCTCTCATGATAATGTTTTGGGTTGTTTCAGGTGCTCTGAAAATACTTGTTGCACACAGGATATCAGTTTATCATCTCATCAACAAGACTTGCATGCAGACCACTCATTATCCAGTGGATGGGGGATTTTTTGTTTTTTGTTTCTTGGCTTGAGCTCCGAGGTTCACCAATGCTAAGATTTTGTGAATGCGACCGTTTTTACCCATTCAGGTTGCTGCATTCTGACTTCAAGGGTGGTGTCTTAACATGACACCTGTGTGCATACGTTGTTTTTTTTTTTGTTTTTTTTTGGGGGGGTTACATATTTGTTCATCTGTTCCTACAGGTGCCAAAAATGTGTTTGTGTGTGAGAGTGTGTGTGTATGTGTGTATGAGTGTGTGTGTGTGTGAGAGAGAGAGAGAGAGAGAGAGAGAGTGAGACAGAGAGAGAGAGAGATTATTTGACCAACTGTTGAAAAACAAAACTCAGCCATCACACAAACCCTCATCATTTCAACACTAACAACAAAAACTTTCCTTTCACATTTATTTCCCACAAATATTTTCTTCCACTCACTTGTCATTTACACCACCAATACTGCTGCATTTTCATCAACTATAATATCAATCCACTTTTTTTTTAAACATTCAGTCCACATTTGCATTACACAAACATTTGATGCATTCACTTTTATGTTCCTTTACAGTTAACTCTGTTTCTTTAGTGTCAGAATCTCATCCCGAATTTCTGTTTATGTAACATCAATTCAAACTTCTGAGAACTATATACAATAAAATCTTCAGGTTTATGATAACCCGATTATGGAAAACCACTTCAGTGAGATACAACTATAACAGATCAACACGCAGGTAAAATCATAGGACATTTTCAGATTTAATACAATACCTAACCATCTCTACATGAGAGCAAGACTTCAGTTTGAAATAAACTGTGAAGTGAATGCTCAGTTAAAAACAACAATAACAACAACAAAATCAACCAACCAACCAATCCAAATCAAATCCAATCAACCAAACACAAAAATAAAACAAATAACACACAAAAGGACAACAAAAGAGATAACATAATACTCTTGTCACTTCTCAAGCACACTGATACGAAGATAACCCTACAAACCAAGCTGTACGGCCCACGATAGGAGTTGGAAAGAACATGCCATTATTTTTCCCACACATCTGATGGTGTAAAGCGAATGCAAGAAGAAGAAGAAGCACACTGGTCATGGACAAAGAAAATATAAAAGTGGATTTCTAACAATTGGCATATCTTTTTCACACAACAGTAAAATCTATATCAGTATACAAACGACCATAGAAAATTATCCCAAACAAGGATATATATAATATTTATATATATATCTTCTAGAGCCCTGCTCTAGCTAGGAGGATCATGTGAGTGTCACTGACTGGGTGCAGTGGCTAACATCGCACTCCGTGACACTGACAGGTGGGAGTCATGTAGTCTACTCAATTCATTTCTGCAATACTATACACAAATACTTTAAACTGCATGCATCACAGCATATATATATATATATATATATATATATATATATATATATATATATATATATATATATATATATATAAGACTTGATTCCAATGAATATTCCAAAAATAAGGTGAATATATTTTCTGAACTGGTAAGACTCTGCTCATAAACTGTAGGCTGAACAAACACAAAAAACTGTTCCTTTGTGAAACAGCTTAATGTTCTGCAGTTCATTCTCTGTCTCTCTCTTTCTCTCTCTCATCTGTGTTCCCTTATTGGGTAGGGTGCGTAGTGCATGGGGTCTTCTCCTGTGCTTGTAACTCTGCAGCAGGTTTGCCTGCTGACCTCAGCCAACACATTCCAACTTCAGAGCCAGTCTTTCTTTCTTTTTTCTTTTACAGGAAACATGCAGGGTATGTTCGTGTTGCCATAACCCATCGGATGCTGTCATGAATTACAGAATCATTAACAGGGGTTTCCTACCTTCTGCATGTAGATATACATGAATGGCACTTTCAATTAAGGCATTGGCAGGTGTCCACTTTAAGCTGACCTGGAAGATCATAAAAATCCATACCCTTAATTCACCAGATGCCACTGCGAAGATTCAGACCCATGACTTCATAGACAAACAGTCCCAACCACTTGGCTGTAGTACCCATCATGTCTGTGGTATAAACGTAATGCTGAATGCTTGAAGCAAAAGGCATATTTCAACATCTGAGTGAAATTTTCCTTCTTACTTACACTTGCCTTCTTACACACACGTGTTTCTGTTTTATTTTCTAAGCCATCACAAGCGAAAGAAGAGCTCACAATGTTAATACACCTGGTTTCATTCCTTTACACTAAATTTCCATTATGACTTTCACTAGATTATTCTTATTATAGCCATACACATCATCACCATCATCACAGTTGAGCTTAGAGTCCAACTGACTACTATTTTTTTTTAAAAACAACAACAAAAACTTCAACATGTTTTGAGCTACTGCCAAGGAAAAAAAGCCCAAGTAATGTATATTTTGATCATTGCACTAATTTCATACACAACTTTCAACCATCAAAAACATATCATATAGAAAAAAGACTTAAGAAGTTCCTATCAAAGCAAACTCCATATAAACCTGAAATAGACCTCTTTGTGGGCTTACTCTCCTGCATTGCAGACACCCCACCCAAACAACAAAATGTATGTAACAATTGTGGATTGAACAAAGCACACAAAATATAACCTATTTCTGTACTGTACTATTTCTGTACTGTACTATTTCTGTACTGTACTAAAAGAATATGCAAACAGAGACCACAAAGAGCATAAAAAGCACTACACATACCCTAGCAAATAAAAGGCTTCAACAAAAGTGCCCTATCATCACATCCAAAGAAAACAGTTTATACTGCTAGCTAACTTTTATTATATGAAATAGATTAATAAATCAAAAGGCAAAGAAACAGATCAGGGATTCAGAGAATGAGCAAGAAAGAGATTATATTGAGAGAGAGAGAGAGAGAGAGAGAGAGAGAGAGAGAGAGAGAGAGAGGGGAGAGAGAGAGAGAGAGAGAGAGAGAGAAGAAAAGAGAGAGAGAGAGAGAGAGAAGAGAGAGAGAGAGAGAGAGGGAGAGAGTGGTAGAAAAAGGAATTTCAAGCACAGAATTTCCAATAGGCATGGATATCATGAACACTGAAAGAGCACTCACCACCCAAATAGGAGAATTGAAAATGTTATTTTAATCATTGAAATACATGTTGAACTGATTTTTTTTTAAACTGGACTTTGCCCTCACATTCAAAACTTTAGTTCACTGGTCAAGACTGTCTTAAGGGGTAATTACTGCTGTTATGACACTGTACGAATTAAGTCCCTTATGCAAACACTGATCCTCCTTGCACTCTTTACACAAGCACAACATTTTAAAATGCATTTTGATATTAAAATGATGGGAAATGTACAACTCCTATCAACAGGCCTGTAAAAACTGCACAATATGATACACATACACTCACAAAAAAGATACCAGAACAGCTACTTTGAAATCCAATACATGGATCAAAATTTCCCAATCCATGTAAACATGAGCACTTTCCATCATTCTCACACATGTTCAAACTTTTCTTTTAAAAATCAAATTTGGGCTTGATTGAACACTCATAATTGCAATGCACTCATGATCAATGTGAGCAGAGCCACTGGAATGAATGGAACCTGACAATTTCTAATGACCCTGGCAGTGCTAGATTCACAAACGAGGGCGTATTTCCTTTACCTTCTCATTCCTCACCTAGTGCTCCTAGATTTACAAATGGAGGGATTTTGCGTACATGACTGTTTGCCCACCATTAAGGTAGGTGCTTTCTGACTTCAGGGAAGAGGAATACTTGATCTTAGAGCAAATGGCAGTTACGTTGCGTTTGTTATATGGCTGAGAGAAAAATGAACACACAGATGCACACATATCATAAAGCATCCACTTCAGTCAAGAAAATAAAGCAAAACGCTGACACCCACTTTCAAGAAGAACCAAAAAAAAGCATTTAAAATCCTCTGGTGTGAGCAGCCCTAGTGTGTGAAAGCATTCCGTAACCCAACTGAGTGCCTAAACTCTTTGACTTGTGCAAAAATCCAGCACCCATAACTTTTCAAAGTATTCACTTGTCACATGCAACCCAAATGAGTGAGTTAATTTTTCAACCCAACTGTGCACATACATTCTTAGACTCATACAAAAATCCAGCACCCATAATTTTACAAGGTACTCAAGTTGTATTTTCACAAATATCATAACTAAAACAACAACAACAAAAAATGTAAAGTGTTTCTTCTACCAGAATAAAAGTATAAAGGTGGGATAGGCAGAGATGAAATAGTATAAGTACACATCCCAAAACAGTTACATATGCAGCAGTCATGGAAAATTCACATTGAATCAGGAAGACAAACCCTCAACATATGAAAAATCAAATAACGTTCTCACCTATATTATGTCTAAGTCAGTTGACAGGGTTTAGTATAGTATAGTATAGTATAGTATAGTATAGTATAGTATAGTATAGTATAGTATAGTATAGTATAGTTCTGTAATGTATTGATTTGTACTGTGTTGTACTGTATTGTATTATATTGTACTGTATTGAACTATTGAACTGTATTATATTGCACTGTATATCACCTTCAGTCACAGATTTCTCTGTGTGATATCCAGGCTGCTCTACAAACGGACGAAGTGTTGCCACAAGAGCAGCACCACCCTAAAGTTGTCCAGTCTGCATAGCTTATGATTATGTGTCGTTGTTTCCCTACAGGCAATGGAGATTTGCATCAAGAAGTTTTGTTGCCCTGTGTGTTCTGACTCACATGACAGAAGTGGTGGATGACAGATCTGAGATGCCTGAAAGCTCTAATTTTCTGTTGAAAGAAATCCAGGAGTGTGAACAGCCAACCCTAATGTGCAAACCACGTCTGTGTGTATAGATCTCCTAATTAAAAGAAAAAACCCAACCTTTTCAACTCCATAATTTCCACCCATATCTTTCTTCTGAACTTGTTGGTTACAGTGCTTTATCTTTAAAAAAAAAATCCCATGAGGGAATTCTGACTGCAGTCTCTGCAGTATTTGCCAACAGCTAGAGTGGGATTTCCTCTGTCTTTCCACATCAGAAAGAACTTGTGATGGGATCAAAAGTTTGCAGGAAAGCTTAACCCTTGAACATATACAGGTGGAAAATTTTTAATCAAGAACGCGACAGTGTCAACAAATACACTCTTTCTGCTCTGTGCAATGAATTATGTTTGCTTTGTGTACGCATTTTAAAAGAACTTTCATCTTTAATATAAATAATGATGATGGTGATGATGATGATGATGATGATGATGATGATGAATATATGGAATTCATATAGCACTTTATCTTGTAAAACCAAATCAAAGCGCTTGCATTCAAGCTGCTCTTACACATACAACCAATCATAAATAGTTTTAACAAATTCAAATTTACACCCACAAACACACAACTTGCACACACACAAACACGTATGCACGCACGCACACACACACACCCACACACAACACACACACACATGAAGGTCACCTCCATTCCCTTTCATTTCTAGTGACACTATTGTATAACAGCCCTGATATGGCCTCTGGTTGGCAGGGCTACAAACAACAAGATTGAGTGACACTATTCAAATCTCACAGAAGACAATCTTTCTCTTATAACTTTGCTTTCACCCTGAAAAAAACCCAAAAGCAAACTTAATCCTAATCAGGAGATATTTTTTTCTATACTCACAAGTGGGGCATATATTTCTCAAAGAAAACTTGCAACTAAACAACCTGAATTTCAAGTTTTCATCTTGAAACTATACACCACTCTGCCCAGTTTTCCTTAATGTAATCCGGAAAAACAGAAAAGTTATACAGGACTGCCCTCGTGGAACTAATAGAAAACAGGCAGAAAACAAAAACAAAAATCACACACACACACACACACACACACACACACGCACTCACATGCACACACACACACACACACACACCTCTGCTCTCATAAACACTGTTATGCTAACTTCAAACCCTGGTATCACAAATAATTCCAAAATTTAAACACACACACACACACACACACACACATCCAGACACACACACTGCTGCTCTTACAGTATACTGGTTATGTCAAGTAATTGTAACACAAAGAATTAAAATTTTCAAAACTCACACACACACTCACGCAAGCAAGCACAAACCTGATACACAGGTTCCCCTGCCCACCTCCCTCCTGTTTTTTCTTCTTTTTAAATAAATTCAATATCTGGTATGCATAAACAACACCATATGCACTATCATCATATTCTATCCTTTCCTGATACAAATCTGTGCTTTGTATTGATTTTTTTTGCCCTGTGTGTGTGTGTGTGCATGCGTGTGTGTGTGTGTGTGTGTGTGTGTGTGTGTGTGTGCATGTGTGAGTGTGTCTGTCTGTCTGTATGTGTGTGTGTGTTTGATATGTACATGTACGTACATTCATGTCACACATTTTAAGACTTACACCCATGGCTTGACATAATTTGAGTGCATGTGTGTGTGTGTGTGTGAGAGTGAGTGCATGCATGTGTGTGTGTGCTTACGTTAACGGATGTGTGTATGTGCGTGTGTTCTATAATTTAACGTCTTTTTATATTGAGTGATATTAGAAAAAATAGTGTGTGTGTCTGTTTGTGTGTGTGTGGATGCAAGTGAGTGTGAGTGTGTGTGTGTGTGTGCGTGTCTGTGTCTGTGTACAACTTTGTGCATCTGTATGTTACTACTGTGTGTGAGCACACGCGTGCATGTGTGTGTGTGTGTGTGTGTGTGTTTTGGGAGTCACACCTACGGTTCTGACATGAGGTTTTTCACTAATGTTGACAGTTCAAATGATGGCATTGATTGTGTTGACAAAGGCAAGCAGGGTTTTGTTTTTGTTGCTCCTTATTTTGGCAACAGACCAATAATATGTAACTCAAACCCATATTAGGGCTTCCAAAGTACACTACACACAAAATGAAAAAAAAATCCTGCCATGCTAGACCAAACAATCCCCTCAGATCTAAAACAATGTGTAATAGTAATAATAACAATCATCTTCATCATCACAATCACTATGAATGATAATGATAAAGATTTTTTTTTTTGGAAAGGGAGGGGGGGAAGAACTCAGTCAAAATTTGAATGTAGCTTTTCAAACATTAAAACATTTCATTGATGACATCTTTTAACCTCTTTTCCTTACAGTTAGTCCACACAGTTATAGCTAGCTAGCCGAAAATAATTATGTACGATTAATATCATTGCTACCAATAAGTATTGAAGAGGCTAAACCAAGGTTTATAAGGATTATGTTGAGCAAAAAGTATGATCCCTGACTTCTTAGGAGATCACAGATACAGGAAAACATGGCAACAGAAGTTCCAGTGAAAAGGAAGGAGAAAAGCTGCTGCAGAAAATGAATAGTCCTACATCACAAAAACAAAACCAACTTATCTCTGAAACTGAAACACATGTGCAACTGCTAAATTGTAATGACCACACACAACACTCACACTCCACACCACACACCCCCAGCACCCCCAGCCACAAAAAACAAAATGCAGACACACAACCCCCCCCCCCCGCAGAACACAAAAACAAACGCACGCACACATAAAAAAATGGGAAAAAAAAAATGCAAAAACACGCACACCAAAAACAAAAACCGCCAAAAACCACCAATTAAAAAAAGTTTCAACCACCAAAAAAACCAACTACACACACAATGGTCAACCATAAACATTTGGTTTTGTCAGGTTTAATTTTGCAAAATGTTTTTGGGTTCTTGTGTGATTCCTTTGTTTTTTTTTTGTTGAAACAAAAAAAAAAAAAAAAAGGCGGGAAAAGGGCCAAGGAACCAAATTAAATATTACTCTTTAAATAATACATTCCTTACTCTGATTCAAACATTTTGTTCAATTTACTTTAAAAATTTTGGAAACAAAAACTGCAATGATGTCTAAAACAAAAACACACCCAAATTTTGAAGTATTTTGGGGGGAAAGAAAGTGGGAAATAAAAGGGCCTAAGAGAGAGAAGGAGTAAGGGCTAAGGAGAAAAAAGGCTGTAAAAATAAAGAGAAAAGTTTTAGGGGGGGTGTTGTGTGTGTGTGTGTGTGGTGTGTTGGTGTTGGTGTGTGGTGTGGTGGTGGTGAATGTTGGTGGTGTGTGTGTTGTGTGGCAGCGCCCCTTTGACATTGTGCAGAAGAAGATTGATTGCATTGTATACAAGTTTCTGTCACAGCATATTTCTCTGCTTAAAATTCGGGTTGCTCTCCCAGGGAAAGTATGTTGCCACATGAGCAGAGCCACTTATTTGTTTCTGGTTTGCAAGTGTGTTTGTTTCCCTACAAATGGCTTTCTTCCTACAGAATTTTGCCAGGGACAACTCTTGTTGTTTTATAGCCAAATCTAATCAGATCAAAGATATTTTTAATGATCCATAAGGAAATTAGAAGGTGCATCCTGGTGGCTCATTTCTGACACCAAACACTCTTTTTCTGAATGAAAATAAATTTTCTATGCCTATTCAAAGAGAATATTAATATACTGATGAAGAATCCAAAGTTAAACACAAATATGCATGCATGCACACATTTGCACATACAGACACCCCTGACACAGAGACACACACATACACACCAACACACACACACACATGCGCGCACGCGCACACACACACACAGAAGAATCAATGCATGTGTGGACCATACTTTTGATTTTATAACCTGACAAATATTGACATGAATTCTAAGATCTTCATCATACATAATCCTATATATATTTGATCTAAGAGTATCCTTCTGCATGTACTGCACACACACACACACAACACACACACACACACACACACACACACACACACACACACACAAAGCCCTAGCACACAAGCAGATGTTCGAGCATATTGATTCATGAGGTTTCAAACATCAAATTACTCATATATACTACTATGTATACTTGTGACACCTCTCCCCCCATCCCTTTCTTCCTCCACTTTTTGCATTCCCCTCACCTCCTCTTCACAACCTCCCCTCCATTCAAACCTTCGTTGCCAAAGGCATGACAGAGATATCATCTTGTTACACACACAAGCCTAGCAATACTATACAGTTACATACTGACTGAGAGAAACAATGCTTAGCTGATACCAAACACTGATTGCTGAACTGTCACACACAGAGTGGACAGACATCCACTCCACAACAGTCTCTCTTTCTTGTCGCTTCAGTCAGAAGTAACATGATCCAAGCACAGGAATATGGGGTGCCATTAGGTTTAGGGGAAAACTCATTAGTTGGCTTCGTTAACTTTTTCTCTCTCTTTTTTTGGAGAATGAATATGTAGCAGCTTTGTACTGTGTGTCTTAGTATTAAAACCTGGTGGGACACCTGGCAGTTTATTATTTTTCTTTTAAATCCTGATTTCATTTTACACTAAAGATTTTTTTTGGAGTAATTGGAATTCATTCTTAAAAATAAGTACAGATGACAGACTGTTTTCCAATAAAATGATTTATGAAAAGAGCAAACACACACACACACACACAAACACACACAAGCGCACACATGCATGCATGCTTATTCAATGTACCATATGAAAAAAAAGTTTGACTTTGAGTGTGACTCTGACGCACACATATATATGCACACACGCTCACGCATGCATGCAAGCACACCACAATTTTTATATATATATATATATTATATATATATATATATAGAGAGAGAGAGAGAGAGAGAGAGAGAGAGAGAGATGACGATACATACATACATACATACATACATACATACATAATACATACACACACATACTAACACTTTTCTTCTATAACTATTCTAAAATATGAGAATACTCAAATCTGCCAAAAGCTTGGAAACAACAAAAAATCAAACAAGTATATTATAAAGAAAATATTATAAGTGATAATTGGAATGTTACTGAAATCTCAAGACATGATAAATCACCAAAAATGATAGCCAAGACAGTTTCACAATGGTATAGAAACCAATCACATAACACAAAAAGACAAGGGAAAATGATCTAAGTACTGAATACAAATGAAAAAAAAAGTATAAAACAGAGAGCATGTGCAGTGATGCTTTTTTGTCATCATGTATCTTATCCAAAGGGGAACAAAATCAAAGAGCAGCCAACATCAATTTGATACATTAAATATGACTATCCCAGTCAGAAAACAAAGCAGGTATGCAAGGTACATTATAGATCATAATAATTACTAATTGTGTTATTATTCCAAATCAGTTAAAAGAAGAGTTTCACAAGACACATTATAGATCACTATATAACAATTATGTAATTATCCCAAATAAGTAAGCAGAACAGTTTCACAAGATACATTACAGATTATCATATAATAATAATTGTGTAACATGCTTCATAGACTCTTATGACACTTTGTAAAAGTCTTCTGCTGGATTTCACCACACATTTTCAAAACACACCACCACCACCACCAGCAACCCAATCAACCAAGAACACAGTTTCAAAGTCAATGATAAGCTAAAGAATCACTTTCACCCAGAACATGAAGAGAAAGAAACAGCAAAATGACTACACGATATTATGTATGAAAAATTCAGAATGAGAAACCTAAGCTTGAAACACTTAACTTCAGTGTATTATATTGTATGAAGTAAAAAGACTGCCGATGCTCAAAAGTAATAGGATAATGGAGTCAAAACAAAAGAAAAAAGAAACAAAACAATAACTTGTGAAACTTTAGGACGGTCTAACCAGGAGCCTTTGTGAGTTACCTACTTAACACTACTACTTCAATGAGCAAAGCATAATCAAAGCAGCATGATGTACACACACACACAATCTCTCTCTCTCTCTCTCTCTCTCCTCTCCTCTCTCTCTCCTCTCTCTCTCTCTACTATATATATAATATATATATATAATATATATATAACCGTCAATGAACACAATACTATCTTAAAACGCATCTTTGGACATGTATAAAATCAAGAGCATGCCTAGGAAGCCTGAACCCACAACCTAAGCACACACTACTTTCTGCTATCCAGAGATGTGCCATGAACAAGAACAGGGAAAGCAATCAGCCACACTGCCACACTCCCCAACACTTTCAAACTGAGACCTCAGAGTTTGCTGGAAACATGTGAAAAAGAAACAGGAAGAGGCTGGTTATCCCCAGCATACTTGTTCAGTTCTGGATATTGAGAACATTCTTTGCACTCAGTACGGTTTTCGAAAATCCTGTACTAGAAAAATTGTTTCTCTAATCTACAGATTGAAATTAAATGCCTTTCGAGCAAAATTTGCCAAAAATGTACAATGTATATGCGGTGACAAATTTTCTAATGTTCATGTTCTGTATCAATGTCAAGGTTTAAAAACGTTTTTACCATCATTTCAAGATAAGTCTCTGCAGGAAGTTTTAACCAATCCAGAGTTATTATGTGAGATAGCCTTGTCTCTGTTGCAATCCCCAGTATTCTCTTTTTTGTAAAGTATGGTCGTGGGAATCTACATTTTGCTTGTTTCACAGCTGCCGTTACAAGTTGTTCAAAATTGTTTGTTTTCAAACATTAGAGTATTTTTCAATTGTTGTGGGTTTTTGTTCATTTTTGTAGTTCTATGCCATGTTTTTTGCAACATACTATTTATATAGATTGGAATAATCTTTTAATGTGCATTCATACCAACACGTATCTATTCTACTTAAAGACCTTATCTCATTATGTCCCCCCCCCCCCCCCCCCCCCCCCATCCCCCCCTGCCTCCATCATCTAATATCACTTAAGTGAACAGACGTAAAATTGAAGACACACCTCAGAGTTCTTGGCCCCGGCCATAATCTGTGTCCGTTATTGATGTGAGCAAAGCACCCAGGCCTACATTAAAATGCTCAACATTATGCTGTTTTAAAATGTTATTTTGAGATTGTCCTTCTGCCATGACAAGCTCTTAGCCTAACAACCTACACTCTCCTGTTAAATGGCAACACAAAATAGGTCCTCTGCCAATGTGGTCAGGTTCTTGAAATATACCATTTTCTCAGTCAGTGTGTACTTTCAATATTACAGGGACTAGAAGGTGAGATGAGCACAGAGCAGTCAGGAGGCATATTGTGGGTGACCCCAAGGATGTTAAGCTGGGAAACCGGCAACAAGACTTCCAAGCTCAGTGCCATGCCTGCTGATGGTCAGTAGGCTGCTGTGGGGAGCAAGCTACCACGCACTGTAGGTCTGCACTGAAATGCTATTGGTATCGTCTCCTCCACTTCACTTCAAACAAAAATCTTATTGACATTATACCATATGTAACTTAGTACACAATCTTTTGAGACTGCTCTATTTCTAAACAAAACTACTTCTATGGATGAGGAGTTATCAGAATAGTCAAAAATGCAACCTTTGTTCAAGGTTTGCAGCGACAGCATTGCAATGATGATGATGATGATGATAATGACGACAACAACGGTGATGGTGACGATGATGATAAATGATGATGATGGTGGTGGTGGCACTGAAGGTACTGATGGTAATGATGGTGATGGTAAATAAATATTGATGATTATACATGACTGATGATTTTAAAGGCAATGCTGTTGATTGATTCATAGATGATGACGATGATTATGCTTCAATCAACAATCACCGTCAAACATCCACAACCACCACCACCATCACTATCATCATCACCACCATCATTGCCACCACTATTATCAAGCTGAACACGCCCTTGCGGCTGTGGATAGATCTGCAAAGCCAATATGAACAGTTGCTCTAATCTAACATTCGTCCATGGAGCTGAGTTATGCAAGTGCTCCCTCCAGTACAGCAAGCACAGTACAGCTGTACAATGTGGTGCAGATCAATGACTCCACTGCGTGTGTTTAGTTACTTCACCCCAGCTAGGTTGGCCAGGCCAGCAGCTTTGTGGGTTATTGATGTCACTTAACTTAAAAGGCTGAGGCCTGCATTCACATGTGGCTACACTGTGGAAATGCTACATTGTTTTCTGCCATGATAATGCTCTTAGCTTAACAACCTACACTCTCCTGTAGAGGAGAAAAATCCTCTGAAGTCGAGTATGGCTGCCTATATAATGAGGCACCTAAAAACAGCCATAAGTATACAACCTTCTCCATCTAGTGTGGAGTTGTGTTCTTACAGTGATTCCCAGGTGGGATGAATTGAGACAGAGTCAGAGTGCATGTTCTGGGTGACCACCATGGTGTTAAGCTGGAGAACATGCAATGATGATGACAATCCCAGCTATACACTTGTTACCACTGAACACTTCTCAGCTGAAGCACTCTGGGGGTCACCCAGAGTGTGCATGTTGTTTCCTACATCACAACTTAACCTATAGCATGACATATTCTATTTTTGAAGTTTTCATCAATGATACAAACAAATAAACAAAGCAAACTTGCTACCAAAGGATTATGCTACCAACGCAGAATGCCTTTCTTCATGATATACACAAATGAGCATCAAAGTCTATCCTTGCCAACAGAATCATGTGTGGCTATATATAACTATTCCCTACCATCTCAGAAACTAGTTTTTGAAAATTTCTTGAAAGAAAACACTCTGGACTGGGACTGGGAGAGCACCACCAAAACAAAAAAAGACAGCTGAAACACAAACATCAATCAGAACTTAAATGAAGGACAATACGAGAAGAGAAACAACAATAATGCACAAAAACAGGCATCACTTATGGACAAATGGAATGACTGACTCCAGACTTGCGTGAAAGGTGACCTTCTTGGTAGCCTATGCCCCATGTGGGGTGTCTGTTGCAGACACTGATGAAGATGGCAAGACACTGCTGAGGACAATTAACCCTAACAAGGCTGATGTAGCATTTCTGCGACATAAATGCCTCATTGCCCATGTTGCAAAAAACATGAGATACTAAAGCGATGCCGCAATGCTATTATATTCATGTTTGATCAGAAAAGTAGACACCAGCTGTCATCAATAATAACTACTAGGGATTCCTTTCTGTATGATTGATAGCCATCTGCTGTGCATGAGAACCATCTTCAGCCATGTTTTTTTTTCTTCCTTTTTTCTTTTTTTACACAGGTGTAAAATTTGCATTTTTGAAGAAAGATGGCTGGTAAATGTCATTTCAACAAAGAAAAATGGCTGGTGGTGAAAGTGTTAATTAATAAAACTAAATTTTAAAGAAAATGGTTTAGAGACAAGAAAGTTAAAACATAGTCACAAGCATTAATGAAGACGATTGAAACAAACTTTTAAAAAAAATACTGATCCACATATCTAGATAAAAGTTGAAATGTAAACTAATAATATAACTGAATGTTGAGCAGCAGTCATACAGCAACATGTGATCTATATCTCAATATTGATGTTGATTTAAAACAAAATTATCAAAGATGATTATTACACCTCAATGCTAAGCAGCAAAGTTCAGGCATGATGTCACTCACCAAATTTACCTCAGCATTGATTTTTTTAGAACAAAATCACCAACTACTATCTTTCTCAAAGTGGAGCAGCAACCACAGGCACAATATAATACATCTCAATCTAAGTGCTAATTCAAAAGAAATTAATTACCATACTCATGCTCCTTTAGTTTTGTTACATTTTCATGTCCATGTGTAAACCTGTATTATTGTACAACAGCATGCCATTTCTTCCTAAAAACAACTATTTTATATCAATCAAGTGTGTTAGTGTTTGTGTATGTATAAAATGTTGCTCATATCTTTCAAGAGTGTTCCTGACAGTACAAGTATATCATATGTTTGAGACATGTATATTCATAGTACTAGTACAAGACATTTTTTATTAGTACTATACATGTATAAAAAAAAAAAATTAAGTTTAATGTATAGTGCTTACAAATCATTTTCATAATACAAACAAAACTAAAGAGGGTCTTGATACAACATTCACTATACTCTATTTTTAAAAAAATTCTCAAAACCAATTTACCAATGATAAACATCTCTTATACCTGATAAAAGAATAAGCATAATACACTGTATTTTATATTTATGGGAATAGAGTATCCAAAAACAATACACATAGATGGAGAAAGTGTTCAATAACTGTAAATGACATTGGAAGAAAAATGGAATTTGTACTGTTCAAGTAATAATATCAACCAAGCATACACTTCCCCCATCTTATGACTTTTCCAATGTTAGAAGAAATCACAGAAATATATAGATTGAAATAGATAAGTAATCTCATGACATCCTTGATAATGAGATAATATATATGATGATGATGATAACGATGACAATTACTTGTAAATAATCATCACCGACAGCAATGAACATATGTAAAAGCTTTCCTTCCCATATGGAGATTGAAAAATAAAGTATTTTACAACTATAGAAAAATTATACATCAATTGATACATACTGGATACATGAAACTGCACGCCAACTACAGTAATGTGGAAAAGATTCAGCACAACTAACAAAGAATTGCTTTTTTTTTTAAAAACATATATTAAACCTACACAATATATGCACACATTCTCTCTCTCTCTCTCTCTCTCTCTCTCTCTCTCTCTCCACACACACACACACATGTGCACACACGTGCACACATACAACAGACACACACACTACTATTCAAGTAAGCATTAAATTCAAAAACACCACAATCATCCAAGGTTCATACAGATTGATATCAGTAACACATTCTTTTCACCATGGATTACGAAAATTGAATGATCACGAACATATGTCAGAAAATGATACCAGCCCTTAATTTTTGTTTCCAAATAAAATCTATAGAGCAAAAAAACCCATAATCTACTTCACTCACATAAAAACATTTTCGGCCCATTCATCATCTTTTTTCCCTTCTTTTTGATCATACCAAGAATATTGCTGTACTAACATACACTCAGACCACACACAAAAAACTTTCTTCTTTTGCTCCATATATTCTGCAAAAAGTTATACACTAGTTAAGTTGTCAATTGCTGTATCTATAATAAAATATTCATACCCATGTGAGCACAATGTATGTATACACACATACACACACACTCTAACACACATACGCACACATAATGCAGAGTACACACAGGCTTTATCTAACACACACACACACACACACACACGCACTCACACAGAGGCTCTAACTAACTATGAAAAATCACAGTCAAAGTAGAAGGAAGGTGCATGTCATTCGAACACATCGTTACGTATCGATGACAATATTTCCGTTAAACACAACAGTTGAATTGATCGCTTTGTTCCCATGGTGCTGGCCTGTCATGTACCCAACCACCTTTTTCCACTTGTTGAAGACAATACCCGGCCACTGGAAAGCAGTGCTGCGCCAGGGCTCGGCCCTTGTCCAAGCAAGCAGCATCCCGAACACTTGTAAATAAGGCAAGAGGAATATCAACAACCACCCCGCTAAAGGAATGTCTGTCAGATGATGCCATAACGATGATGTCACAAAAATTCCATCTCCGTAGTGATATGTTCGAACATGGTCCACTGCCAGCGAATTGAAGTGGTCATTGATTTCGAAAATGTAATATACAAAACTGAAGGAGGCAGCTAGGTACAGGATGACTGCCAACCATGCAATGCGTTGCCGGAACTTCATTGGTGAGATTCAGCTACTTTGCCTGCATCCTCAGATCTTGAAGACCCAAAAAAGATGTCTGAAAAAAAAAAACATAATTAAATAACATGAGAAATTCAATGTATATATATATCAATTGACAAGCCATTACTGTGTGATTACAACAAGTCCTTATAATAAACCAATGTGACAAGCATCCAGCAAAACCTATTTGTATTTTGGAAGGTTTAACTGATTTTTAAAAATTAAATAAAACATTTTTCTCATCAATTTTTTTTTTAAAAACAGCAGACGTTTCTTAGTTTCTTTCTCCCCCTCCCCTCTCTACCTTATCTACTATTTGAAGTATTTCTCTTAATCATGAAGGAATGAATCACTTTTGCAAACATTAACAATAATCCCTCTCAAACAATCCTTTAAAGGTTTTTTCCTTCAAATTAGCAGATCTCAAGCATAAGAATAAGAAAATCCCTCATTTACTACAGTAAACATTAACTTTATCATGGATTCTAACTCTGGATTTCAAAATCACATCTTTTTAATTAAAAAAATCCAACAAAGCAAAAGCCAACACTTCTTCTTCTTCTTCCTTTTGTGTCATCCCCTCCCAGGGGAGGTTTGACATTGATGAGCCTTCTCCATCTCTATCTGTTTTGAGCTTCCTCCTTATTTATGCCCCTTTCTCTAAGATCAACTGCAACACAGGCAGCCCAGGTCTTGCAAGGTCTTCCCTTTGGTCTCTTTCCATCCACTACGAAGTTCATTCCTCGTTTTGTGATTGGTGGTCTGCTTTCCATTGAATGTGCCCAAACCAGCGCAGTCTTTTGGTACTAGCTACAGACTTCAGATCATTGACTTTGTACATTCTTCATAGTTCTTCATTCATGATCCTGTCTTCCCATTTGATCTTTGTCATGTAGCGTAGCATTCGGTTTTCACAGCTCTTCAACAAATGTTTGACGTTTTTTGTGAAAACCCATGTCTCCGAGCCATATAGGAGAACAGGTATGATGCAGGCCTTATATATCAGGCAGCGTCTCTCCAGTGGGATTTTCTGATTTCCGAGCAGACTTGCCAATTCTTTCCATTTCTTCCAAGCACTCGCAATCCTGGTTCTGACAGCTAACTCCGATTTTGCTTCGCAGCTCCCAGGTAGCAGAATTTGTCTACCACTTCTATCTTCCCTTGTTCAAATTCTAGCTCCTCCTTCCCTGCATCGGTATTGTCTTCACCCTTCTTATTCATACAACTGGGGCAGACAAATACTCCGTCCTCCTTCTTCAGACTTTTGAGCTTTGAGCATCTTCGTGACACCAAGAATGACATTTGGAGCATTTGATCGAATTGTTCCCTACACTTTTGTGGCAGACACCACACGGGTATTTGCCTTGCTCTCTATGTGTTCTGCAGTCTTTTCCAACTGTCATTGCTTTGGTCTTGTCAACATTTACCTTCATTCCTCTGTGTTCTAATCTCTGTTTCCAATTGCCAAATCTTTGAGTAGCGTCATCACTGTCCTCAGCTACCAGTACTAAGTCGTCAGCATGCAGCAGTTCCCAGATTTCTTCTGGCCTCTCCACTTCCTTGGATATTTCATTCATCATGAGGATAAAGAGCAGAGGGCTCAATGCGGATCCTTGGTGCACTCCTACTTTTATCTCAAAGCTTTCTGACGTCCCAATTATAGTTTTCACTTTTGATCTGGAGTTCTTGTACAAAGTCATAACCATTGAGATGGTGTGCTCCGGTACACCTTGTTTCCTCAAGGCCCATTGGATTGCCTTTCTGGGTACCCCATCAAAAGCTTTTTCCAGGTCAACAAAGATGTGCGTCAAGCTCTTTTTCTTCTCCATATACTTTCCCCTGCAGTTGTTTCACGATAAATATTGCATCTAGAGTTGATTTGCCAGCCTGGAATCCAAACTGTTTTTCATCAATATTGCACAGGCTCTTCAGTCTTCTTTCCAATACTTTTTCCCAGATCTTCATGCCATGTTCCAGAAGCCTGATTCCTCTGTATTTTCCACATACTAGTGCATCTCCTTTACCCTTGAAAATGGGAACAGTAATACTGTCTTCTTACTGTATCTTCGGGCATTAGTTCTGTCCGCTTTATCTTCTGACATATTTTCGTAAGTTGTTTTACTCCTTCCTCTTCTGCTGCTTGTATCATTTCTGTCACCACTCCTGATGGCCCCGTGGCTTTTCTTTTTTTCATAGTTCGAATTGCTCCTCTGATTTCATCTTCAGTCACTTCTTGTACAGGTCCTTCAACTTTCTCCACTTCCTTGATTGCATGAGGATTCTCAATACTTAGCAGATCATGAAAGTAATCCTTCCATCTCTGCAGAATATTCTGCTTCTCAGTCATATTTCCAGACTCATTTTTTACAAATGTTGCTACATTGATGTCTTTCCATTCTTTCCTCATCTGCCGTGCAATTTGATACATCTTATGCTGAAGCATAAGCTAACACTGCTCATTAATATTTTTTTCACTTTAGGTACATGCCCTAGATACTTTTTATAAATTACAGTACTACAAAATACTCACTATTGAGAGCATAGTATGCAAAACATCTAAATTCTAATGATACAGATCTATAGATTACCAACCTAACAACTTCATGGTTCATTACCCATATCATTACATTTTGGCAGACAAAGACTGAAAGAACAAGATCAACTTTCACAATGCCTTTTAAAGTAAAATGTTTGTTTGTTTTTAATCTGCATTCTACAAATTATTTGATGTGAAGATCAGTTAATTTTTTTTTTTTTTTAAATACAACATATGACTTGTCAATAGTACACACCAGTGGAGACATAAGAGCAAAGTACGAACAAACAACAGGTAGTCAACAGTCTCAGTTTTTACAGTGAGTGCATGCACATGTGACTATATCAGCCAAGAAAGCATGTGATTGTGAAAATGTTATACCAACCAGTATGAATTAAACTTTTATTTGTGTCAGATTCTGCTGCTGGGAAGTGCACAACTAACAAGCCCTGGCTGGATTTTTAAAAAAATGTTTGTCCGTCATGTTCGATGATGACCTCCAAAACAGCAGAGGAGGCAGCTGCTGTTTCGGAAATTGGGCAGAAATTTGATTATAGTGGAGATGCCTTGCCCACAGTACATCCCCACTCTCTCGGCCAAGTGGGCATAAGGACAGTCAGCGTTGGAGATGTTCTCCAAAGGCCAACTAGCCCCCAGGGCTGCAGCACATAAGGACTGTTCGAGTCAAGCCTCCTAGTCAGAGAGTCACAGTCGACCACTAAAGACTAAGCTGTAAAGTAGACTTCCATGGGAGGGAAAGCCACTGATCATACAGCCTCTCACTTTGCTGTTGCCCCCATCCTCAATGGTTTAATCAAGAACTGTGATAAACCCCAGGGGCTGACAGCACATAGGTGAAACTAAAAGCTTTGCACCATTGCAATCACACTTGATGCTTGCCTGCTTACAAAAATAATTATCCTGGATATAAAAGAATGAAATAAAAATAGATAAATAAAAATAAATAAAAATTGTTGGCTAAGGGCAATGCTGATTAGTGATTAACTTGGCCCAGGAACTGAGAAAGCTTCACTACCCATTAATTGGCACTTTGTCGCTTCAAAATGTATCCAAAAATAAGCATTCACCTTTCACACTGACATAGCAAGACCACCAATTGTGCATCTGATGCCAGATAATCCAAGTGGACATTTGACTCGAACAACTCAAACGCTGTTTGTGTTTTCACAACTGCCAACTTGCTCATTCATTTGATCATGATGTGATAGAGATCAGATAAAAACCCACTTTCGTTCTCTTTACTTGAAACCCCGCTTCTGTTTCATTGTTCTTGCTGTGTTTGCAACATCACTGCACTTTCATTTACTAAAATTCTTTAATTTGCTAGGCCCTATGTTTCTTCATGAATTATCAAAACAAACAATCTTACTTGGATCAGCAGTCGCGTCAACGACAACAAACTAGTCAGGTGCGAGCATCCATGATGACAGCAACGCAGAACGTCATGAAAGCCACAGATAGGCCTTGTTATATGCATAGTAGAAGTTCAGCCGTGCCTTTAAGCAATCTGCATCACTGGGGGCTCATTATTCTTTATTTCGAGGATAATGGAATAAGCACTCATGTGCTTTTTTCATCCAGTCCCCGTGTGTATGCAGTTTTGTAAATTTTGTCATCCGTTCCCACTGGCACCCAATGGCCTCTTCCGAACGGGTTTTCACATGTGCACAAGATGTTCCTTTCCCTAAATGTTCTGTAGAATGCACAATATAATCATACACTGTGAGAATTGAACAACTAATTATAAGGACATCTTCATACCTACATGGGGGCTCTTTACCTTTCAGAGCGAATAGTATTTCCTCTGGATATCCCATGTGTGTGCACATGAAGTATGATGAAGTATGCTTTTAAAGATCTTATATTTCATGTCAGCATTTAGTAAGTGGCAACACAAAATCTCCAGCGTTTACGGCTTCACTGATACATTTTTTGGGTTTATCTGTTTGTAAAGCATAAAATAATTTACTCATTCCTTGGCAGGTTGTCAGTGAAACATAAATGAAATGCTAACACTTGTTGACACATGTGGGAAAAGGGGGTGGGAGAGGGGTTAGGCGCAGCCTAGTAATTAAAGCATTGGACTTAACATTAATTTTTATGAAAACAGGGGGCGCAATTTTTCAGCAGTGTCCATTTGTTAGTACTGACTGAACTTAGCTTAAAGTCCATGAGGAGAAAAAAACAACTATAAACTAAGGTATTGTGTGTCAATGCACACAAACATTTTATACGCGTGCTTAACTCCCTTTGTATTTCATAGAAGAGTCGACCAGATTTAGTCAGTTGCATATATATGGCATAAATATACCCAACATTTGCCTTGCTATCTAAAGAGGAATAACTACCTAATTCAACTTGCTCACACCACATTGCCTGAAAAGTTATTACAATTTTCCATCAACTCTTTAAGGAGCTAATCGTGAAGTGGCATGAAATGAGATGAAGTCACCCAACATTTCATCTTAAGGGGAAATTGACATTAAAACTGAACAAATCTGTGCAAAAAATTCATTCTTTTGTTATAATTTTCTGTCCAAAAACTGAAACATTGAAAGTAACAATACTGAGTCAAATTTCAGGCTCTACCCTTTCCTCCCCAGTTTCTGTAACTGTTTCTCACAATTCAGTTCTGCTGTACCACAGGCCATCACTCCTCTCACACCTGAATTTTTTCTTTCTTTCTTTTTTATGGTAATAGTCCTGTGGTGTTTGTTTGTTTGTTTCTGTCAGTGCTGTTCTGGTTGTTTATTTGCTTGCTTTTTTTTTTGGTGGGAGGGGGGGTGTTGGTTGGGGTTTATTTGGAAAAAAATCAAACTGATTGTCAGCTCTTTGAATGAGACTATAAACTGAGGTCCCTTGTGTGAGCACACCCAGAACATCTTGCTCACAAATTAAAAACAATGGTAGTTGTGGTGTTTGTGTGAGTGTGTGTGTTTGTGTGCATGTACGGGTGGGGGTGGGGGTGGAACTGTGCATATGCAAACATCTCACCACTGATGAACCTTGGAGCTCTAGCTCAGGAGCAACAAAAAGAAAGCACACAAGTTTGAGCAGAGATTTTATGTTGTGCATTAATTCAGCCTTGTTCTGTTGTTGTTTTTGTTGTTGTTACACGTCCCCCAGGTTAACACTCTGGGGATCATCCAGAATATGCACCCCATATCACTCATCCCAACTAGGAAGTACTATGAGATTGTAAATACTGGATAAGAAGTCTGCGTGTATAACTGTTTTAAATAACCTCACCATATAAGTATGGTTGTCCTGAATTAAGTTTTTTTTTCCTGCAAAGGAGAGCATAGGTTGCTACCTTAATCTCAACATAACATTTTAAAGCATAATATTTTAATGTCGGCCTTGGCACCTAGATTACATCAAAATCTGACAAATCCTGGGCCACAGCTTTCTTTTAATTAACAAAAGCAATCGAGGAAGCCTGACATGCTAACAATGGTTGAGAAAAGAAAACTACATTTGTGTGTTAACCCCCCCCCCCCCTCCCCACACTAAGATTCAATGGCTTGGTCCAACAAGTCAAAGAAAGAGAGAAGATGAAGATGCAGACAAGGAAAAAAGGCTGGGCTGACAATATTGCTGAATGGAAAAATGAGGAAAGCCATTTACGACCCAGGTTTGGCACACAACCGAGATAAACTTGAAGAATTAGGTGAAAGCTTTTCAGTGCAGTGTCTCAATAACTGCTGAGGGAATAAGAGAACAGTACAGGAAAGAAGATGCAAACTGGAACTCCTCTTGCATATTGTTGTTGTCAGCTGTTATAATAATAATAATAATAATAATGTATGGAATTTATATAGCGCTGAATCTTGTAAAGCAACAAATCAAAGCGCTCAGATTTTATTTCATACCACTTTAAGTCATGGCACATTTCTCTCCGTGAAATTCGGGCTGCTCTCCTCGGGGAGAGCGGGAGAACGCGTCGCCACTTAGCGCTGCGCCACCCTTTCACCCTTTTTTCTTTTTTTTTCTGCAGCTGTATTTGTTTCCCTATCAGAGTGGCTTTTTTCTAAGAATTTTGCCAGGGACAACTCTCTTGTTGCCGTGGTTATAATTGTATTATATTACTGCTAGGTTCTGCAGTTAATAATCTTCTATCCAGATATATTATGCTTGCAGTTTGAGGTTTCCTTTGGTTTTGTTGTTGTTCGAGTTTTCAGACAAGTCAACGAGTGTTTCAGCCTCTGTGAATTTGCTACACCTGGCAACGTTTTGAAGCGTATTTTGCAATATTTATGGCTCCACGTGCAGTGCTAGCGTCACAGAGTCTACAGCATATACTCTCACAATCATTGGCCATCCACCTATGATGCACTGATCTGGAGACATATTCTAATAATAAATGGCTTTCATGTCACCTGTTGTCTTTTTGTTGTTGTCGAAAGAATAATTTATATTGGTTCTACATTATATAATGCAATCCTAACAAATAGCTTAAATTGTAAACAACATTGGCTTCGTGTTCAATGATTTATTGCCTGCGTGTGCACTTATATGTGTGTGTGTGTGTGTGTGTGTGTGTTTCCCTGCGAATTAGTGCAGAGATTGATATTACACAACCCATTATATCTTATCATTCAACCCCCCCTTCCCTCACCACATTCACACACACACTTCATATGTAGACAGCCAGCCACTCAATGCGCCCCTGTTCATCCATACATTCAGAAACACAAGCCTAACAAAGTTGGCATTAATCGTTTACAGGTCGTGCCTTCTGTTTGTATAATCACTGATACTAAAATGGGGGAGAGAAAAAAGCAAAAGTACATTATACTTAGCAACATAAATTGTTTGATTTCCACTGTTCAGTTTGCACAAGACTACTTTCAATAAAGTCGTTTTCAAATTTTGTACATATTATTACCCCTTCCCCCAAATTATGTTATGCCAAAGACAGTGCACTGCCACTGGTTACGAAATTAATAACACATTAATCTTTCTTCTTGTGGCATTATTATCACAAAATCACAAAACAAAACGAAACAGCTATCAACCATATTGGTAAGCTTTTTGAGCTAGATCTAAATAATTCTAGCTGTTCATCTATCCATCGACAAAGTGCAGTTTCCTTCATATTTTTCTTATCAGCTATTATTCACTCAATCTACAACGTATCCAGCAGACGACTGAATCAGCATGACCATTCAGTGCAGAATAGTTGCGCTTGCGCAAAAGTCTTTTGCGTTTACCAGCGGTAGGTTTGGAGCTTACCTGTGAATTTTGACAAAGCCTGCAATGCGATGTTGACAGTCTCAGTTCGACTGATAACTTGGACGATCACAAGTTGACCATGAAACGGGTGGGCTATTGGATAAGTGAAAAGAAGAGCAAAAAGTTGAATTTCGAGGAGCATCGGCCCCTTTTCAGGTAAGGATTAAAATCTAATATTACCGCGACATTTACGCGATTTACGATCGAGTCTAAAAAAGATAACTTTCCCACTTTAATACCACAGTTACACAATGATTTATGGGTTTAGAATGTGCTTATGACAGATAGGTAGAGTATAGATCATGTATAAATCTGAAATCAGTTGATGTTTGGTATATTTTCCAATACATTATAGTTTATACACAGTTCTGTATCCAGGCGTCCTGTATATTGTTTGTTTTTTCGTATCCTATAGATCAGGCATAACTTGCTTTAAAATAGCTATTTGAATCTTCTCCCCCCCCCCCCCTCCCCCTCCCCCATCTCTCCCTGAAGATAATCCACTTGTGCAAGTGCAATTGTAAAGTTCAGAGGTGTGTGTATGTGTGTGTGTGTGTGTGTGTGTGTGAGAGAGAGAGAGAGAGAGAGAGAGAGAGAGAGAGAGAGAGAGAGAGAGAGAGAGAGAGAGACTTGTGTGGCTGTGTGTCATTGTGTGTCATTGTGTTGATATTTTATGGGTTTGTTTTGTGCTGTGTGTGACTGTGTGTGTGTGTGTGTGTGTGTGTGACTGTGACTGTGTGTGTGTGAGACTGTGACTGTGTGTGTGAGGCACTGTGTGTCACTGTGTGTGTCACTGTGTGTGATCATGTAATCATAGTATCATGCATGTGTATTCATGAACTATGAAATCATAGGTCTGGTGAATAAACTGTATTATGACTGGAGCTACCATAGATGATTTAGAGTGATCTAGACAACTCATTGCTAGCTGAGCTTGCAGTGCTGGAATATATTTATATATAATAATATATATATATAATTTTTTTAAATAATTTTTTTGTTTTAATGACTATTTCAGTACTCGTTAACAATAAGTTAAATAACAGACACTTCTCAAAAGACTGAAACTGAAAGATGTTTGTAAACCAGACATTGTGAGTACTATACTACTACTACTGCTACAGTGCTAGTAAAAGCAATGAGACTTGACCTTGGTTGTCAGTGAACCTCATTGATAACAATTAAAAGTAATGCTCAATTGGATATATATATATATATTATATATATATATATAATTATAAAGAATGAAGGTATGCTATGTGTCACAGATGTGGGGATTTAAAATCACTTTACACTATGTGTCTACAGTTTTCCTGGCCATTTTGATTTAAACTAAAGTACTTACAACAGAATATAATACACATTAAATTTAAAGACACCCAAAATGAATGTCATACATGTTAATATTCAATTTATTCAGTGACATTCATGAGTGAGTAACCAAAAGATGAACACACCTGGCATGCATCCTGTATGCCTACATGGAGATGGATTAGCTGACAGGCTCAACTTGCCCAAGATTAATTGTCTGAAAAATTGAGTTGTGCCCTATAAACTCCTTAGGGAATTAAGAGAGAGAGAGAGAGAGAGTTTATTTATTTATTTATACCACTTTAAGTCACGAGATTTTCCTTGGAATTCGGCTGCCTCTACCCGTGGGAAGCACGTGCAGCACAGAGCAGCGCCACCATATTTTTTCTTTTTTTTTTTTTTGCTGCAACGTATTTCTTTCCCTATCAGATGTTTTTTTCTAAGAATTTTGCCAGGACAACTTTTTGTTGCGTGGTTCTTGTAGTGACGCTGCATAATTTGAACAACGTGGGTCAGGTTTTCCTATATCGAAATGACTACGCCAGTCCACTCATGGTCTAATGGATGGGGGAAAAGTTTCGGGCCCAGACGGGATACGAACCCGGACTTTTCGCTTTCTAGACAGGCGCGTTACCTCTAGACCACCGATCCACCGAGAGAGAGAGAGAGAGAGAGAGAGAGAGTGTCCTTAGGCTTTGGACTAAAGCCCTTTACATGTATACATATGTGAAGACACTCATGTAACATCATGCATGATGTACTCATTATGCGATTTAAGAATCGATCCTTTTTTGTTAAGTATTATTTGTTTTTCATTGTGTTGTGTTGTTGTTTATTCTTGTTGTTAATTACACCTAGCTGATAGTGATAGTATGACTGAAAGTGAAACAAACTCATAGTGGTGTAGTAGTGTTCCCTTGAATAGGGTTTATCATTGATATCTCAGTGTCTGACTGAGTGACTCTGAGCATGAGATTTCTGAACATTGTAAAATGTAAAGTAGTCATCTAAATCATCATGAGTACTGTCTGGATCGAAGTATGTATCACTGAATGGCTTTCACTGGGGAAAAATGCATGCATACATGTGTGTATATGTCATGTGTGTGTGTTGTGTGAGAGAGAGAGACTGAGAGATTTGGGGGGTTGGAGGGGGGAGTAAAGTTTAACTTTAAGGCAACACAGCCAATAGTTGAAAGACTTCTAGTATACACTTTCTTTTTGACTTATAACCAACATTACATCAAAGCAAATGTGAGAACAGCTAGAGCGTGTTATCTAGACTTTCCTAGTTTCTGCCTTGTGTACCATAACAATCTAGATAGGGGGTTTTGTTGTTGTTTTTGCTTTGGGAGGGGGGGGGGGGGGGGGGGGGCTGGCATTTAACAAAAAAATTTAATAGTACCTGTCGTGACAAGATTATGGAGTTGTAAGATTTTACTGTTTTATCTGTTTGTGTTTCAGAAATGCTGGACTAGAACTTGTAAAGGTAAGCTTGAGAATCATGTAGTTTATTTTTAGTTTTGATGGATGCATAAATCATTAATTTATATTATGTTTTGTTGCATGAGAGGACATTGTACTGTAACTTATTCATAAAAATTAAAATGCATAGAGGCAGGCCTACATTTTTTCTTGTAGGGTCTGTAACAAGTCATAAGATAGACACACATTAATTAACTTAGATTAAGAACACAAAAGATTCACATTCTGAGTCTAGCACAGATACAGACAGTGAGACACTCACTCTCACACACACACACGCATGCACGCACACACGCACGCACACACACACACACACACACTGTATTTAACGCATGCATGCAGACACGCAGGCACACATGCATGATACACATGCGTGCACATGTGCACACGCGCGCGTGTACGCATGCACACACACACCTTTCTGTTTTTGGAGTTTTTTTCAAATTGTTATTGTTGTGGATGTACATGCTGTTGTGTGTGTGTGTTTGTTTTTAAAAAATTTGTTTTACTTATTTTTCATGAACGCATTCTTTTGATGGATGGCTCCATGTAATTTTTGTTCTTGTTGGTAGTTTTTCTTTGGTTTTCATTGAAAAGGACACATTGTATGCATGCGAGTGTAGGGGGAGAGGAGAGGGAATGAGTGTCATTGTTGACACTTGTCATGCTAATGAAAGTGATTGCCTAGTCTCAGCGTAGTCTGTCATTGTGTGTCAAGGTCTTTTCATCTGAAGAATACAGTGCTTGTGGGGAAAATGGACAAGGTGAAGAAAGGGGAGGGTTGATGTGATCATAAAATGTTAACATGGTATGTTGTTGCTTTTTTCTTTGTATCCAGTTTCTGTTAATGTTTGGGTTGCTTTTCATTTTTCTTTTATGTGTGTGTATGAGTAACTATCAACATGAATGATTATGGGAGAGACTCGTATAGCTGTGTGTGTGTGAGTGTGTGCATGTGTGTTTGTGTGTGTGTGTGTGTGTGTGTGTGTGTGTGTGTGTGTGTGTGTGTGTGTGTGTTTAGATGATTTAAAACTAAGTTCTAAAGACATAATTTTTGCATGTGTGTGTGT
>CM054137.1:13813592-13866092 GCA_028751875.1 Rapana venosa
TAGTTTGTAATTTTTAGTCTCACCTGTCACCATCACCAAGTCAAGTCAAACAAGTCAAGTCAAAAACACTTAAATCTTCCCAGGAAGGGCAATTACAATTGCAGTTTGGTGTTATCTGCCACACACAATGGTCATGACACCATTACATGAATTAGTATGTCATTTTAAATAGTCATCTCCGAGTTTCTCCTGATGTGCACATTTTGAAGAAAGTAAAAAACAGCATCAAGAGATTATAATGTCAGGTAGTTGTGGGAAACGTTGCAAACTGGCAAAGACTCCAGACATTAAACTCTTCTTCTTGTAAAATACAACATTATTTCTGCCAAAATGCAAGTTCCCCACGATGCAGGGCAGACCTGAAGCTTTGTTAGTTATTGATGTAAGCTAAGTGCCAAATGTTATGCTTTTACGTGTTACGTTGAGATCTTAATGTAGGCCTTGGCACTTTGCTTTCGTCAGTAATTTACAACCCATTTTTGGACTGGGGGGGGGCCAGATAAAATCAAAGTTGGAATAGGAATAAAACAGAGACCCAGTGAAAAAAGAGAGGCAGGATAGAAAAACAGACAAAAGAGATGGAGAAAAACAGAGAAAGGAAAGAGAGCTAGAGGAAAACATAGACAAACAGGAGAGATTACCAGAAAAACAGAAACAAAAGAGATTACCAGAGAAAACCAGAGACAAATGGAAAAAGAGAGACAGCCAGAGAAAATCAGAGACAAGTGGAAAAGGAGAGATAGCCAGAGAAAAACACAGACAAGTGGAAAAGGAGAGAGCCAGAGAAAAATAGAGACAAACTGGCAAAGAGAGATATCTCAGTTAGCCGGAGATAACCGTAGACAAATGGAAAAGAAGACTTAGCCAGATAGCCGTAGACAAGTGGAAAAGGAGAGATAGCTGTAGAGAAGTAGAAAAGAAAAGATAGCCATAGACAAATGGAAAAGAAAGCTATCTATAGACAAGTGGAAAAGAAGAGATAGCCATAGACAAATGGAAAAGAAAACCATAGACAAGTAGAAAAGAAGAGATAGCCATAGACAAATGGTAAAGAAAACCATAGACAAGTGGAAAAGAAGAGACAGCCATACTCCCATAGACAAATGGAAAAGAAAGCCAGACAAGTGGAAACAGAGAGATAGCATAGACAACTGGAAAAGGAGAGAGAGCCATCTGTAGACAAGTGGAAACGGAGAGATAGCCATAGACAAGTGGAAACAGAGAGATAGCCATAGACAAGTGGAAACGGAGAGATAGCCATAGACAAGTGGAAATGGAGAGATCATCATCATCATCATCAGACCCGTGACCTTGGCGGTCGTGGGGGAGACACGAAAGACGATGCCGTGGTAAGCCTCCTCCATCCATCTCGGTCCTCGGCTCTGCGCAGTAGTGCCGAGTCATTCATCCTGGTCCATTCTCTGATGTTGTCCATCCATGACTTGTTCTGTCTTCTCCTCTTTCTGCCACCTTCGAGTGTTCCCTGCAGTACTGTTTTTGGCAGAGTGTTGTGGCGGGTGACGTGGCCAAACCATGTCAGCTTTTTCTTCTTGACGATGGTGAGAAGGGGTTCCTGTGGACCTGCCAGCCGTGTTATTTGACTCTTGACAAATTCATTGGTCTTTCGTTCTCTCCAGGATATGCCCAGTAGTTTTCTATGGCATTTTCTTTCAAATGACTGGATTCGCTTTGCTGTTTCAGCAGTCAATGTCCAAGTTTCACTTCCGTACAGCAGGATAGTCTGAATTAGGGCTTTGTAGAGCTTTAGTTTGATTGGGAAACTGATCTCTTTACTTTTCCATATGGTGGTGAGTTTTGTCATGGAAGATGTTGCCATGGCTATTCTGACTTTGATTTCTGTCGTCGATCGCCCGTCCTTTGTGAGTGTAGCGCCAAGGTATTTAAAAGCGTCTACCTCCTCCAGTTGTTGGCCGTTCATGTAAATTTTAGCAGTGGCGTTGCTCGTGCTTTTCACAAGTACTTTACTTTTCTCCGAGCTCACTCCATCCCATATGCTCCAGCTGTTCTCAAGTCTGGTCGTAAGATCTTGCAGCTCTGTGTTACTTCCGCCCATGAGGTCAATGTCATCGGCAAACCGCAAGTTGTTGAGGGGTCTGCCACCAATGGAGATGGTAGAGTGGAATTCATGGAGGGTCTCTCTCATGATGTTTTCCAAGAACAGATTAAACAGGACTGGAGATAACAGGCATCCTTGTCAGACCCCAACTGTGGTTTTGAAGTAGTCTCTGACCTGATTGTTCAGAAGGACTGCACTGCTTGCGGTGTTGTATAGTGCTTGGATGGTTTGCACTAGTCCTTCTTCAATGCCAAACATTCTGAGGACCTGCCACAGGCCTTCGTGCCATACTCTGTCGAAAGCCTTCTTGAAGTCGATGAAGTTGTGGAACAGGTCTCTCTGATGTTGAAGATGTTTTTCCATCAGGATGTGGCAGTTAAAAATCTGTTTGATTGTGCTCCTGCCTGCCCTGAACCCAGCTTGTTCCTCTGCAAGGTGTTCTTCTGCCTCCTCCTTTAGTCGATTCAAAATAACTTTGAGCATGATCTTGCTGGCGTGGCTGATGAGGCTGATTGTTCTATAGTTTTGGCATTGGTGTAAATTCCCCTTCTTGGGCAGGGGTATAATGAGTGATTGTGTCCATTCTGTTGGCCACTGTTTTGTCTCCCAAATCTTCTGACAGATAGCTGTAACATGTGTGATGACTGTTTTGCCACCATGCTTGAGCAGCTCTGCTGGTATGTTGTCTGCTCCTGGGGACTTTCCTACTGGTAAGCTGTGGATGGCTTCTTCCACTTCTTCCCTCAGTATAGGTAATGGCGAGGGTGCTCTTGATGTTGCTGCTTTCTCTTCTATTATGCTCTTGTCAGGTTGTATTGGGTAGTTGTACAGTTCTTGACAATACTCAGACCACCTGTTCAATGCAGCTGAGCTTTCTGTGAGGAGGTTTCCGGAGCTGTCTTCAATGACTGATGATTTGGTTTGAAGTGGTTTTGTGAGTTTCTTCAGGGTGTCGTATGCCTTTTTACTGTTGCCCACTTTCATGCTTTTTTCGATCTCATCACATTGATCACTGATCCACTTCTCTCTGGCCTTTAACATTGACTTCTTCACAAGATTGTTGGCCTCCCGGTATTCTTTAGGGTTGGAAGACCTGGTTGGTTTCAGTGCTCTTCTTGTATCGCAGAGGTCCAAGATGTCATTGGTAGTCCATGGCTGGTGTTTATTCCTCTGACGACCGAGTACCTCCTCTGCTGTTTCTTGGACTGCCTCATTAAAGTTGTTGGTGAGGTCATTGATGTCATTGTCCAGGAGGGTAAATGCCGCAAAACGTCCGCCAAGCTTAGCTTGGAAGATCTCCTCGACATCTGGATCTTTCAGTTTGTCCACGTCAAATTTGATACGTGGAGAGATAGCCATAGACAAATAGAAATGGAGAGATAGCCATAGACAAATGGAAATGGAGAGATAGCCATAGACAAATGGAAATGGAGAGATGGCCAGAGATAGCCATCTATAGACAAGTGGAAATGGAGAGATAGCCATAGACAAGTGGAAACGGAGAGATAGCCATAGACAAGTGGAAATGGAGAGATAGCCATAGACAAGTGGAAACGGAGAGATAGCCATAGACAAATGGAAATGGAGAGATGGCCAGAGATAGCCATAGATAAACAGAAAAGGAGAGAGAGCCAGAGAAAAACAGAGACAAACTAGAAAAGAGAGATACTCAGATAGCCAGAGGTAACCATGGACAAAATAGAATAAGAGAGCCAGAGATAGCCAAAGACAAATGGAAAAGTATAGCCAGAGAAAAAAAAAGCCCAGTCACAAACAGACAAGATCTAAGAGCTGTGGAAGTGAAGGCAGTTGCCACCTGCTTAAATCGCTCACTGCCACAGCTGCTGTCATTACCATCCATTTATCACCTGCACGTCAGCGAGGTCAGACATCCTGCTGATAAATGGCTGCCAACTATACCATGGTTCCCAACCAGTTTTCTGAACAGAAGCGAAATGTTATTACTGTAAATAAGCTTGATTACTGTGGTAGGGATAGTAGTAAGTGTTGAGAGGATCTTTTTTTTGTTTGCTTGTTTGTTTGTTTTTTGTACGTGTGTGTAAACTTGGTATTATCACCTGTTTCTGATGATGCAGAGATGCAGACACACATTGTGTGCTCGCATTATCAGGGTGCAAGTGACACACAAGGACTCATTCAGACACGTGTATAGAATATTAAAGTAGAATAAGTTATAAGTAGAAAATTTGTTCTCTCTGTCTTTCTTTTGTGTGTGTTTTTTTTCTTCTATCCTTTGCTTACCGTTCACCTGTTCTTTCCACACGGTAGATTTGAGCCCTGATGTATGTCATGTGTGGGGGTTTAGATAGTGCGTTAGTCAGTGCTCTCTGAAAATGAGGGGGAGGGAAGAAATAACATGATTCCCCTCGGAAATACCTGTGTCTGACTCATACTGAGGAGTGTGGAGATGGGGGATTTGGGTGGGGGGGTATGCGAGAAGCAGATCCTGTTGGGTTGGGGAGCTTGCTGCTTCTTTTGTTTATTTCATATGTTATGATTGAATCCTGTTTGTCTAGATGTATATGTGTTCTGGTGATTCCTGTTTGTGTATGCTGGGATGCATCCTGTTTGTGTACAAACATGTATACATGCTGGGATGCATCCTGTTTGTGTACATACATCAATGCTGGGATGCACCTCTTTGTGTATGATCTCATGAATCTGACTGAATTTAACTAGGGCTGATGATGTTGGGAGATGGGGGGAAATTTTTCACCATATCTTTGGAAAGAAAATGGGAGATTGGAAAGGGGGGGGGGGGGGGGGGGGACCCAAAAATAGAAAATAGGGGGGGAGGGAGGGGGGCACCCAGAATACAATATTCAGCAGAATTTGCATCAGTAAGGCCCACAAGCATCATCATTTATACATGATGTATGCTCGCTCATGCACACACACACACACACACACACACACACACACACACACCATCTAAACATCTGTGAAAATATTTAAGATGGGACTGCTACTACTCCATTTGGTGAACACAAAAGAATGAAAAAAGCCCTGCTATGACTGCCACTCATAGGTATACATGTATCTTGTATAATGTATATCATATACACAGACTTTGACACACACACACACGCGCACACACACAGAGGCACATGGTGCACACACACACTCACACACACAAAATGTGAATAGACGTTAAACTGAAGATCACACAAAACAAACACACACACACAAACACACACACACACACACACACACACACACACACACAGACACACACACAGCTTTACTTTCCCTAAAGCCAGTAAAGGTTAGTCAAAGTTCACCTGAGAAAGGTCAAAAGTCTTCCTCACGTGTTCCCTACTTTATTATTAACCAGTACTGTGTTAAAAACAACCAGAAAGAAAAAGATGACTGTTAGACTAGAGCGATAGTGTTATTGCTATGACTGGTTTTCAGATACCATTTATTGCCCTCCCCACCTCACCTGCCTGTTAACCCCTAGAGTTGTATCTTACCCCCAGGTGATGTAAAAGTTGTTGAACTGCGATGTTAGTCGTTTGTTGTTTGTTGACTTATCAGAATCATAAGGTCATTGATTGAAATCAGTTCCAAGCTGGTTTAGTTTATAAATGATTTTCAGTAGTCTGTGTACATCAGTATTTGACTTGTATCCCGTTCCTTTTTCTTTTTTTTAAATTTCAAAATGACATGTTATGTTCTTTAGCTTACTCAGCTCATTTTATATGAATTGCAACTAGATTATGTATGAATTGCATGCATTATAATCAGTTATGAGCATGCTTTAAAGAAATGTTTTAGTGATATCATTTTAAATCACCCAAAAATCTTGTCTCTGGACATCTCATAAGAAAGTTCAATAAATCACTTTGCTGAGCAAAGCCATCAGGTTGTTTAGTAAGGGGGAACCAATGAATCATAAAGAGAGAGGATCTGGTACAGAATTTGAGAGAGAGAGAGAGAGAGAGAGAGAGAGAGAGAGAGAGAGAGAGAGAGAGAGAGAGAGAGAGAGAGATTTCAACTTACTTTAAAATGATAATGTACATAAGGAATTTATATAGCGCTGAATCTTGCAAAGGAACAAATCAAAGCACTTGACACTCCAGGTAGGGGGAGAAAAAAAACTAGAAAGAAAGAAAGAAAGAGAGAGAGAGAGAGAGAGAGAGAGAGAGAGAGAGAGAGAGAGAGAGAGAGAGAGAGAGAGAAAAATTGATTTTCAGCTTACTTTAAAATACACTTCATACTTCATATAGACCAAGAGAAAGGGAAATGAGAGATTTGTAACTTAATTTTAAAGACACTTCAGATAATATGATTTAACACTCAAAAGTGAACGGATGACATCAACATGCTTAACTTCATTTTTTCTCTGACTAGGCTTTTCAATCAAAACACTGAAAAAGTACTCGTCATTTCGGTTCACTCTTGAGTGGCGCAGGCTTTTCCGACAGAAGAAACCAGTGCACTGTGTGTGGAGTGACTGCCAGACAGACACTTGACTAGTAATGTGGAAGTGTGTGCTGGGTCTGTTTTGGACAGTATCCAGCCAGAACCCTTTCTGAACACAAGAAGTTAAACTTTTACAACGCAACATGCTCAGTTTAATTTGTTTTTTTAAAAAAAATACCGGGGGGGGGGGGGGGTTGGTCTGAAAGCTGCTGAAGAAGAATCTGTCAAAGATAAGAATGAATCTCTTCTCATGCAGTGCTCACACTTCTGCCTTTGTCAGTTTTGAACAGACATTTCTTCTGTGTGTGACGTAGGAAGCTGATGTGAAATTAGTTGCTGCACTTTTATTGATTGCATACTTTACTGGCTAGAGTCTCTCTCTGCTTAATTTATGTGATGCAGTCATGAAGTGAAGATTCATGAATACATATATTATAATGTCATTATTTTTATAGATCTATGTGGATCCCACTAAGATTCACAGTCTTGGCTATTTCTTCTTCTTCATCATCAAACGCTCAGGCAACAACTGTTGTTGTCTGTCATATGAGTGAAAATGTGTGGCACTGCTATTTAGCGCCTGACAAGTCAGGTCCAGTGCATCCGACTTCAGCATGGGAGAGAATTGTATAAATATATATTATAAGTCTTTGTAGAACAATGCCGGTCAATGGCAGGAAGATGAACCAAGAAGGCAGGCATTAGACAAGATGGAGGTGACAGTCCTGAAGAAAAGAAGCAAGGCAGTAACAAAAAGAGGGATAGAAAAGAGAGAAGTCCTAGCACAGAATTTTCAGGAGGTGGGGATGCTATTTATACCGTCGGGCCTCCAGCATCCCCACAGGATAGATTTGAAAACTTTGCTTGTCCTATTTCATTATACTACTTTTGTTTTGTACAAATTCAAAAAGTGAAAATAAAGTAATTCATTGTATGTGTTTTTATTATGTTTTACATGCAGAAGCCATGTAGCTTTACTTTTTTTGTTTTTGTTTTTTGTTTGCTATTTGGAAAACTTAATTGGTTTGAATACAGTTTATTCATTAATAAGCATGGAACAAGCATAACATGATGAACGTAATTAGCATAGCAACAACAAACAAGTAGCTTATAAAATTTTATACCCACACAAGAAATGTTTTAGATCGAAGATGTGTTGTCCACTTAATCCATTCGAGACATGAAAAAGTCAATGCACAATTTGTTTTTTTATTTAATAAAAAGGATTGCAACAAACTGTGAATTGACTTTTTCATATTGGTTATATAGCTGTGCAGATTGTGTTGGGGGCTTTTGTTGTTATTTTTTAAATTATTTTTTTCTGAGCTACAGCCTACAGCTTCAAGGTTCACCAATGGTGAGATTTTGAGTATGTCACTGGTGAGATTTTGAGTATGTCACTGGTGAGATTTTGAGTATGTCACTGGTGAGATTTTGAACATGTGACTGTTTCTGCCCACCATGAAGGTAGCTGCATTCTGACTGCATGCTGGGTGTTTTCATGTTTCTGTAACCCACCTAACACTGACGGAATTTGTGGGATCTTTTATATGCATATTTGATCTGCATGCATGTATATATATGTGCAAATGAAATTAAGGCACTGGCAAATCTTCACTTGAAGTTGACTTGGGTGATTGCAAAAATCCCCGCCCTTAATTCAAAAGACAATGCCAGGATTTGAACCTGCGACTTCATAGACCCATGGGAGTGAAGTCGAATGGTCTTAACCACCCAGCTACAGTATCAGTCACATTGTGTTTTAAAAAAGCATTCAGAATTCATTGTTAGTTTTTTAAATGTTGTCATTCCTCAGCTAGCTCCGAGGTTCACCAAGTGTAAGATTTTCGGGAATGTGACCTTTTATTGTCCACCATTTAGGTAGCCGCATTCCGACATCGAGGATGGTGACTAAACACAACACTTGTGTGCATGCTGTCATCCATTCCTACCGGCACATAATGGCCAACTCTTCCGAAAGGCAGAACAGGTTTTTAACGTGTGCGCAGGATGTTCTATGTCATGTGCGTTCGCACACGGGGTCTCGATTTCTAGTTTAATCCAAAGGACTTTGACATTCAGTTTGATTTTTTTCCGTCAAACTGGGAAGAAAGAGCAAGGCTGGGAATGAAACCCAGAACCTCATGGTTTACTTGTTGGCAGGCGAACATCTGAACCAACCTGCAACCCTTTTTATGTGTTAGTGTACATTGTGTGATGTATGTTGTACAGGACTATGCAGACCAGCATCCAGAGTGCATTTTGCTGGATCCGCTGGAGAGCACCCGCCGTCTGTTGGACAGATACAAACAGTACCAGCAAATCCGCACTTGTGACCTTGTTTGTAAAGGTACAAATTATATATCTGTGTGTGTGTGTGTGTGTGTGTGTGTGTGTGTGGACACTGTGTACTGTGTGTGTAGTGTGTGAGGGTGTGTGTGCTGTGTGTGTAGTGTGTACTGTGAGGGGGTGTGTGTGTGTTCTTCAGTTTAATGTCCTTCCACTAAGTGTGTATGTGTGAGTGTGTGTGTGTTCTGTATAGTATGTGAGGGGTGTGCGTGTGTGTGTACTCTGTGTGTGTGTGTGTGTGTGTGTGTGTGTGTGTGTATGTGTGTGTGTGTGTACTCTGTGTGTGTGTGTGTGTGTGTGATTGTAAGAAGATTTATTTCCCCCCACCCACACAGTATTTCACCATCGTTTTGTTTTTTGTTTCATGGTGTTGCTCAGAGCATGTGGCAAGGGATTGGATATTTTGGGGTTGACAGATGAAGATTTGACTTATTATACGCTGAGAGTTCATCTAGTTTGTATCCATGGGATTTCTTTTTAAGAATAAAGGTAATGGTGATTACATACTGAATTTATACAAATGTATGCAATTTAACTTTCATCCAAACACATCAGCAGACAAGCTCTTATTTCAGAAACACTATTTCAACAAATTGCCTATGTATGTTTTCATGCACAAGTACATCACACACACACACACACACACACACACACACACACACACACACACACACACACACACACACACACACACACACACACACACACACACACACACATAGAGGAAAGCACAACTGTTACCAATATTTCCAACTAGCCAACTTTCATATCACCCACCCACCCCCTCCTTCCTCCCACCCTTTCTTTTTCATGTTTACTTTTCACTCTGTAAAAGAGGTTCCTTGTCACTCAGGCAGTTGAATACAATATAGCTTTCAAGATTTGAAAAGCAGTCCACAGTTGACACGTTTATGAACCTAACTTTGGGTCAAGGATACCAAAGGTGTTCTTGCAGGTGTACCATACAAAGTATGGTGCAATACTTTGCTACCCAGTCTGGCAGGTTTTTCCACTGGGATCTTTACATAAGAAAGGATTTTCTTGTTGGGTGATCAGTGTTAATCCCTGTGCCATTCACTCACTGGGAGTGTAAGGGCCTGTGGCTGTGGCTGTGGCCCTGTCAAGGCAGTAGGTGGTTGAATAAACACAGTCATTGTACAATGCCAAAGGCCTGTAGAGTTCCCAGTAATTGCCCTGTTGTTAGGACATAATTGTAGGAAGACTTCTTTCCTATCCACACAGTCCGTAATTTTCTACCCCTTTTGAGTTTTGTTTTGTTTTGTTTTGTTGTGGGGGTGGGGAGGTCCTTTTTCATTTGTTTTAACCTTTTCATTGCCTGTAGGCTCTCAGTCAGCGTCTTACCTAGAGGGCTTCCCCAATACCATAAGGCTGTCCACTGATGTCCTGCCGTTATTCCACTTTTGAATGCCAGAATAAGTCTTTGCAATCAAAATAATTGAAAAATATGCCCAGATTCAGAATCCACATTCATTTTCCTTTTTTAAAAAAAAGGTTGACATTCATGTTTCTTTGCCGTACCTTTTATAGTTTCATGCTGGTATTTTTTTGTTAATTATAATATTACAGTCCGTAATTCCTCATGTGAAAGAGTAGGATGAATGAAAGCGCTTTGATTTGTTTTTTTGCTAGATGTAAGTAAAAAAGGTAAAGGAGTCGCATAACCTATAAGGTCGTAGGGGAGCGAGGCGTCAGAGACCCCACTTCTCTAGGGCCAGCATATTGAGGGCGGCGCCCATCTCCTCTACCTCGCTGCTTTACCTTCCCTGACCCTAAAGAGGGCAGGTACCCATTTACAGCTGGGTGAACTGTACTGAAGCCAAGGCGCGCAAACGGTCACCCATCCAACTGGTAACCACGCTCGACGCTGCTTAACTTGGCTGGGGGAAAGCGAGTGCTCCGACCACTGAGCTATCCCGTTCCCGTATGCTAGATGTAGCGCTGTATAAATTCCATGTATTTTTATTATTATAATTAGAATTCTTAGATACTGAGGAAGACTTCTGTACATTTTCTCCTGGCCCAGAAAGAGTTCTAAAGATGTCTTACACTAAACATAAGTAGCGGAGCGTTGCATATTTCGGTTTGACAAATGGAGCAGTAACACAGATAGTTAGGTTTTTATCTAGTTCGTAAATTTATAGATTTCAAAAGGAAAAAGGATTTTCTTGTTAGGCGATGGATGGTAGTCCCTCTGTCATTTGAAGTGTAAGGACCTCTTTCCCTGTTCCTGGCCCTGTAAAGGTAGTATGTGTGTGTGTGTGTGTGTATGTGTGTGTGTGCGCACACATGCATGTGTATGTGTGTGTGTATGTGTGTACTGTGTGTTTGTTTTTTAAAAGTTACATGAAAAATAAGTTGCATTTAAGATACCCAACACAGCATTGCATACCTTTTGTAGGTCTAGAGAGTGATGGGCTCTGCTAGGTTCAACTTGGCCAAGAGTCAGGGCCTGAAAAATTCAGTGCAGTGCCCCAACAAGCTGAGGGGTTGAAGGGAGGAGAGAGAGAGAGAGATCTATACAAATGATATAAAGTATGTATCCATTTCACATAAACTTAGTTCTGTCTGCTATCCTTTTCAGTTATGCAGCTCAACTGGTTGGATCAGCAGGGCAGAATAACTGTGGAAAGACATGGCTGAAAGGTCCAGATTACCTCTGGTGTTTTTGAAAGGTGTAAGCTTGAGGGATGGGTGTGGAAGAGGGTGACTGACTGACTTCTGACTTGTAACTTCTTGAGGAGTTGCTAGGGCACTGCAATGAATTTTTCAGGCAGTGTGTCAAGGGCAAGTTGAAGAATGCTTGTAATAATTATGTCAGTGTGTTCAAGGGCAGTGGGGGGAAGGACCAACACATTTTTCAGCTGCTGTACTTTTTAAAGAATATTTTTGGAACGCATTTTCTGAAGAAGAAAAAAATCTCCACAGATCACCAGGCAGCCATTAACGATCAAGGGAAAGAACTGACAATAGATTAGAGAAAAATCAAGTCAGTTATAAATAGCTCAAATAAAGAATGTTTTGAAATGAATGGGGTGTGTTGTATGATTGTTGGCAGATGCTCGTGTAATCATTCCAACCTTTGTGGAGCTGACGACAAGTGATGTGGTAGCCAATAAACAGAAGCTGGCGGAGGCTGGAGTGACTTTTCCCATAGGTCAGTATGGCGATTCCATTCATCAGTGAATGCTAGAAAATTGTTTGAACAGTCAGGAGTGGTATGAATCTTAGTTTTGAGGTAGTTTTTGTGTGTGTGGTTTTGTTGTTGCTTTGTAGTTTTTAAAGTTGATATATATATATATATATAATATATATTTTCTCCCTCTATAGTGAGGTCTATCAGGGTTTTGTTTCCTATGGAGTCTATCAGGGTAGCATAATTGTTGTTTTAAATTGTACCAGTTTCTTTGTAATGGAAGCAGACACTTGAAAGGTGGAATCCAAGCTGTCAGATCAATGAGCTCAGTGCTGTAACCATTAGGCAATCCTTCCTCCTCCCCCCTCCCCCACCTCCACAGTCGTAATTTAATGTGAGCAGTGTAAGTGAAACTTGCGTGACAGATACAGGCATATGCATCAGTTGGTGTTTTATGCATTGTCATGTAGTAGGTAGCGGCAGCCCCAGGCGAATACTGTCATCACTGCTGAAAAGTGGCAAATTTTCGGTCTTTTCACTTCCTTATTACTCCGCTTCTGTTTTACTGATTAAAAAACACTGTATATCCGAAAAAAGTTCAATCTTTCTTCTTTTCATTGAGTGCATTTTTATTTCTGTGGCTTGTGTATCGTCAATACACAAAGCGTGTGAATGAGGTGTGCGTTCCGCTAAAAATCGCTGCGCGGCCGCCATTTTCGCGCACATGTACAAATCTTCAAAGAGACATGACCACTTTGAATCCGATGCGTATTCGCGACAGACAACTATTGTCACTATATTTGGTATCATTGTGTTCAGATTTTATTGTAGAATACCAAGATGGGTGAAAGTTTTTTCATATCTGGCTAATTTTCGCGAAAAACATGATTTTTGGCGGTACACGATCTCTGACAGCGAACTCCGAAGAACCTGTAGCTTAAATTAGCCAATACTCAAGGTGAAAATCAAACTAGACGACCTATTTGTACTAATTTGGGAATGGGTTAATGTATTCATGGGCTGTCGTTCACCCGCAAACCAATAAAAGCGAAGTGTTTCAACTGCGGAAAGTTCGTTAACGCAAGGGCAAGGACGAACGGACATCGCAAACCGATCTTGTCAAGGATCGACGGATTTTTTCGATTTACAGGGTAAATTTCATAAATGTTTCAATATAGATCATCGATATAACAATTTATTTATACAAAGATCGCGTGGTTTGTGTAATAATTCGTGCGATCGTTGAAAACGAAGACTTAGAACAGGACTTTTACGATCGTTGTTGATCTTCGGACATGTGCGAACCGGAAAGAAGAAAGCACGCCCGATTTCGTCAGATATTTCCACAAAATCACTTCACAAATTTACGGTGATTGCAAAATAAGATAGTTTGAACGTATCTCTATACAATGTATTTTTTTTGTAAGGTTACATAGCGAAATAGCGATCGTATTTAACGATTTGCTGAATTGACCAGCCTAACCAAGAGAAGATAATCTGAGATCGTCGTGACTCCGTGATTTCGTGAAGCAAACATTGTCCCCGTTTTTTGTTTTTGTTTTGACCAATTCACTCTTTAGTATCATTTTTGGTGAATTGAAAGTGGAGTTTAGTTTATTTTCTTTATTTAGTTGTGCCGTGGGATTTTTGAGTTACGCATTCTTTCCATAAATTAATGTGATATCAATGAGTTTCTTCTCCAGCAACATATACAAGGTAGAGTTACATGTCAGTGCAGTAATGCTCAATAGTGAGCTTATTATTATCTTTTGTATTATTATTACCATACACAATACATATTAGTACAGTGTTTATCAGCCTAGCATCATCCCCCCCCCCCCCCCCCCCCCCCATCCCATTCATTTCCCTTTTCCATTATTTTGGGGTTGATTGGCTTCCAGTGCTAGCATAAACACACACACACACACACACACACACACGTTATAATAAAAGAAGTTAACACAGATGTGCTTCAGGTAAATAATTCTTTATTTCAACCTTTATCAATCTGTGACACATTTGTACTGCAGTCATTACCAGCAGTTCTAGCACCAATGGAATGAAGACTTTGTTGGATTTCTTATGTGTGTCATAGTGTGTCTCCCCTATTATTTTCTTTGTCTATGCATAACATTTTCTATAAACCTTTTAGTTTTTCATTTCTTTAAATGCTGACATAGAAATGGAAATCAACTAAACAAGCTGAGGTCTATTTTTCTGGCAACTCTAAACAGTTGTCATCCAAAGGTGTGTGGCAGAGATTTGCAAGCATCTGCTGATTCAGTTATTGGTACTAAAGCAAGACGGTGAGAAGACATTTGATGAAACAGCCACATTTCTCTGTCAACTCAATTGTATGCTGAGCTTCCAGGGTTGCAGTGTCTTCTGACTAAGTTGAAAGAAAATGTACTACAGGATACACCAATAGACATTTTTGTCCAAGCCAGTTCAAATAGGACAGCTGTGTCCATTTAACTTTTAAGGATTGTTGTGTGAAAATGTTGTAACCAGCCAACATGGACATCATCTGGAGACTTATGCATCCCCTTCATGTGGACTTTTGAAAGCTGTTATTGCTTTTGAAAACAGGCATAGGAAAACACATAATGATATGTACCAGTGGTGGGAGCAACTGACAGGGAATTCTGTGGAAGAGGCAGCCTTGTACACAACAGTGGGGGAAAATTACAAATAAGACATCAAAGCTGGCTTCAACTGCCTACAGAGAAAAATTATAAAAAGACTGGAATAAATGTTTGCTTTTGTGGTCTTTTCTCCTTCAAATGTGTGTTTCATCATTAGTAGGTTGAGTGGCTTTGGCTGATTCAAGTGATTTGGCTTCTTGCGCTTCTGCATCCTCAGTGTCCTCTAACACTGTAGCATCAAATTTACACCAGCCTAGTTCTCTGACATCAGAGGTTCACAAGTTTAGTGAGGAAGCACTGAGCTGCCCCATCCTGGAATGAACCTGTCCTCTCCTTTACCACCTGTAATTAGGCATTAGTGAAGCTGGTTCTCAGAATGATATATCACAACATATGAAATGCATGCAAAGTGATTAATCATTAAAATAGGGATTATTCATCTGATTAATCATTAAAATGTGAATTAAAATGATTTTTGTTTCTTTTCTAAGCATGTTTTCACAAAAACTAATGTTTCATAACATTTCACTTAAATGTTCACCACATATTTAGCCTCTTGGTGGCCATTTTGAATCTGAAAACACATTATGTAATTGATGAAAAAAATCAATAAATGTATTTTTAGATAGCATATACAACCATATTTTACACCACCAAATTCCAAGTCAATATCTATACAGGTTCAAAAGTTATTAATGAAAATCTACCGTGTACTGTCATTTTGGTCCGTCGCAGGGCATTTTAGGGTTTTCGGCAAAATTAGACCCCAATATTTGAAACATTTGGTCTAGTATAGCCCTAGAAAAAATTGGACATAATCTATGTATGCATATCTTTTAAGCAATGTAAAAATGTAGCCATAAGATGCTATCTTATCCAACCTGTTGGACCTCAAACATGGCTTATCGTGCAATTTGAGTGAACCGCCAATCACACGATGAGGCAATTTTAACAAAGTATATCATTTTTCCCCTTCAAGATAGAGAGCTGATTCTTTTTGTAGGTATTATTAGTGTTATAGACATTGTATGTGGAAATGTTTATGGGTGTGATTGTAGTGCTTTCCACAACAGGTCCTTTCCAAATAAGGCTTTCATACAGTTAAAATGGCCGAAAAATGTACCGCCATCTTTAGACACCCATGGCTTTTGAAAAAATAGAGATAGAGACATAATTCTTTTTTTGTTGTGTTTGTTTTAAAAAGTTCTTTTCAAAAATACCATTTTTATGTACACAAATGCTATATAAAATTTTGGCTGCCGCTACCTACATGTAGAAATTGCTTTCATGTGATATGTTCCCAGGAAAATAATATTTCTCTTCCCTGGAAAGGAAACAGTATTGTTCAAGTATGTTATGAGCTGGTGTTCACCAGCCAAAGACATTATCTTCTAATTTTGAGAAAATGCTCTGTGGTTTGTGTGTATGGAATGCAGAAAACCATTCATTAATCTGTAATTATTATCTAGAAGTTTTTGTTTGTTTGTTTCTAGTCTGTAATGATTGGAAACAGTTTGCAACAAGGAAAGCGTGTATGTGCGTGTGTGTGTGTGTGTGTGTGTGAGCAAATGCACAGCTGCATGCATGTATTGCACACATACAAACATTTGAAGATGTGTTTGAAAGATTGTGCAAATAATTTTTATACCTGCACATATTCATATTTATATACTTTTCTGTTCGTGAACAAGGATATAAAATTAAGTGCTTAAAATTAAGATAGCTGATATATGTATATGGATTGAAAATGATAAGTCTATATGGCTTAACTCGTTTAAAAATCCGTGACAAAAGATGGACCTATACAAGTGACATTTTCTCAATAAAGAACACAATAGACCAAATTTTATGCTCTGTGTACTGAAAGGTATGAGCCATCGACATTTGCTTTAAAAAATAAAATTTATACAGCAACAAAAAAAGAAGAAATGAATTATTGATCTTGACCCTGGTTTAAAGTTGCAAGATACTGATGTAAAGAAAAAGAAAATTGTCAGGAAAATACCCCCACAACATGGTTTTCAACAATATGTTGCAGTTGAAGTATTTGTTCTGTTCAAATTTGATATATTGACGTGTCAGGATGCAAATGACTCATGGACACAAGTATTTCTCTGATATCTTAGATCTGTTGTGTGTACTCAAATTTTAAACAGGATTTATGTGAAATAACTTGAGTATTCGGTAGTGTTTTTTTCCTGCATATATTTCTTTTGTTCATATCTTTTGGACAGTTTCTGATCTTTTACATTTTCAGTTGTCAAGCCCATTCTTTCGCATGGCTCCAGATTAGCTCATGAGGTGAGTACAGTAGGTTTTCATCATTTAAACATTTGAAGAGAAAAATACTGCATGAATATCATTGATGGTTGTTGCGTTGTTGTTGTGGTGAGTACTCCTGCTTAACACTCTGCATGTCACCCAGAATATGCATTTAAGACTCACTCAGGCCACTGGAAAATCACTGTGAGATTGAAAGTACACACTGAATGAGAAGCTTGCATGTATGACTTTGCAAATACCTCACCACATCAGCAGCCATACTCAATGTTCAGAGGAAGTTTTTCTCTTTTAAAGGAGAGTGCAGTTTGTTGAGCTTGGAGTTTGTCAAGGTTTTAGACCATCCTAACATAACATTTTTATGATTTTAACATGTAAACATTTTGATGTAGGCCTCAGCACTTGTCTTACATTGACCAGTAACTGGCAAAGCTTTTGGCCTGAGCAAGAGTTGTTTTTTAAGTCACATATGCATATGCTTGTACTTGCATGCATCTCCATTTTCAACACGCACACATACACACACACACTCACACTCTCTCTCTCACACACACAAACCCCACACACACACACACAGTCTCTTGACTCTTTCTCTCCATCTCTCTCTGTCTGTCTCTTTCTCTGTCTGTCTGTCTGTCTGTCGTCTGTCTCTCTCTCCTCTCTCTCTCTCTCTCTCTCTCTCTCTCTCCTCTTCTCTCTCTCTCTCTCTCTCTCTCTCTCTCTCTCTCAGAGGGGGGGTGGGGTTATTTGATGTTACGCTTTTTTTTTTTTTTTTTTTTGAGGGCTGGATGAAAAAAAGTCACTGTACTTATTCTTTTACCCTCTGAAAATAGAATTTTGTTCTGTACTGTTCTATTCTGCCTGTCTGTCTGTCTGTCTGTCTGTCTCTCTCTCTCTCTCTCTGTCTCTCTCTCTCTCTCTCAGTGTACATGTGTGTGTGCCTCCCTCTCTCTATCTGTCTCTCTCTCTCTCTCTCTCTCTCTTTTTCTCAGTATACATGTGTGTGTATGTGCCTCCCCCCCCCCCCCCTCCTCTCTCTCTCTCTTCTCTTCTCTCTCTTTCTCTTCTCTCTCTCTCTGAAGCTGTTATTATCATGCTGATGTACCAGATGGCGATCATCTTTAATGAAGAAAGTCTGCGTGATGTGGAGGCGCCCTGTGTAGCTCAGTCTTTCCTCAATCACAATGCATTGCTCTACAAGATCTTTGTCGTCGGCAACAGACAGTTCGTCGTGCAGCGACCGTCTTTAAAAAACCTCTATCCTGGAAGTAAGTACACCCATGAAAAGTGGGTTTCACTTTTGTGGTTTTTTTTGGGGGAGTAGAAATAGTTTGGTTGATTTAGCATAAGAAAATAGGAGCATATGTGTTGAAAAAGAGTTTTTTTTTGAAGTTGAAAATGTGTGTATTTTTTTTTCAGATTTAAAAAACCAACAGTTTTCTAATGAAAGAGGAAAGAAATAGTTTGAAAGAGAAAGAGAAGAGGGTAGGGTTTTTGTGTGTGTGTATGTGTGTGTATGCGCACGCACACTTAATTGGTGTTTTATGGTTTGTGTGAATAGGGAGAGAACATAGGTCCATGTATGTGTCTTATTTTTTTAAATGTATGTTGACATGACTTTATTAGATTTGATTGCTGGTTTTCATTTACATGGTTGACTGTCATCCTTTCCTCCCTGTTTGATTGTTTGTTTTAAAAACAGAGGTCTAAATAAATAAGCATGCATTCTTCCAAAGCCAAGGTTAAGCAACATTGAGCATGGTTACCTCGTGGATGGGTGGGTGACTTTCTGCATCTTGGTTTCAGTACAGTCCCCCATTTGTAAATGGGTATCTGCCCTCTTTAGGGACAGGGAAGGTAAAGCAGTGATGGAGAGGAGATGAGTGCCTCCCTCAAGATGCTGGCCCTAAAAGAGTTGAGATCTCTGACATTCACTCCCCAGTGAGTGCATAGGGTATGGGAGTACTTTTACCACCAGTAAACAGTGGGAGTACTTTTACCACCAAATAAACAGTCTCTTGAAATAGTTGTTCATCCCTGAAGTCTGAATGTGGCTATCTTAATGATGGGTAAGCAGTAACATACTCAAAGTCTCATCACGGGTGAACCTTAAGAGTTCTACCCTTAGAGTGAACACAACATGTTTTCCTTACAAAGACATACTATGGATATTGTTTGTTCTGTTCAGATATTTTATCAAAATGCTGTTTGATGTTTACACATGAATAGTAAGATTCATGTATGTACATAATTCTCCGTCCATAAAATTTATGCACATGTTTGCATCATGAAAGAACATACCCTTATGCAATCAAATAATAATAATTTTTTTGAAAAACCCCATTGTCATACATTTTGAAAGTAGGAATTAGGTAATGCCCTGCAACAAAAATAGCGATTGACGTGTAATATTTTTGGTTCTTTGCAGATCATGCTACAATATTTTTTGACACACAAGAAGTATCAAAGCCTGGCTCATCTCATCCTCTTAATGAAGTAAGATTTGAACAATGCACGAGTATGATTTCCTTGGCATGTATTTTCTTGGTTTTCACGTATTTATGTGCGTAGTTGTCTTGTAAAACAAAACAAAAATTACATGTTTGTTTTTCTTTAAAATGTAAGTAAGTGATATATATATATATATATCAGTGCATACTTGCTTACATAAATATGCGGATGTGTATGCGTGTTGTGGATGAAGCACAGCAGTCGTTTTCCTCCATTTTCTGCTGCTCTTAGACTCTGGAACTTGTTCCATAATGAGCCAATCTTAGCTCAGGCACTGACTGACCAGATGCTAGGGTCCGGTTTGGCGACATCAAGATAGCGTGGCGTTCTTTCCACTGTTTCAGTGGTCACACGGATTTTGATTTCCAACTTTTCAGTGTTTTGTGATACTTTTGCAATATTCTTCAGTGCTATATTCAAATGTATTCAGTTCATTGTTCTCTTGTTATTGTGAAGAAGTTAATCTGAATCAGTATATAACTATTGTGTAGGAGTTATAAACAAAAATAACAGATGGATTGGATGTTCCCACCAGATTGCTCTTCTTTGTTTAGTAATTTCCGTGCCAGTGACATAAATTGACTGCAGTTTTCCTTCTGAATTCATTTAAGTTTCACTTCGACAAAGTCAGGTTTGTAACTGTAATGTTTGATTTTTTAAACTCAATCAACTTTTGTTGTGTCTAGGATACGTGTTCATCAGTTTTGAAGGGCTCAAATCTGGGCAAAATGTGTCTGTTGACTGTCTCAATCTAGTGCACGTGTATAGGCTTGCCGCACACAGCAGGCTTGTCTTACGTACCTAAGCTTTGCCAACCTCCCAGCTCTTAGCCTACTTTATGATTCTCTGTGCGTTCGTATATGCATGTGTGCAGGCGTGCGTGTGTGTGTGCGTGCATGTGTGCGTGTGTATGTGTGCGTGTGTGTGCGTGCGCGTGTGTTTGTATGGTTTAAATGAGTAGATTGATAGTATTGTGTAATGGAGATTTTATGTATTTTTGGCATGGATTTTTTTCCCCCTCTGTTTGCCAATATTCGTATTCTATTGGGCCTAATTGCTTTGATGTACTATATATATGTTTACAAGGACAGATTGTAAGACTAGGCTTGGCTTAAAATCTTCATCCTTGTGTATCAAAGAGCGTTTCTCTCTCTCTCTCTCTCTCTCTCTCTCTCTCTCTCTCTCTCTCTCTCTGTGTCTCTCTCTCTCCCTCCCTCCCTCCCTCTCTCTCTGTCTCTCTTTCTCTCACACACACTCTCATAAGCTTGCATGATCATTGTTAAAACTGAGTTGTGTTTCAACTAGCATTATGTCAGTCTGGTCTGGAACCCTTTCCTGTAGGGCTAGCCCAGATCTGTGGAATTAGGGACCAGCCTGCGTGCGTGCGAGGGACTAGGCTTGAGACGCTGTGAGGAGGGGGAGGGGGGGAAAATGGGAGGGGTGCGGGAGTACATCGATGGGGCGCGCTAATTTTAGCACTGGGCCTTTGACTGAGCGCTGCTGGATAGGTGCACTGTGGAAGGGAAGATTTATTAAATAAGACCATCAATAGAAGTGATAGATGTGATAAAAGAAGACAATAATGGGGCAAATTATAGCTGTTCATTGTGTAGTGCCTGCGTGTGTGTTTACATGCTGTTGTGTGTATGCAAGTGCAGGCAGCTTTTTTTTTTATCAGACATCTTCATTGTACTTGTTGCATTGTTATAGATCTCCAACCCTCGTTTTTATTTAAAAGGTAAAAAGCTTGATGTCCAGACACGGTTAAGAGAAATATTTGAGCACATATATATGTATCTGACTGACAGCATTTTGTGGGGGACTTATTAGGTTCACTGCACTATATTGGAGGTCTGTGGTGTAGACATATTTTTTTTAACAAAAGGGAATCTCACTTGCAGTTATTAACTTTTTGCTTGTTCCAATGTATCTGGATTCTCAAGTCATCAATCAAGTTGTGTGACAGAGATGGCTTTCACCTGACACTTTTAAACACTTGATTATCATTCACTTGCAGTTACTATTTTGGGGTAAATTTTTTTTATTCTTGTTTTTCTTTTTTAATAACCCTTACCAATGAGCAAGATGTGGTGAAAAGAAGAAAAGTGATGGGGTTTGAATGAGTAAAGATTCAAGCCACCTGCCTTTGTTTGTGCAGACTTGGATACGTATGGTGCTTTGTGCAGATTGATGCAAACAGTATAGAAGAGCCCCTGATCAAGCCAGACTGGCAGCTGCTGGAACAGCTGGGAGCCTCCATCAGTCGTGCCATGGACATGTGTCTGATCGGCATCGACGTCATCATCGACTGCCAGACCCAGCAGTATGCCATCATTGACATCAACTCTTTCCCAGGTCAGATCAACTTTCAAAAACCCTGATATTGATGACACTTTTTTTTGTGTAGCAAAAGTATTTCCCGGTTTTGTTTCCCAGATTAGGTAAAAAAAAAAAGTTGAAAAGAACTGCAGCATTTATTCTGTTGTGTGGCTGCCAGTTTTACAAGGGCACTCCTCAGTGTGGCATATATGGAGGTGTCTGTGTAGAATTTAGTATCTGTCAAAAAGTCTTGGAGGCCTCGCCTTTCATCTTTATAAGTTGTCATCTCTGAATTTTCCACAGGGATTTTAAAAAAAACACACACAAAAACCTCAATCTACAAAACAACACCAACCCATGTTAGGTGTTGAGAAAGTGACAGTAGTTCATTTTTGGTAAAGCTGATGATGTTTTTCCTTCTGTTGGGTTATCAGGTTTTGAAGGCGTGGACGACTTTTTCGTCCATCTGAGGGACCACATCTTGGAAGGGCTGAGGACCAAAGACAACTGTGATACCCCCGCCCTTCCCCCTGCCCCCCTCCCCCTCACCCTGTCCTCAACTTCGGCTGCCGGGGACCAAGCCACCGACAGATCAGTGGACAACAGGACAGCCGCCACCAACGCCGCTAACCTCAAAGCGTCACAGAAATTCATTCTAGAACAAGACGTGATTGACTGCTCAGCCAGCAAGTCTGTGGGTTCCTCTTGTGTGACCAGTAAAAAACCAGAGCCCCCAAGCGAGTCGAAGAAGAAGAAAGCAGCAGAGAACGATCTCTTCCAGGCCAAAGTTCAGTCGCCCAGTAGTGGTTCACCTCACTGACACAAGCTGTTGCGGCCGTCAGCATTTTCTTCTGACTATTTTGTACATAGATGTGAGCGTTTTATGGCTTTATTGCATGATTGTTGAAGTTACACTTCTTATTCAGTGAATGATTTTGATGACAACATTAATCAGATAGTGTTCCTACCTTTATGGGACTGCTGGCATTCATTTTTTTAACAGTACTTTTAATTTTGTGCAAGATAGTACATACAAAACATGCTAGATTTTTAGTTCTGGCTCTCAAGATTTTTTTTTTCTGAACCAGATTGTTTATTTGCAAGATACATATACTCCTAAGAAATTCTATATCAAATTTTGTGAAGGTAGGGATTCTGTTCTGAAAGATTATGTCAGAGTTTCAACACTAGGTATGCTAAATCTGCCTAGGTTCTCTGAAGTGATACAGGAGGAATCAATTAGATCAAACAGAAGAAATATTACAATAAATCTGTGTAGCAGTAAATTGGAGAAATAGACAATAATCTCTTCCCACCTTCACAGCAGAGTCAGTAAAATAGTTTAAAAGAAGGTAGAGATGAGTGCACCCAACACTGTGAACTGATCTGTTTTTGAATTCCACTGTTATCAAGACTTTCTGCCCTGTGTTGCCACAATCACTTAGATGAGCTAATTATGACCATGAAGATTTCTGTTATCCTATCTGTGAAGAATTAGATATTCTTAATTGTTACATTTAAAGTTTCTATTTTCTCCATGACCAGGAAGAACTGCGTAAGTGGGTTAATGTGCTGTGGACTTGCGCAGTTTTTCCAGATCGCTTTTAAAGTTAGACAGAGCTCCACTGTTGTCATCTGTTTGTATGTACTTTCTTTGCTTTTTTGTTGAACCGAAGGCAGAAGTCTTTCTTTGTTTGGCCCAAAGAGACAATGAAAAAGCATTTTCAAACTGCTCAGAGAAAGAGAATCAGCTTTGTAATCTTTTTGTTTGATTCTATTTATTTTAAGGTGTTTTTTTAATAGGTGGATATTTAATTCATCATAAAAGTTAAAACTGCTGGAAACATTTGTATTTTAAACAACAGAATTTGTTTGTTACATTTTTGGTTTTTATTCAAGGTTTAATCTGCTGAACATCTTAAAAATTTCCCCTTGCTTCCTTCCCCTGTTATTTCTCTCTTTGTTTTTCTTTTTTTCTTTTTTTTGTGTGTAAATATACCCGAGTGTAACTGCTGTAGTTGACCTACCAATTTAACCTCAACTGCTATTTTCATTGCCATGTTGTAGGATCAAATGCTGTCAAGTTCCAAAAGTAGCTAAACTTTCATGAAATCAATAAATAGACATAGGGTCATTATAATGGATATCATGGTCATTTTTTCCATTGTGGTAAGTTCTGTCACAAAACAGAACAACTTGTTTGAAAGCTTGTTGAAGAGACTGAGTGAGGATACATGGAGTTCCTTTCTGTAATGGTCTCTGCATGAAACTTCTGTGCATTCAAGAGTAATAGCTACTTCTGTTCAAGTTGTATCAGCCCCCTGTAGATTATAGAATGAATGTGGCCTTTAGATTTCTAGTGTGTGTTTTCTTAAGTGTTGTGTGTAGCATCAACAGTTGTCTATTTTCAATTCTGACTGGTGACCTTGATTGCACAGTTTGATTCTGCAAGTTAAGCTTTAAATAAATGCAGTAGGAGCACTACGTTTGATGAAATGTTTAGCAGTATTGCCTGGCTCAGTTCCATTGATTGATTCACTTGTTTAGGCATGTCTGACTGTAGGCGCCCACCATCTTGGATCAGAAACTGTCAAAAACACACACTTGTTCCCCCCCCCCAAAATGATTTGGAAAAAAAAAGAAGTAACATTTGTCCCATCAAACCTTGCTAACATAGATTTTTGTCCAAATATTATGAAACATTTTATAGTGAAAAGAGTCGATAGGCAGAACCACAATCTGCAACCAGATTGACAGTTCAATTGCCCCCTGTGTTAGGTTTTGTCATTATGCAGCATTCTGTCAATGTGGGGCTGCAGACAAACTTTGGGGTTTTTTCCTGCATTTCAGATGGTATGGCTTAAATGCAATGCGTGTAGTGATCAGGAAAATACAGTACTGCATATTTATTTGGTCTCTAAATGCGTTGAACAGGACTTTTAAAAAATTATTTCTTCTCTGTTCCCGCCAGCCTTTTCTCAGTCCTAGTGTCCTTTGTGTGTACACAGTGCGGTTTTACTTTCTTTGATTTTGATTGCTAGGAAACTTGAAAGTCAATTGTTCTTCAGATCAGATTCATGCTTTTTCATTTGGATACTTTTTTCTTATTGCTGGCCATTGGATGCCAATGCAGCAATGTGTCTTTAAGGATTGAAAAGCAATAAGTTGAAGGGGCAGTCTGCGTGTGCGTTTTTTCATGACTCTATATTGTCTTTTTTTCTGGAATTTTTTTCTTCAGTTTAATGGTGGAAGAAAACACTGTCTGTTGCTTTGGTTTCTGCACCTTGTTGTAAAGTATTGGGGACAAACAGATATTTTAAAAATATTGCTGTGAAACATAATGTGCAGAACGTAAGCATTTTTTAAATATAAATTTTAATATGTTTTTTTTTTAAAAAGAAAAAAAGAAGCAAGCAACTAAAACTCTGAATTGTATTACATTGTTAAAAATAATACTGAGTGCAGAACAACATTTGCATGAATGTCATTAGAAGAAAAAGCAGCAACAACATCAGCTAGAGCTTTCTGCATAGTATTACTTTGTTTAAAACAGTTATTGGTATCATTGTTCTCTAAGCTGTACATGGAATGGGTTTTGTTTTTTGTCTTCTTTTTTTTTTCCCATTGTGGTCTGAATTCACTGTTTTGAGTGTTTGTGCCATCCCTTTAGTGATGCATACTGTGCCATTATTTTTGGCACATTTTCGTTTTCTCTGATTCACAATACGATTGGAAGAAGTTGAGTTTTTACACTTTTGTTAAACAATGATTTGAGAAAAAAAAATTTCAACATAATTGCACTGTTTGGATTCTTTTGTTCCTTCACTTTTTCAATGGATGAAATCTGTGTTTAAATTTTATCTGTGGATGTTATCTGTGCTATATGACAATCTGTGATATATTTGTTTTTATTTGTTTGTTTTAAAAAAAAAAATTTCAATTGCAAGATATTAATTTCAGTCCCTAAAAGAAAGCACCCCAAATCATCAATTCATGAACATTTTGCTTGGTTTTGTTTTGTGAGGCTTTAGTGGGTTGTTTGGGTTTGTTTTGTTGTCGGTTGCTTGGTTTGGTTTTCTTTTATTGGGGGGGGGGGGTTACATTGCGGGAAGTATCTTAAGTCCATCTTTCTGTTGTTGGTGATTTTAAAAGTGTGGAAGATAGATCAGTATACAATCTCAACTATCAACTTGCTTATATTGATTTTAGATGTTGTCAAGCTTCAGTTTAACTTTTTTCCCCCTTTTCTATAGCAAAGCTGTTTCTGTATGAAGCTTGATATGTGAAAAAAAAACCCAACACATTGAAACCATGAAGTAAAAAAAAAAAGGCCAGAGATTTTAGGTTAGAGGGTTTCCTTTGAGTTTTTTTTGGTGGTAGTTGGTGATAAATAAAAAATCTTGAGATGTAATTTTCAAGTTTGACTCTTTTATTGGCAAGTGTAGACCGACTATGGTAGATGACTTGAAGGTTATGTTTTGCATGCTGTGTTAAACCCTCCTCTGTGCGTACATGTGTGTTCACAGAGAAACATCCATTTTTAAAGGATGTTTTTATTTTTGGTTTGGGTATGCTGAGCTAAAATGTACAACACTTTCTCTCATGTCAACGGGCACAACTTTCAATGTCCAGTGTGTATACATGTATCAGTCAGGCCTGCACATTGTTCTCCTTTTGTAATTAACAGTGAACAACATGCCGTCTTCTTTCCCAGCTTCCAGCATTTGTAAAGTTAATGTGGTAGAAGAGTGTCAAACCTAATGCATTATACGGGCAGTTTTTCGTCCTTTTTTCTTTTCATTCTTTGTCTTCCCATCCCTGATCAGTGGATGCCGTTGTATGAGTGTGTGCTGAACATGTCATGAAATAAGATAAAGCTCGAAAAAAGAAAAAGCTTTTTAAAGAGTGACTGACAGAGAGGTGAAGAAACTGGAACTGATGATTTTGTGTGTAAGGGTGTGTGTGGGTACAGCTCCTGAGTGAGAAAAGATTCGTTGTGTCTCGTTTCAGTTGGTGGTTGACCTATTGCAATCAAAACCCAAGTCTGGGCATCCATGTCAGAGTTGTGAAAATTAATGGCAGTGGTTAGTCACTGTGGGATTATTTTTCCATTCACTTCACGACTTGTTTCTTCAGATATTTAAGTCTGTAAATGATAGGTATCCCCTATTTTTTTCCCTTCAGCAAAAATGATATTAATCAAGCAAGGTTGATCAGAGAGCAGTTATCATTGAACACACTGCTCTGGTGGCATATGTATGAGCATACGATCAAGAACTCTTTTGATAGTTCAAAAGCAGGAGAAATGAAGGGTGTTCATTGCTGTATGTTTGATAACAACCACCAACAAAATAATTCATTACTTTTTGAAAAAGGATATTTGTGAAGGGGGGTGGGGGTTATACAAATACTGTGTTTAGTGTCTTTAGAATTATTCTAAACAGTGATTACTTTTCAGTAGTAAAACTAAAAGTCAGCTCACAAGCAACCTGCTGTGGTGAGATATTGACAGGGAAGAAACATCTAGTCAAGGCTTCTGGATATTAAGTTTTAGAGAATTCTTTTATGATTCTCTGTTTTTAAATGTGATAAGGTTGAAGTACATGGCTTGAGATTGATTTTGAAATACATGCATGGTAGAAAATGGGGCATATGGGAGATGACTACAAAATTTATCAAAAAGTAGGTACAGTAGGGTTTTGTTGTTGTTTGTTTGGTCATGGTTTATCGGGTTTTTATTGAAGATTAAAAACAATGTAAATTGATGTGACAATTGTTCTAGGATATTCTTATATTATCTTTTGACATTTTTATTATGAACTTGAAATATTATGGATGGCTGCTTTAAAGGCATTAGATTTTTGTTTGATATCGTTTCTTTGGGATGGTTGATGGCGCTAGAAAAAAAACCAACAGTTGGGAAAGCTTTTAGATGTCTGGTTTGATCATTGTTTTTGGATGTAATGCAGCACTAAAAAGCTTGTTTTTGTTTTATAGTGAAAGTGAAATAAAAACTGTGTTGGGAAAGGTCCCTTTATCATTCACCCTCCCTTGTGTCTGTGGTATCATCAGCCATGCCTGCTAGGGCTTACATGTGATGTTATGCAAGTTCTTGCTGCAGTGATTTCAGTGTCTTCTTGCACAGGTTTGCTGTCTGAATTCTTCACCCATTTCGTGCACATGATGATGAAGTCTGCACATGTATACATATAAAGAAAACTTCCAACCTGTGTGTGGTCAGAGACTTACTTGTCTTGTTGTGTTGTAGATCCTTCCTTCTTTGCTCAAATGCCTCACTTCAACAGGTAGTTTGTACTTGTTCTGATATTTGTTGTCTTTGATCATGATTATCCTCTTTCAGATCCAGTGTCTGTAGGCTTTTGGTCTCGTAAGCATGTCTGAAGCGGCACAATCAAATGAAGTTAGAAGTCCAGTTCTTCGTTTTCTCTTGTGTGATGGTTTATTCTTTTGTCTTTTTTTTCTCTGGAGGGACCATTCATGACATGTTTTGATCTTTGCTTGTAACAAGAATTTGAGTAAAGCTTTATTTTGGTTATAAAGAACATTTTTAACACTTTCTTTTTACAGAGTTGGAGGATTGAAAGAGCACCTATGTTTTTAATGAAATGTACAGCGTTCATCGAAAAGTGAGGTATTATCAAGTTGTGTTTGAATTGTGGAGTTGGCGGTTGTGTACATAAATCTATTATTGCATGATTTGAAATGTATACCAGACTTTGGGACCAGTCATCACATAAACCATGTGAGGCATTAAAACCATTTTTTTTGCCGTCAGGTCGTCCCTCAGTTTATTAGCATGCTGTCAATCGACCATTACTTTGTAACACAGGAGAGGCATTATGATTAAATCATGTTTGGAAAAAACTTGCATTCATAAGGATGATTTTTGTCATCAGAACATTACTTTTGAGAGGTTGGTTTACCTAATGGAGTGGTGGCCTCCCCAATGGCTTCATCTTACTACACAAGCTGGTTAGGGAATCATGCTTCTTTGTGGACTTGTGTTCAACTTCAAAATAGGAAGACAAACAGGGAGAGGAGATTGTACAAGTTAGATGATGTTTCCTTTTCATGGATTTTTCCAGTGTGAATTTATATTAGACATTTTGATCAGTGTTGCAACCAGCAAATTAAAAATGGACTGAACAATATTTTAGAGTATAGATTGTCCATAAAAAACACTTTTTATGACCGGTGAGAAGCTGTATATTAGTCATAGCACACTTTATGTTGGCAGTATGTAAAAAAAAGATTAGTGAAACGCAAAAGATGCTGAGAACCTGACTGATATGTTACCAAGATAGATGTAGTAACAAAGCCTCTCCAGTTGGGTCAGCTGCCCTAACTTCTTTCTAACTGCTTGAGAAGTCACGGGGGCACTGCACACTGACTTCTTTCAGGATGTTTCATAGGCAGCTTGAATTTGTAGGGAGCCCATCTTTCTCCAGATCAGCAGAGGCCAACATTTTGAGCAGTGGTTAAGTGGTCTTGCATGTTTTGAAAACCAATCATGAAAAAACCCACCCTTTTTTCATTTGAATGTAAAACACGTTTTAAAGTAAGTTTGAATTTTATACAGAATATGGTATGTATGTTAATTCTTTTGTTAATGTGATGCATGCTCTGCTGAAATTGAGTATATCATCAGGTTCTGTGTATCCATGAAATATTTTGGATAGGTCCATGGTAAGTGAAATCTTTGTAATGATCAGTTGAAAATGAATGGCCTCTTTGCTCTGAGTAAGATAACAACAGCATCAGTTTTCATCATGATCATGAATTGAACTAATAGATGTTATGATATTAATTCTAGTGTGCTAGCATACATTATCATCATTATTATGAAAAAGTAGATATCAATTTGGTATAATTTTTTAATGTGTATTCAGCTATGGTAGTGTAAATTTTCATCATTCTTGGTTGCATGTAAATTCATCCATAAATTTTTTACTGTATACCTCTAAATTTACTTCACAATCAGTTTGATATGACATTACAATGCCACTGTTTTGAGAATAATTATGTGCAACAGTTGATGTGCTTAGTGGTGTCAGTAAGATTGAAGCTGCTGGGTGATGAGACAAATATTGATGAATGTGTGCTTCCCCTAAGGCTTCTGCAGTATCTTGTGATATGTTTTGTGAAATTACTAAAATAAAATAAAATAAATAAAATTGAATGTTTTCAAATGATCTTCCTTCACATTGTAAAGATAACAGAGCAGGCACTTAATTGCTGATGTGAAATAGCGTTATATTAGTTGGTGTGGTACTGATACTGCAAGTAAATTTATAATGAACAAGGCGTAACTGTGAAAAGAATGTCTTACCGTCAACCTTTAGGAAAAATGCGTGTTTTAAAGGAGAAGGTTTTAACAGAAGATTAGTCACGGCGTGATGCCTTCCTTTGAGATTTTAGGTAATGTTTGTATTCAAAGGAGAGAAGAAAAGAACCTAATCAGAAAAGAAATGTTTTCATCAGTCATGGGGTCATTTCCACCCATGGCATCTGTTCATCCAACTAGATTCACTCAAGGAGTAAAGGCAAAGGCAGTTGTTTGGCATTTCCCAGCTTAATGCCTGGAACATGTGCTCTGTCTCACTCATCACACCTGGGAATCATGAGACCATAAAAGCACACTGGGTGAGAAGTTTGTATGTGGCTGTTTCAAGTATTCACCATATGGGCAGCCAGCAATGCTGTGACTTCAGAGGAATTTTTCTCCTGTACTGGAGGGTTATGCTAAATTCTTGTCAGGGCTGAAGACAAAGCAAAACATTATCTTGACTTGGCATTTTGCTTACATCAGTGTACTTCTTCTTGGAATGCTCAGACAGCAACTGCTGTTGTCTGTCATACGAGTGAAAAGCACCTACAAGTCAGGTCCAGCGCTTCCAACTTTGGCGTGCTTACATCAGTGATTGACAAAGCTTTTGGCCTAGGCCACAGTAAAGCTAGTGAAATGACTATTGTTTCATTCCCTGGTACAAGTTGGCTGAAGAAATACACACACACATGCGCTCACACACACTGAACAAACATGAAAAAATTGATTGCTGGCACAAACAACAAAACTGCAGGATATCTTTCTGTTAATAAGATTGGCAGAGTTGTGTAATCCTTTCCTTACTCATTTTCTGAAGGGGAAAAAAATCACTTTCCTAAGAAGGGGATGTGAAAGCTTTTGAGCATTAATTACTTCAGTGAGTGTTGTCTTGTTCAATTTGCTCATAATCGGCTTGTAATGACTCCCTACAACACAGGTAGCCTGGTTTACTGCTGTTCATGTAACCGTTATGACATGTTCGCTGTCAAGATTTATCTATTCACTCTGGAGTGCTCATCGAAATGGCAGACAACTGGTTTTTTCCAGCTCATGTTGTTGTGTTGGTTGTTATTTTAATGCTGCCATGTAGCACAACTGTCAATAAAATATCAAACTGTGTTTGCCTGTAATTTGTGGACTTTTTTGTTTGGCTTGTGTGTAAGGCATGCGAGCAAGCTCACACACATACACACACATGCATGCACACACACACGCATGCACACACACACACAATGTAACCCTCCACCACAAAATGAGTCATTTTGCATCTGACCAACAATCCGCTAGGAGCAATTTTAGGCAGTTGGGGGTAAGCTTGTTGATTTTTAGATGTTGATTTAAGTATAAGCTTTCTTCTACATTGTACTGAAGTATTAAGGCATAGTACTATTTACTTTAAAAGCTCATTTTAAAACACCCAAATCCTCATCCTGTCCACCTATCATGCAAAATTTGTCATTTTCTAATCTTGTCATTTCCTGGAGTCTAGCATTTCAATTTGTAACAAGTTTTCATAGAATTTTCCTATTTTCAGTCTTTTTTTGTTGAATAGTATTTTTTCAATGCAGATCGGTAATATATCAACAATAAAAAATTTACCCCCAATACAATATGACTATGGGGACGGGATAGCTCAGTGGTCGGAGCACTCGCTTTCCCCCAGCTAAGTTAAGCAGCGTCGAGCGTGGTTACCAGTTGGATGGGTGACCGTTTGTGCGCCTTGGCTTCAGTACAGTTCCCCAGTTCACCCAGCTGTAAATGGGTACCTGCCCTCTTTAGGGTCAGGGAAGGTAAAGCAGCGAGGGAGAGGAGATGGGCGCCGCCCTCAATATGCTGGCCCTAGAGAAGTGAGGTCTCTGACGCTTCGCTCCCCTACGACCTTAAAGGTTATGGGACTCCTTTACCTTTTTCCTTACAATATGACTCATTATGTTGTGCACATATGTGCATGCACACTCTACTGTGTATGAATGTGGGTATTTTCAAATTCATTTTACAGCTCTTCTCAAATTGTGATTGTCATTGTTTTTTTCATTCCTTGGCTAGAGCTCTGAGGAATGTGTTCGCTCCATTCTGCTGCAGACATCTTGTGCTTAAAAACGCCCAGATTCAAATAGTCCACTGTCGGCTGTTGTTCCTTCACTATTTCTGGTCCATCTATCTGGAATGGCCTCCCTCTCTCCCTTTGCCAAAAGCCTTTTTTTGACACTTTCAAATCCAGCCTCAAGACACATTTATTTCCTACCTAGGATATTCATTGTTGCACCAAACATCTGTCCCGACTTTCGATCAGCCTCCTCAATCTCCATCACCTTGCCTTAGTGCGTTACTCTGTGTGTGCGTGTGTGTGTAAACTTAAAATCTTGTTATTCTTATTTGTGAAAGGCTGCATTCACATAAATGATTTGAACACAAACGCTTTGATCTGTTTGCCTTACAAGATATACAAATTCCACATATTATTATTATCATTATTATTATTATAAGACACAAAATCTAACCATTGGTGAACCTTGGAGCTCTAGCCAGGGAACAAGAAAAAAAACAACCCTGACTAAAATGTAAATTTTACACATGTGCTCAAAAGATAAGAGCTCGAGCACAGCAAATGGATACCAATCATACGCAAGAGAATCCCTGCACTGGAGTCAGCGGCAGTTTAAACAAAATCTCATAAAAAAATAAACGCAAGAGTATAGTGACATCACTCAACAGTGTTGCATTCTGTGACATCAGCAATGCCCCATCCGTATTACAGACAAGTAACACTGGCATCATAAAGTCAGCTATGTCAGTATTCACTGGGTTGCTGAAGCAGCAATAAAAAAAATCAAATTTATTGAGGCATACATTTGTTTAAACGTCTCTCCTTGATTTAAATGAATATACTGACATCTTTTCTGGATGTATTGTGTGTTTGGGTGTTGTTTTTGTGTTGTTGTTTGGGTGTGTTTTTTGTTTTGTCTTCTGGTTGGGGGGAGGGGGGGGGATTAAACTACATCTTTACTTCCGTTCATACCACACCAGTGTTTTCTTCAACAAAAAGTTAAAATGGCAAAAGAAAACAATTGTATTCTCGAATGACTTGACAAATACATAAACCAGTTTATACACGGATGTGGCCTCTCTCTCTTTCCCTCTCTCTCTCTCTCTCACATACACACACACAATAACTTCTATCACTCTCTCCCTCTCACAATATCCTAAGTCACAGTTCTGGTAACATGACAATTCTTGTCACAAATGAACTTAAAAAGAAAAAGCGCATTAAAGCTCTAACAGTTCAACAACATACTTCATGCATGGGACAATGGCCTTATTGTGAACAAATAATTTAAATAATTTGAGTCTTGACTATAAATTCTCTCTCTCTCTCTCTCTCTCTCTCTCTCTCTCTCTCTCTACACACACACCACATACACGTAGTTCAACAACATACTTCATGCATGGGACAATGGCCTTATTGTGAACAAATAATTTGAGTCTTGACTATAAATTCTCTCTCTCTCTCTCTCTCTCTCTTCTCTCTCCTCACACACACACATACACGAGTTCAACAACATACTTCATGCATGGGACAATGGCTTATTGTGAACAATAATTTGAGTGACTATAATTCTCTACTCTCTCTCTCTCAATACTCACACACACACACTCAGAAGTACAAAATCATACATTCAGACATGAGGGATACTGCTTTATGTAAGCATGCTCATAATTGAGTTTGACTACAAATCCTGTTCGTCTCTCCCTCTTTCTAAACATCAAGTACAAACTCATCTCCAAATTGTACAAAATTCCAGCACTATAAAACGAAAGGAGGTGCAGACTGTTTAGGAGAGATGCGCTGTAACAATGAAATCTGAGGACGGCCTGGTTGGAGCTACCACCAAGTCAATGTTCAAGGTGACTTTCCTAGAAGTTAACATCGCACCAAACTCATTTCTGAAGTTGTTAAACAGAAGAAGACGGACTACTACCTAACTGAAGTAGGTGGACAAAACTGAGGTCTGAACGGAAACTCACATGAAACTTTGGAGCTTAAGGAATCAGATACAAGATAAAAAGCATGACAGCAGGTAGGAAGGCTGATAAAGTTTCACAAAACCGCTACACACTATGTTATCTAAAACGGCCCTGGCAGCAGTGACTGGGTAAGCATAGAGGCAGACCAGCACACCGTAGGGCAACTTGTTCACCGTCACACCCAGCCGGTTGTCACTGGATGTCCCGTAGATGCTGCAAGGAAAAGAAAAAGAAAATTCAGCAATAATAACAGAGACTTGCTGCTATGCTTTCTTGCCCTTGCTGTAAGTGGTGCTTTAGCTTATAAATTCATTTGAAGAATAACACACACCTTTGCACCAATTCACACTTGCAAGCATGCACACACTCATTTACACACATATGCACACATGAATGCATCCTACTCTCTTTCTCACATACACACACGCTCGCACACAACACGCTCATTCCTAAAAGTGAAATATATAATTTACAACAACAACAACAAAAAGCTGCCATGGCTAAAAAACAAAACACAAAAACCCCATGGAAATTTACTTTAAAAACCACCTACTTCTTGCTACTCTGACCACAAACACTGATCTGATGGTGAGATGCATACCTCCTGTCTTCAAAAACTGTTACATGACAATTATTAATAAAGCAGTGAAATTTATAAAGAATTCCAATACCTGAAGTCTACACATAATGTTCTAGGTTCAGGCCAAAAGCTTTGTCAGTTATCATTCATGTAAGCTAAGTACCAAGGCCTACATTGAACTGTTATTTTGCCTTTAGAATGTTATGTTAAAATTGCATTGTATCCTTACAGGAGAAAAAATTTCTCTTAAGCTGGAGAATGGCTGCCTAAATGGTGAGGCACATAAAAACAGTCATACATGTTGCAAACTTCTCATTCACAATGTTGGTTTCACAGTGATTCCCAGGTGGGATGAGTCAGTCAGAGTGCATATTTTGCAACCCCCCCCCCCCCCCCTCCCCCTTGTGTATTAAACTGGGGAGAGGGCAACAACAAAATAACTGGCAACACACATGGAGACACTATGTTTACAACTTGTATGTATAAAACTTGTTGAATTTTTAAAATGCAATCAAAATTGTTCATGGCGGCAGAATGGGCAGGACAGTCTTACTAAACTCCTTCCCTAAAGGGATACCAGAGGCTCTTTCTGTGCTAGAAGTTTCTGCTTTTCCATCACTTCCTTTGTTTCTCTCTCTCTCTCTTTCTCTCTCTTTCTCTCTCTCTCTCTCTCTTCTCTCTCTCTCTCTCTCTCTCTCTCTCTCTCTCTCTCTCTCTCTCTCCCTCCCTCCCTCCCTCCCTCCTCCCTCTTCTCATGCTTATTTTCTGCCTACCCAGCCCATTCTCCTGCCTTTTTTCCAAAAACATCTGAAAAGTTTTTCTTCAGAACGTTTTAATGAGCTGCCCTCAAGTCAGACTGTACTGGCTGCGGCCAGTGGGCAGAACTCCTGCAGAGTTAAAGCACAGTTGGAGACCAGGCACTATGCATTCCACCCAATGGAAAACATAGAAGAAGAAGAATTACAGCTCCAGCGAGTTCCTACAGCTGTGAAAAATTTCCCATATACCTGGAATTCAAATAGACCTGTCAGTTTCTACAAAACGTTTCTAAGTAAGTACTGCTGAGCTTATACACAATGCTTCTAAGTAAATATTGCTGAGTTTATACACAATGTTTCTCAGTTAATACTGCTGACTTTATACACAATGTTTCTATATAAATACTGCCAAGTTTAAAGACAATGTCTATAAGCAAATATAGGAGGCACCGTGGTCGAGTGGTTTAGGCGGTCAACTCGTGATCCAGAGGTCGCGGGTTCGATCCCCGCTCGGCTCGGTGTTGTGTCCTTGGAAAAGACACTTTACTCCTATTTTCCTCACTCCACCCAGGTGTACAAGTGGGTACCAGCTCTGCTGGGGAAGTATCTGGCGACAGACTAGCGTCCTGTCACAGGGGTGGTGAAAACCCATCAGTTCGCTTAACGCTACAGAAACCGGGATAAGCTCCGGCTCTATGGGCCTTCTGGCTCGAAAGAACATACTACTACTTACTATAAGCAAATAAATACTACTGACTTGCTGAAAGTTTTGGAGTAAATCTTGAAGTGGGTGGTCCTATGGCCAGCAGGGGTGACAGCGAATCCTTTCTGGACTTGAGCTTCACAGGCCGCTGCTGATGTGGCTTTGAAGGCTTCCACAAACTGCCTTGCTTCATCCTGAACACATTCAAATCATAAAGTTAAAAAAAAATTTTTTAACCCATCAGCCATGTCTAATCAAAGATTTGAATTGGAAGCCCTGACTGTAGAGAGGATACAGTTCTTTGAGTCCCTGAGAAAACAAAACAACAACAAAACAATACAACCCAAACAAAGTCTGAACTACTTCCTATACAAAAAGGACAATATTTGCAAATTTTATCAGTTTGTAAAGTTGTCACTGATGTGAGCATGAAATACTCAAGACCATGAAGAACATAACTTTTAGCTGCATATCTTTATAGTTATATATCTGTGTTGGTAAAAAGTAGAGAGAAATCTGAAGTAAACACATATCTTTTAGGAATAGTCTAGTCAGACATAATCATTCTATTGTTATCATCAATCTAATGATAACTACTCAGAAAAGTTATTTTCTGTTCAAATACAAGACCAATCTAAAGACAGATTTTTTTTCATACAACTGTCACTTTTAAGACATAACTACACATAATTATCAGATTAGATAATAAAAAAGATACTAACAGCAATTCAAAAAATATCACTTCCCAGTTTCAGTAATGGATATTGTTCATAGCTCAGCTGTAGCTCCCAGGTTCCTTAATGCCGGTAAGGGTGAGATTTTGTGTATGCTACCCTTTCTGCACACCACTGAGACAGCTGCTTCCTGACTTCAGGCATGATGTCTTTACAAACACAACACCAGTGTGCAAAAAATCCACACACACATACACACACAAAATCCACCAGTGTGCATGTTATGGGTTTTCTTTTAAAATTGTCATTCAATTCAACTTGTGTGCATTGGCCTACTCTTCCAAAAGGAAGAATGGGTTTTAACATGTGCGCAAGATGTTTTTCCTGCATTTGCACACAGGACCTCAGTATATAGTCTCATCCGAAGACTTTAGGAAGAACAGAGTGGATAATGGTGTTAACGCCTGGGAAAACAATTCCCTGAATTGAAAGGCTGCCTGAGGGGTAGCCTGAACCCAGCCATCAGATCACTAGCTCAATGCTCTAACCACAAGGCTATCCCCTCCACCCCCACCCCACTGTTTTCATATTGGAATACCTTATGCATTCCATATGCTGTATAATGGCTATAACAATTAACTATACATCTAAAAAAATACAAAAAAATAAATGTTGGATATATATTGTAAATTTGTTACAAGCCAAAATCAGACCAACAAGCCCAAAGACAACAAACCCAAAATCAATATCTAAGGGCTGGTGACATTCCCTTCTATGCTCGTGTGTGTGTGTGTGTGTGTGTGTGTGTGTGTGTTGTGTTGTGTGTGTGTGTACTGTGTTGTGTGTATGTGCGTGTGTGTTTGTGCATGCGTGCGTGCATGCGTGTGTTGTGTGTGAGTGTATATTTACCTGCGTTAAACTGTGAAGCTGACCAAAAGTGTAGACGATCTGTCCATGTTGGGACAACAAGCACACTCCGCTAAACAGATTGCTACTTAGCAAATGATCTGCACAAAAGAGTTAAAACTATCAACTGTTATCATTGCTATTTTCTCTCAAGATTCAAGTTAATCTCCACCCCCAAACCCCCCGCCACCACCACTTCAATTTAACAGCTCATATTTCAAGACTCAAGAACAATTTAACATCTCAAATTGAGAAACTATGAATTGAACAATGCTATGTAAATAACAAAAGTAACATGTTGCCTTAAAAGTTGACAGCACTTATACATGTCACACACACACACCAAATTGCTACAGGCTCCTTAAGATTTGAGAATATTCTTTGAATATGGGTATAATTATATTCATGAAAAAACATAGCATAAAAGGAATTAATCTACTGGAGAGAGAGCGAGTGAGAGAGAGGAGAGAGAGAGAGAGAGAGAGGGAGGGAGGGAGAGAGAGAGACAGACAGACAGACAGATAGAGAGACAGAGAGAGACAGACAGACGGATGGAGAGTCAAATGAAATCAAGTTTTTTATTTCAAGAATAATGCATAAGCACTCATGTGTGTTGTTTTTTTACGTCCAATCCCTGCTCTTATCAGGAATAATATAATGATAGTAAAAACAACAGCAACAAACCATACACTCAAAACGAAAAAAAACCAAAAAAACAAAACACACACAGAGAGAAAAACACAAAAATATTCTTCTAATAAAAACAAATAAACCAATAATGAACATGAGAAAACAAAACCAATGACCAAAAACAAAAAAAATCCAACAACAACCAAAAAACAACAAAAAAACAAAAACAAAACCTACTACTAACACCAACAATAGATACATGATATAAATTGTAATATTGTGGCAAAAACGGAAAAATGAACTTCAACAAATATTCATCATTATGGGAAAAAGGAAGCAGTTTGCAATTTAACAACTTACACAGGAATAAATGTCATCAATTCAACAGAAGGAAATTATATAGTATACACTTTTTAAATTTTAAGGGAAAATAATGGCATAACAAATTGCACATGTATGCGCGTGCACATACACACACACAGAGTTATACACACTAAATTGCTACAGGCTACTTAAGACATGAGAAGAAGATTCTTAGAGTTTGGGTATAAAATATATTCTGACAAAACATAGAATAAAAGGAATTAATCTGGAGAGAGAGAGAGGAGAGAGAGAGAGAGAGAGAGAGAGAGAGAGAGAGAGACTGAAGTAAGAGAGAGAGAGAGAGAGAAGAGAGAGAGAGAGAGAGAGAGAGAGAGAGAGAGAGAGAGAGAGAGAGGAGAGAGAGAGAGAGAGAGAGAGAGAGAGAGACTGAAAGTAAGAGAGAGAATGAATGAATGAACGAATTTTATTTGACAAAAGCTACAAGCCCATCAGTCAAAGGGGGTAATTGTAAGTAACATATTAACATAGGAATGAATATGAAAAGTAAGAGAGAGAGAGAGAGAGAGAGAGAGAGAGAGAGAGAGAGAGAGAGAGAGAGAGAGAGAGAGAGAGAGAGAGAGAGAGAGAGAGAGAGTCAAATGAAATGAAACTATTTTATTCGAGAATAAGCACTCATGTGTTTTACGTTCAATCCCTGCTCTTATCAGGAACAATATAAGGATAGAAAAAACAACAGCAACAAACCATACACACAAAGAAACCAAACAAAAAACCCAAAACACACACAGAGAGAAAAACACAAAAATGTTCTTCTAATGAAAACAAACACAAATAAACCAACAATGACAAGAAGAAACAAAAACCAATGAACAAAAAAAAAACCAACCCCCCCTCCCCCTAACCAACAACAACCAAAGTCAAAAGACAGCCCCCCCCCCCCCCCACCCCCTTTCCCAGTAAAAAAAGAAGTACTACTATGAGTACTAATACCAAGTACTAACACATCAACAAATATTCATCATTATGGGGAAAAGAGCAGTTAGCAATAGCAACTTACACAGCAACAAATGTCATCAATTCAAAAGAAGAAGAAAATTACACAAACACTTTTATCTAGTTTTCAAGGGAAAATAATGGCATAACGAATTGTGCTTGAGCGCGTGCATGCATGCAGTGATGCACACCACACACACAAACTATCAATTGGTAAAGGTTTATTGTTAAGTCCTATAGGGCACATATTGTAGTTGTAGTTCTCTTTGAATTTCTTTATTTTTAATGTTGTTCTTGATCTGTTTATGTTAAGAATACTATTTGTGTATTTTCCTTGTTATTACTCTTTATTACACACACACACACACACACACACATGCACGCACCACAAAGAGTAGATCTATCTATCTATATCTATCCATCCATCTATCTCTTTCATTCAGTCTCCTATCTTAGGGCCGTCTGGTATCACTTAAAGTGGAAAGACGTTAAAATTGAAGACTTACTTACTATCAATTGGCTACATGCTAACAGGAGAATATAAAAGTAAAATTTTAGTGTAATGATATAACAAAACATAAAACAAAAGGATTTTTAAAAAAATTCATTCTTATATTTGGAGGATAATGATATAATCACTCATGCTTTTTTAATCCAGTCCAGTAAAACGGAAAATTCCCCTTTTTAAATTGGTTGGAGTCAGGGGAAAAAAAAAATAAATAAAAAAAGGGAACCCCCCCTCAAACCTTTGTAAAAAACTCCCTGCACGGGCGGCACAACTTAAGCAAAGGGACCAGAAACCTTTTTAAAATTTTTTTTTAAAAAAATTTCCTGGGGGGGGAAAAAAAAAAAAATTCCTTAACAGAGACTTGTGCTATGCTTTATTGCCTGCTGTAAGTGGTGCTTTTAGCTTATAATTATTTGAGTTTAACACCCCAACCTTTGCCCAATTCACCTTTGCAAGCATGCAACACTCATTTCACACATATGCCACATGTTTGCACCCTACTCTCTTTCTCCATACACACGCTCGCACACAACACGCTCTTTCCTAAAGTGAATATATAATTTACAACAACAAAAACCCAAAAGCTGCCATGGCTAAAAAACAAACACAAAAACCCCCTTTGGAAATTTACTTTTAAAAACACTATTCTTGCTATTGACCCAAAATGATCTGTGGTGAGTGCATACCCCCTGTTTCAAAAAACTGTTACATGACAATTATTAATAAAAGCATGGGAAATTTATAAAGAATTCCAATACCTGAAGTTTACCATAATTTCTGGTTCAAGCCAAAGCTTTGTCAGTTTATTCAGTAAGCAAAGTCCCAGGCCTACTTTGAATGTTTTTTGCCTTTAGAATGTTATGTTAAAATTGATTGTATCCTTACAGGAGAAAAATTTCTTTAAGCTGGAGAAGGGTCCCTAAAGGTGAGGCCCCTAAACAGTCATATTGTTGCAAACTTTCATTACCAATGTTGGTTTCCTGATTCCAGGTGGGATGGTCGTCAGAGTGCATATTTTGCAACCCCACCCCCCTTGGTGTATTAAACTGGGGAGAGGGAAAACCCAACAAATAACTGGAACAAAAGGAGGACACTATGTTTACAATTGTATGTAAAAAACTTGTTGGAATTTTAAAATGCAATCAAAATTTTCATGGCGGCAGAAGGCAGACAGTCTTACCTAAACTCTTCCAAAAGGGATACAGAGGCTTCTCTGGTAGAAGTTTCTGCTTTTCCCATCCACTTCCTTGTTTCTCCTATCTCTTTTCTCTCTCTTTCTCTCCCTCTCTCTCTTCTCTCTTCTCTCTCCTTTCTCTCTCTTCTTCTCTCTCTTTCTCTCTCCTCCCTCCCCCCCTCCTTCCTCTTCATGCTTATTTTCTGCTACCAGCCCATTTCTTGCTTTTTTCCAAAAACATCAAAAAAAGTTTTTCTTCAGAAGTTTTAATGAGTGCCTAAGTCAGCTTTTATGGCTGCGGCAGTGGAGAAACTTGCAGAGTTAAAGCACAGTTTGGAGCAGGCATATGCTTTTTCACCAATGGAAAACATAGATAGAAGAAAAATTTACAGCTCCAGCGATTTCCCTACAGCTGTGAAAATTTCCCATATCGGGAAATTCAAATAGACTGCAGTTTCTACAAAAAGTTTCTAAGTAAGTACTGTGAGCTTATACCCCAATGCTTCTAAGTAAATATTGCTGATTTTTATACAACATGTTTCTCGTTAATACGCTGATTTATTACACAATGTTTCTATATAAATATGCCAAGTTTAAAGACAATGTTAAAAAGCAATATAGGAGGCACTTTGTCGATGGGTTTAGGCGGTCAATCGTGATCCAGGGTCGGGGGTTCGACCCCGCTGGTGGTGTTGTGTCTTGGAAAAGACATTTACTCCTTTTTTCTCATCCACCAGGTGAAAAGTGGGTACCAGCTTGTGGGAAGTATCTGGCGACAAAACTAGCGTCTGTCACAGGGGGTTGTAAAAAACCCATAAAGTTCGTTTAAACGCTACAGAAACCGGGTAAGCTCCGGGCTCTTTTGCTTCTGGCTCGAAGAACTTATTCTTTACTATAGCAAATAAATACATGACTTGCTGAAAGTTTTGGAGTTAAATCTTAAGTGGTTTGGTCCTAGGGCCAGCAGGGGGGGACAGCGAATCTTTTGGACTTGAGCTTCACAGGCCCGCTGCTGATGGGCTTTAAAGGCTTCCACAACTGCCTTGCTTCAGCTGAAAAAATTCAAATCATAAAGTTAAAAAAAATTTTTTAAACCCATCAGCCATGTCAATAAAAGATTTGAATTGGAAAAGCTTGATTTTGAAGAGGATTCGTTCTTTGGTCCTGAGAAAACAAAACAAACAACCAAACAATAAACCCAACAAAAGTCTGAACTACTTCCTATACAAAAAGGAATATTTGCAATTTTTTTTCAGTTTGTAAGTTGTCACTGATGGGGAGCTGAATACTAAGCATGAAGGAAATAACTTTTAGCTGCATATCTTTATAGTTAATCTGTTTTGGGTTTAAAAAGAAAGAGAGAAATCTGAAGTAAACAATTTTTTTGGAATAGTTAGTCAGGACAAAATCATTCTATTGTTTCACAATCTAATGAAAACTACTAAAGAAAAGTTATTTTCGTTAAAATTTTACAAGACCAATATAAAGACACAATTTTTTTTAATACACTTTTTAACTTTAAGACATAAACTACAATAATTATCAGATTAGATAATAAAAAAGTTTACTAACGGGAAATTCAAAAAAATATCATTCCCAGTTTCAGTAATGGATATTGTTATAGCTCAGCTGTAGCTCCAGGTTCTTAAGCCGGTAAGGGTGAGATTTTGTGTTGTACCTTTCTGAAACACCACTGAGACAAGCTGCCCTGACTTCAGGCATGAGGTCTTTACAAACACAAAAACCGTGTGCAAAAAATTCAAAACCACATAACACACAAAATCACCAGTGTGCCATGTTATGGGTTTTTTTTTTTAAATTGTCATCAATTAACTTGTGTGAATTGGGGCTACTCTTCCAAAGGAAAAAAAGGGTTTTAAAAATGTGCGCAAGTGTTTCCTGCATTTGCACACAGGGACTCAGTAAATAGTCTCATCAAAAGACTTTGGAAAAAAACAGAGTGGATAATGGTGTTAACGCTGGGAAAAAAATTTCCCTAAATTGGGAAAGTGCTGAGGGTAGCCTGAACCCAAGCCATAGATCACTACTCAATGCTCTAAACAAGGCTATCCCTCCACCCACACCCACGTTTTCATATTGATCCTTTTGATTCCATATGCTGTATAAGGGTATACAATTAACTATAAAATCTAAAAAAATACAAAAAAATTTAAATGTTGGATATATTGTAAATTTGTTACAACCCAAAAATCAGACAACAAGCCCAAAGACACAAACCCAAAATCAATATCTAAGGTGTGAATTCCTTTATGTCGTGTGTTGTGTGTGCTTGGGGTGTGGTGGGGTGTGTGTTGTTGTGTGTGTACTGGTTGTGGTTGTCGTGTGTGTTTGTGATTGGTGCGGTGGTGTTTTGTGTGTGAGTGTTATTTACCTGGAAAACTGTGAAGGACCAAAGTGTAGACGATCTTTTCCATTTTGGGACAACAGACACTCCGTAAACGATTGCTATTAGCAAAGTTGCACAAAAGAGTTAAAACTATAAACTTTTAAATCATTGCTATTTTCTCTAAGATTCAAGTTAATCTCCACCCCCAAACCCCCCGCACCACCACTTCATTAAACAGCTCATATTTAAAAGACTCAAAAACAATTTAACATCTCAAAATGAGAAACTATAAATTGACAATGCTATGTAAATAACCAAAAGTAACATGTTGCCTTAAAAGTTGACAGCACTTTTTATGTCACACACACCATCCAATTGCTACAGGCTCCTTAAGATTTGGAATATTCTTTGAATATGGGTATAATTATATTCATGAAAAAATTAGATAAAGGAATTAATTCTGGGAGAGAGCGAGTGAGAGAGAGAGGGAAGAGAGAGGAGGGGGGAGGGGAGAGAGGAAAACAGACAGACAGACAGATAGAGAGACAGAGAGAGCCCAGAAGCGGTGGAGAGTCAAATGAAATAAATTTTTTATTTCAAGAATAATGATAAAGCATCATGTGTTTTGTTTTTTTATTTCCAATCCCTGCTCTTATCAGGAATAATTAATGATTAGTAAAAAACAACAGCAACAAAAACCCATACATCAAACGAAAAAAAAACCCAAAAAAAAAACAAAACACACACAGAGAGAAAACACAAAAATATTCTTCAAATAAAAACAAATAAACCAATAATGAACATGAAAAAACAAAACCAATGACCAAAAACAAAAAAAAACCACAACACCCAAAAAAAAAAAAAACCAAAAACAAAACTACTACTAACCCAACAATGAAAATGATATAAATTGTAATATTGTGGCAAAAACGGAAAAATGAACTTCAACAAATATTCATCATTATGGGAAAAAAGGAAGCAGTTGCAATTAACAACTTAACAGGATAAATTATCAATTCAACAGAAGGAAATTATATAGTATACACATTTTAAAATTTTAAGGGAAAATAATGGCATAACAAATTGCAATGTATGGGTGCAATACACACACAGAGTTATACACATAAATTGTACAGGTAAAAGACATGAGAAGAAGATTCTTAAGTTTGGGTATAAAATATTCTAAACAAAACATAGAAAAAAAAGGAAATTAATCTGGAGAGAGAGAGGAGAGGAGGAGAGGAGAGAGAGAGAGAGAGAGAGAGAGAGACTGAAAGTAAGAGAGAGAGAGAAGAGAAGAGAGGAGAGAGAAGAAGAGAGAGATAAGTGAGGAAGAGAGAGAGAGAGAGAGAGGAGAGGGGAAAGAGAAAGTAAGAGAGAGAATGATGAAATGAACGAATTTTATTTGACAAAAGCTCAAGCCCATCAGTCAAAGGGGGTAATGTAAGTAAATTTTAAAACATAGGATAAATATGAAAAGTAAGAGAGAAGAGAGACAAAGAGAGAGAGAGAAGAGAGAGAGAGAGAGAGAAGATGAGAGAGAGAAGAGAGAGAGAGAAGAGAGAAGTCAAATGAAATGAAAACTATTTTATCGAGAAAAAAGCATCAGTGTTTTAGTTAATCCGCTTATCAGAAACAAAATAAGGATAGAAAAAAACAAGCAAAAAAACCATACACCAAAGAAAACCAAACAAAAAACCCAAAACACAAAACAGAGAGAAAAACACAAAAATGTTTCTAATGAAAACAAAAAAATAACAAACAATGACAAGAAAGAAACAAAAAACCAATGAAAAAAAAAAAAAAACCCCCCCTCCCCAAACCCAACAACAACCAAGTCAAAAGACAGCCCCCCCCCCCCCACCCCTTTCCAGAAAAAAAAAGAAGTAAATATGAGTATAATACCAAGTACTAACACATCAACAAATATTCATCATATGGGAAAAGAGCAGTTAGCAATTTGCAACTTACACAGCAACAAATGTCATCAATTCAAAAGAAGAAGAAAATTACAAAAACACTTTTATCTAGTTTTAAAGGGAAAATAATGGCATAACGAATTGTGCTTGAGGCGGTGCTGCATGCAGTGATGCACCCCACACACACAAACTATCAATTGGTAAAGGTTTATTGTTAAGTCCTATAGGGCACATATTGTAGGTTGTTGTTCTCTTTGAATTTCTTTATTTTTAATGTTGTTCTTGATCTGTTTTGTTAAGAATACTATTTGTGTATTTTCCTTGTTATTTACTCTTTTTTACAAAACACACCCCACACACACACATTGCACGCACCAAAAGGTAGATCTATTATTATATCTACCCAATCCATCTATCTCTTTCATTCAGTTCCTATCTTAGGGCCGTTGGTATCACTTAAAGTGGAAAGACGTTAAAATTGAAGACTTACTTACTATCAATTGGCTACATGCTAACAGGAGAATATAAAAGTAAAATTTTAGTGTAATGATATAACAAAACATAAAACAAAAGGATTTTTAAAAAAAATTCATTCTTATATTTGGAGGATAATGATATAATCACTCATGCTTTTTTACATCCAGTCCAGTATGTGATTTTGTAAATTTTGTCATCCATTCCCACCGGCACATGATGACCTACTCTTCCAAAAAGTAAAAGTCTGAAACAGGAACAGGTTTTAACATGTGCACAAGATGTTCTGCATGTGTTTGTACACTGGACCTCAGTTTATTTTTCTCATTTGGAAAGAGAGAGAGAGAGAAAAGAGAGACGAGGAATGAGTAAAGAGGAGAGAGAGAGAGAAAAGAGAGAGGGGAGACAGACAGACAGAAAACAGAGTCAATTCAAATCAAATTCTTTTATTTCAAGGATAATGAATAGAAATCATGTGCATTTTTACACCCAGTCCCCCCCCTTATACTTTGGGATGCTTTCATGATATGAAATGGCAAACAAAAACAAAAAACCCCACCAACCAAACCCCTAGGCCCAATTAAAAACAATATGAAACAAAAAACAACAACAGAAAAACAATTATAAAATAATACAAAAAAATCACACACACACAGAGAAAACATTCACACAGAGAGACAGAGATGTAACTGTCTCACTCATAAGCATAAACCCATTAAGTACTTATTATTTGGTATTTCATTTAAAAAATAGAAGGAGAGAAAAAAATAAAGATAAACTCCTTTACCCACCAGATCAAATAACATGGAATAATATTTCTTTTAAGAATAATATTTGATACATCAACTAACAAAGAAATGAGCAAAATAAAAAAAAAAATCAACGAAAAGGTGGTGGGGGGGGGGGGGGGGGGGGGGGGGGGGGGGGGAGGGAGAAGAAGGGAGACAACTGCGAACGCCTGAATAAATAGAACAGGGGAAGTAAAAAAAAAGTCAGAGCGAGGGAGCGCGCAATGCAAATGTTCACACGCGTGTGTGCATATCTCGATATCAAGAATCTACTGGAAGATCCTGTAACATTGATAACACCACCCTTGTCTGTCGTACAAAGTTACACAAGACCAGACATAACAGAGAGCTGAATAAGGATTGCTGTTAACGTACCTTTAACATAATCCTCCCAAACAGGAACAGCAGTCATGTCTTTGTGCAGTTTCAATGAATCAGACAATCAAAAGCCTGGGTGAAGAGATGGGGATTAGCCTAACATGTTTTTTTTAGAATACAGGCTCGAAGTTGTTGTCGTCTGGTGGTCAAACGCGGACGGTGGTGTGTTGTGGACCAGCAGATCGCGAGCGATAGGTCTAGGCTAGTCCTACCCTAACAGAGAGCAAGATTGTTTCGGCTGTCTTCGGAACTTCCGTATGACGTCACAGAATCTCCACCTTTCGGTGTGCGTCAGACTCATCTGGTTCATTAATTTTTGTCGAAGCTACGCAGCTTTTTGTGGATGGTGCGATGTGCAACAGGGGATGGAACGGCTTGCTTTGAATTCAATTTTAATTCACCTCAGTATATTTTGAACCTATATCCCAGGTGCAGCACTACTGAAACAAAACAAAACGTTCAAACCAACCACTAAAACTTGTCCCCTCCAAATTCGGCTACTCCTTGTAAATGCAAAAAATCTCTCCATTGGTGAACCTCTGATGTCTAGCCGAGAAAAAACAACCCCCAAAACCCCAAACTTTTAAGACACATTCTCTGCGATGCAGAACACATTCATCAGACATTTGAGACAGAAAAGCAAAAACCAAACTAAGTGTTGATCATGGTTTCAAATACCTGAGCATTCAGCACTGCAGGACTATGTATTACAAGATTCTGAAGCACCAATCCACCATAAATTGCAATGGAGATTCAATCAAAGTGTGATGAACTTACCATACACAACAAACCTCACATTATGACCATGCACACGGGGCATCCTTACGGGCGCAGGTCTGAATGAGGTGAAAATCGTCAAAACGATTCGCTTGATATACCACTAAAAACATAGATTAGTGCATGAACATGATTGTCAACAATCGCTGACTTTAAGCTACAGATAGTACGCACGCGCGCGCGCGCACACACACACACACACACACACACACACAAACTGCCACCAGGGGTAGTCCCTTTGGTAATTCTCAGTAGAAGCATGCATGCTTGCATGTAGGCCTATATATGTTATGTGTGTGTGTATGCATGTATGTATGTATGTATGCCTATGTATGTAGGCATATGTATATATTCTTTTACTCTTATTTCGAGGATAATGAAATAAGCACTGCTTTTTTACATCCAGTCCCTGTGTATATGCAGTTATGTAAATTTTATTTATCCGTTCCCACCAGCACACAATGACCTACTCTTCCATAAAAGCGGAACGGGTTTTAACGTGTGCACAAGATGTTCTGCGTGCGTTCGCACACGGGACCTCGGTTTATAGTCTCATCCCAAGGACATTTGAGGGGAGTGGAGTCGGCACTGATGTTGACTCCAGAGGAAAAATCCTCTTGAACGAGATTCGAACCTGGATCAGCAGATCAAGAGCGCAATGGGCATCACTCTAACCACCAGGCTATCTCGTCCACTGCGCGTGTCACGTAGCCTATCTTTATCAGGTTGTTTTTGAAAGTGTTGCTTATGTAAGTTGTGCTATGTATTTTTCCCCAGTGTAGTTTGTATGTACTGTTATTTCCTCGGATGTTCAGAGTGTAAGTATTGCTACAGTTATGCTGGTGGGTGTCTAGTATGTATTGCTTTATTCTGTACAGTAAAGGGCTTTGTGCTGCTTCCACACAGAGGCAGGAAAGTGCTCTAGAAATGTCCATCATTATCAATATTACCAAATCCCCTAAGTGAAAATGTGGCTAACTTTAATTGTGGGCAAAAACGGTGGCAAACGCAAAATTCTCACCATATGATTGGTGTAATTTCAAAGCTCTAGCATATGAATGAAAACCAAAAAAATGAAATCATCATACTGTTGTTCAAGCTTGTGAGCCCATGCATCAGCTGTGTGGGCACACACACAACACACCACACCACACACACACCACCACCACCACCATCACCACCACACCACACCACACCACACACAGTGTTCCTTCAAACAAACATTTAATTTCATCCTTATCTTTCACAATTCACGCATATCCCTGACTCATGGTGAGAGGAAAGCAAATAGTATGTCCATTGCAGGTGACGCCATGATGACGTTTAATCGACTTTGCGTCATTTCTTGTGACACTACGTCCTTTCCAGTCCGGGGTCATTTAAGGGCAAGGGTTGGCAACACTTCGTTTGGTGCACTCAGCAGCGTCCACTTGCTCTTGGTTTCCACTGCACACAGACAAAAGGATTGAGGATAAATACATTACTCTTGTTGTTGTGCCTTCCCCAGCTTCATTCCCTATAGATCACCCAGAATTTCCACCCTGACTGGTTCATCCCCCCTAGCAATCACTGGGAGATTGACAGTACACATTGGATAAGAAGTTGGCGTGTATGTAGACTCTTTTCCAGTACTTGGCCATGTAGGCAGTCATTCTCTGACTTCAGAGGTGTGCAGGTTGCTATGCTATGAACTCGTCATGGCTGAAGAGAATCTTAACATAATCTTTCATTACATAACAACAGTTTGATGTAGGTCAGGATATTTATGGTGCATCAATAACTGACAAAGCTTTTGGACAAGGCCATACAGGAGAGTTCACGTTAATTTGCTGAGAGCTTGTCATGGATGAAGACAATCTCAATATAACATGTAAAACATATCACCATTTTAATGTAGGCTTTGGCTTTTACCAGTAGGGGATAGCTCAGTGGGCTTTCCGCCAGCCAATGTTAAGCAGCATCGAGCTTAGTTACCAATTGGATGGGTGATCGTTTGTGCGCTTTGCCTTCAGTATGTCCTCCAGTTCACCCAGCTGTAAATGGGTACCTGACTCTTTAGAGTCAGGAAAGGTAAACGCGAGGGAGAGGAGATTGGCGCTGTCGTCAATATGCTGGTCCCTGGAGAAGCTGAGGTCTCTGATGCCTCGTGCCCCTACGACCACTTAGGTTATGGAACACCTTTACCTTTTTGTGTAATTAACCTACATCAGTAATTGTCTAAGCTTTTTTGCCCCGGACAGAGAGTCAAGCATTAATTCTGCACAATGAAAAAACTGAAAATCTGATCTAAATAGAAACAAAACAACAAACAAACAAACAAAATAACAAACAAACAAAAAACGAACAAACAAAAAAACAAGCATTGATTCAAAAGACAACATCCCCGCTGAGAGTAGGCCTGTAGCCTTTTAGTCATAGAGCGTGTCCAACGGTGGAACAACAACAAAAATATGACAAAACTGAACAAAACAAAAAAATTGATGACAAAACTGAGTTTTAAACTAATACCAGAAATCCATCTTTCCTAATCTGCTTCTACCTTCTCTGGCCATGGCCATATTGGGTGGCCTGGTCTTCTCCTGTGCTTGTGGCTCTGCAGGCGTGAACTAGGGGATTATACTGAAGCCAAGTTGCGTAAATGGTCACCCATCCAAGAAGTAACCACGCTCAACTCGGCTTAACTTTAGCTCGGGGAAAGCGAGTGCTCTGACCACTAAGATATCCCTGATTTTTGTTTTGTTAATATTACATAGTTATCATGAAATATTGAGGGAACATTTTTTTAAAAGAGAAAAAAGAAAGAATCACGAAGTAACTCACAAGCAGCTGGCTTCCTTCACTTCACAGTAGGTGCAGATGTAGGAGAAGGCGCCACTGCCGGAATCTCTCATGCAGGCAGCATCAGTCAGGTTGTAGTTGAAGTCACAGACAAATTCAGCCTGGGTAGGGGGGCAGTAGTAGTACTGTCCGCACACGACTGAAAGAAGAAAGACACCTTGAGTGATGATCTGGATGCTAGTATTTTGGATGAGGCGAGGACACGCATTCAACGAAAGAAAAGAAACACAACAGGAGAGTTGTCCCTGTGAAATTCTTGAGAAAAAATCCAACCTTATATGGAAACAAACATGAAGGCAAACAAGAAATGTGTTGTTTTTTTATTGGGTGTCCAGCACTGCTTTTGTGGCTATGTGCTCTCCCTGAGGAGAGCAGCCCGAATTTGACACGAGAAATCTGCTGTAATTGAAAGTAGTATACAATACAATACACTGCAATACAATTCAATACAATACACTGCAATACGATACGATACAATATGATACAATGCAATACAATTCAATGCAATACAATACAATATAATACAACACAACTCAATACAGAACTTGTGTTTTTGTTCAGTACCTCAGAAATTCGGAGATCTCTGATGGATATAACAGGGCTAGTTTTGTTCTGGTGTGAAATGTTTTATTTAGAGTAGTACTAGCTGGATTTTGTAAGTCTGAAGTACAATCTTCCTACTTTCAACTAATGCACCTTGTTTCTTTTTTTTCAACTAATGATCTAAGCACCTGAGTTGCCACACTGGTTTAGAGAGAGAGAGAGAGAGGGGAGAGAGAGAGAGGAGAGAGAGAGAGAGAGATGAGGAGAGAGAGAGAGAGAGGGGAACTGTAAGATTTATTCATAAAGAGGCCGTTGCCCCATACCTAAAAGGGGGTAGTTGATCAAATCTCTGAATAATGATAAGAATACACTGTTAAATACAAATAATGCATGTTTACATAGCCTACATACATGCATACATACATGCATACATACATAGCCTACATTCATACATACACATACATACATACATACATACATACATACATACATACATACATACATACATACATACATACATACATACATACATACATATGTGGATCGGTGGTCTAGAGGTAACGCGCCTGTCTAGAAAGCGAAAAGTCCGGGTCGGAAGTGTGCGTGGTTCGTATCCCGTCTGGGCCCGAAACTTTTCCCCCATCCATTAGACCATGAGTGGTGGTCTGGGCGCTAGTCTTTCGGATGAGACGATAAACCGAGGTCCCGTGTGTTACAGAAAATTATGCAGCGCACGAAAAAGAACCCACGGCAACAAGAGAGTTGTCCCTGGAAAAATTCTTAGAAAAAAGCCACTCTGATAGGGAAAGAAATAGTTGCAGACCAAACAAAACAAAAAAAAACAAAAAAAAAAGGTGGGCTGCTCTTGTGGCGGGGCGTGCTTCCCCGGGGAGAGCAGCCGAATTTCACGCAGAGAAATCTCGTGACTTAAAGTGGTTTTAAATAAATAAATAAAATAAAATACATACATACATACATACATACCCTACATACATACATACATACTAATACATACATAAATACAATACATAC
>CM054137.1:13868592-14008592 GCA_028751875.1 Rapana venosa
GCGCACACGCGCGCACGCACGCACACACACACAAACACACACACAGGTTATATGCTTCAGCAGGGTGATGAGAATTTAGGCCACTGAAGGCAAGGACAGATAATTATGAGATGAAACTGTAGGGGGAGGTCTTAGGTTTGAAATAGGTATGTCTTGAGGCTGGATTTAAAAGTGTTGTAAGTAGGCTTTTCGCGAAGGGAGAGAGGGAGGTCATTCCAGATCGCTGGACCAGAAACAGAGAAAGAGCGACGGCCAACGGTGGACTGGTTGAATCTAGGTATTTGTAAGCACAGGGTATCTGCAGCAGAGCGGAGGGAACGAGAAGGAGTGTACAGGTGAAGACATTCACAGAGGTAGGAAGGTGCTGTTTTATGGAGACATTTGTAACAGAGGGTACAGATCTTGTACTTGACTCTCTGTGGCACAGGCAACCAGTGGAGAGATCACAAGAGAGGAGTAGTATGCTCAGATTTTTTCTTTTTGAGAACAAGTCGAGCAGCAGAGTTTTGAATTCGTTGAAGGGAGTAGATAGATGATGCTGGCAGACCAGCCAAAAGAGAATTGCAATAGTCCAGACGTGAAAGAATGAGAGATGTGACAAGTTTGGATGTTGCTCAGTGGACAGGTACTTTCGAATTGCACTAATACGCCGTAATTGATAGTAGCATGACTGACAGGTCTGGGTGATGAATTTTTGCATAGAAAGCGTGTTGTCGATAACAACGCCAAGATACTTGACTGTGGTGGATAGAGGAACTGTTATATTGCCAAACTCTATTGAAGCTGTTGTCATGGACGAGAGTTTGTGTTTGGTTCCTACAATCATGGCTTCCGTTTTATCTGCGTTTAGCTGTAATTTGTTTTGTATCATCCAGTTTTGAATATCTTGGAGCAGTGTGACATATTTGTCAAGAGAGAAGGCAGATTTTCCGGAGTATCACTGCTTTGAATCTGAGAGTCATCAGCGTAGAAATGATGGTTTGATCTGGTGACGGTTTATTATATGTGACAGTGGAGCAGTGTAGAGAGTGAAAAGAACATGGGCCCAGAACGGATCCCTGCGGGACTCCGCATTCCAGTTTGGCAGGTATTGATTGAATCTTGTTTATTGCAACTGTCTGGAATCGGTCTGTGAGGTATGAGCGAAACCAGGTGATGGCTTCCCCTTTAATACCGAACGTTTTTTGGAGACGGGCGAGAAGAATAGAGTGATCTATAGTGTCAAATGCTGCAGATAAGTCGAGAAGAGTGAGAAGAGAGATTTTCCCTGAGTCAGAAGCGTTTAGAAGCATGTTTAACGTGTGGACTAGGGTGGTTTCAGTGCTGTGGTTGACGCGATAGGCAGACTGAAATGCGGGAAGGAGACTATTTGAATGAAGATGGCTATTGAGTTGTTTCAGAACGACTTTTTCAAGGACCTTGGAGATGAAAGGTAGGTTAGAAACAGGCCTGTAATTCTTCAAAATGTTAGGGTCGAGTCGTGCTTTTTGAGTAGAGGTGTAATAATTGCAGTTTTAAGAGCTGATGGAACGTTCCTGAAAGAAGAGATGAGTTTACTATTTTTGTGATAGTTGGTATCAGCTGCGGAAGGCACTGTTTGAAAAGAGAAGCAGGTACAGGATCGAGATCGCATGATTTTATGGTCATTTCATTTAAAATGTTCCGGGTTTCTTCGTCGCTTGTTGGCTGAAAGGAAAGGAGAGGAGTGCCAGTGAATTGGGGATCAGGAGGTACAGGTTGGAAAGGAGCCTGATCCAGTCTGGAGCGAATGTTACGGACTTTGTCAGAGAAGAACGAGGAAAATATATCAGGAAGTTCAGAGTGACTGTGGATAGTAGGCAGAGGACTTGTCTTTGCAGATCCAAGAAGAGTTGAGGTGAGGGAAAAAAAGAGATTTCATGGACGTGGCATCAAGAACTTGAGCAGAGTAGTAGTTTGTCTTTGCTGAGTGGATTAAGGTTTTGACTTTGTTGGTTTGTTTTCGAAAAAGCTGTTTGTTTATTTCAGTTTTAGTTTTTCGCCATTGCCGTTCTAGTTGTCGGCGTTTGCGCTTTGCCACCAAGATATCATGGTTGTACCATGGGGCAAAGGGCCTATCGGGAAGAAAATGGTTAGTGGGAGGTGCGTGCTCATCAAGCAGTTGGCTGAGAACAGTGTTATAGTGTTTTGAGGGATCAGTAAGGTCAGGGATTTGTGACAGGAGTTTAGCAGCTTTTGAAGAGAACGTATTAATGTCTATGGCCTTGAGGTTTCGACGGGTGATGCACTTCTTTTTTCTGATAGGCTTTGCGACATTAAGGATGAAAAGAATAGCGGAATGATCAGAAAGCAGTTGGTCAGTGACGGAGACAGAGGTGACAAGATCATGTGAAACATCAGTAATGAGCCAGTCTAAGATATGACCTGATCTATGTGTTGCTTCGTTTACTAGCTGGGACAGAGAGTGGTTTGATAAAGAAAGAGAAAGACGTTTGACATCAGTAATGGAATAAGCACTCATGTACTTTTTTTTCATCCAGTCCCTGTGTGTATGCAGTTTTGTAAATTTTGTCATCCGTTCTCACCGCACACAATGGCCTGCTCTTCCAAAAAGTGGAACGCAAGATGTTCTGCGTGCGTTCGCCCACGGGACCTCGGTTTATAGTCTCATTAGAAGGGTGTGTGTGTATGTGTGTGTGCGTACGTGCGTGCTTGCGTGCGTGCGTGCGTGCGTGCGTGCGTGCGTGCGTGCGTGCGTGCGTGCGTGTGTGTGTGTGTGTGTGTGTGTGTGTGTGTATTCTGTGTACCACATTATGTCACGGCAGATTTCTCTGGTGAAGTTAGGGCTGCTGTCCCCGGGAGAGCGCCTCATTACAAGAGCAGCACCACCCTTAAAAAAAAGTTCTGTCTGTGTAGGCCAATTTGTTCCTCTATCAGAGTGGCTTTTTTCTACATAATTTTGCCAGAGACATCTCTCTTGTTGCCGTGGATTCTTTTACTTGCACTGAATGCGTATTCGTATGTATGTAGCACAGGGGACCACGGTTTATTATTTCATCCGAAAGACTAGCACCCAGACTACCACTCAAGGTCTGGTAAGTAGGGGAAAAGTGCTGGGCACAAGCGGGCATTGAACCCGCACTTCTCGCTTTCTGGACAGAAGCGTTATCTCTAGACCGTGTGTGTGTGTGTGTGTGTGCGTGCGTGCGTGCGTGCGTGCGTGCGTGCGTGCGTTGTGTGTGTGTGTGTGTGTGTGTGTGTGTGTGTGTGTGTGTGTGTGTGTGTGTGAAGTCAAGTCAAATCAAGCCAAGCCAAGTCAAGTCAAGTCAAAATGATCTTTACTGATGGTAAAAGATTAAGTTTACACAACTTTTTTTCGTCCTGCCCTCACAACAACAAAAAAGTCAAGAAAACTGACATATAAAAGCATTCAAAATACAATGTTGATACATGTTGAAAAAAACCCAAACTATATGAGGATTTAAAAAAAAATAATAAATCCGGACTAACAAAACATGATAAAGCAAATCGGGACAGTATAACATAAGCTCAAGTCATACAGACATATGAAAAAATAAAAAAAATAACAAGACTCACAAAACATTATAAAACGAAACCAAGACAGTAAAACATAGCTCAAGTCATACAGACAATTGAAGAATATACAAAATAACAAAGGTAGGAATAACAACAAAGCAGCCAGATGTAAGGTAACCACAAGTATAAAAGTGGACTTACAATTTGTCCATCAGATGTTTCTTCAAGAGTTTCTTGAACGTTTGTTTCGAAGGAGCTGATTTTAAAGAGATAGGTAGATTATTCCACACTATTCTTCCCGAATAAGCAAAGCTTGACTTATAGAGATTATTTTGGGACCTGGGCAAAAACAATCTATGAGTAGGCTTGTTTTTATCAACGGCGAAATTTTTCACAATTTTTGGGGGGGGCTTTTCTGCTTAATATAGTGTACATACATAGTAAAGTAAAGTAAAGGAGTCCCATAACCTATAAGGTCGTAGGGGAGCGAGGCGTCAGAGACCTCACTTCTCTAGGGCCAGCATATGGAGGACGGCGCCCATCTCCTCTCCCTCGCTGCTTTACCTTCCCTGATCCTAAAGAGGGCAGGTACCCATTTGCAGCTGGGTGAACTGGGGGAACTGTACTGAAGCCAAGGCGCGCAAACGGTCACCCATCCAATTGGTAACCACGCTCGACGCTGCTTAACTTGGCTGGGGGAAAGCGAGTGCTCCAACACTTGTTGAAATGCAGACTGTCTTTGAGTGAAGACTATCTAATTCTTTGTAGTCGGTGGTGGTCAATGTAGGCTATTAGGATTCAATCGGATTAGTTTGATAGCTCTTTTATGTAGGCGGCTTATATGCTTTAGGTTTGTTTCACTAGCACTATCCCATAAGGTTGAAACATAATTTATAAGAGATAGAATATGGGCATGAAAGAATAGTTTTCGTGACTGTAGGTTTAGAAAATGTTTGATTTTTCTAAGTTGATATAGTCTTACTGAGATTCGTTTTCCTAAAGTGGCTATGTGTTCTGACCAAGATAAATCATTTTCAATTACTACACCTAAAACTTTGTGTGAATCAACTTCTTCAATTTTTCGTCCTTGGATAAATATTGGGGCGAATGGAAACTGCAATTTCTGTCTTTTTCTGCCGAGTCGTTATAAACATACATTTTGTTTTGTTTGAATTAAGAGACATATGATTGACTTCTGTCCATTCAATAAGTGTGTGTGTGTGTGTGTGTGTGTGTGTGTGTGTGTGTGTGTGTGTGTGTTGTGTGTGTGGGCGCGCGCGTGTGTGTGTGTGTGTGTGTGTGTGTGGGTGCGTGGGTGTGTGTGTGTGTGTACAGTAAGGAGGGGGAGAAAGGGGCAATATTATGGAAAGGAGGAGAGAGAGGAGAAATATGAATGAAAGATTTCACAAGAGAGAAGAGAATGTAAAATGTTTGGGATGAGTACAGATTACCAGATATATGTTTATGGTGAGTATTAATTTGTAGAGATTACCAGATGTATGTTTGGGATGATATAAAGAAAAGAAACGGTTAACAGAGACACAAAAAAGAAGCCAATAAATAAGCAAAAGCAGACACACAAAAAACGCACAAAGGGCGTAGGTGTGTATCGTGACAAGTAAAACCATGCAACATAATTATAAAACAAGCTGTGATTATGTTCACCCCAGGAAAACATCGCCACAGGCCCCTTATTATTTTGGCACTCATTATAACTTGAGAGTGCAGACCTATAACTCTTGCCTATCTGTTTGTGGTCTTGCGTGCGTGCGTGCGTGCGTGTGTGTGTGTGTATGTGTGTGTGTGTGTGTGTGTGTGAGAGAGAGAGAGAGAGAGAGAGAGAGAGAGAGAGAGAGAGAGAGAACTCAGAAATTTCAGAACTCAGAAATTTAATGTATTTCGGCCTTAGGCCATAATACATGGTTGGCGTAGGAGAAATTGACAATGCCACAGAGTCGGCAAAAACCAGATAACATACACAATACCAAGCTCACTTTCAGTGACAGAAATAATGAAGACAATGCACAAATGCATAAAAATACATATGTATCAAACACAATTCACTATTTTGATCTAAGTGTACCTTGACTATGTCTGGAAAAAATCAATATACATATAGTTTCTCAAAATCATAACAAAACGATAACCGTATCTTCGTTTGTGATGTAAATATCTTAATACAACAAACTTTTTCTCTTATTGATGGCATGGAATATATATCTAGACAGGCAGTGATTTTTGCTTCTGTTTTCTGCTTTAAGTAGATCATGCAAAGGTGTATCAACACAATCCCTTAAAAATTTAATTCTTAAATCATTATACACAAAACATTCATAAAGGAAATGCTTTTCATCTTCAACTCTGGGAAAGAACTGTTGGGTTTCTATGATTAGACAAATTTTATGTGATGCAGGATTCAGCTTTATATGGCTTCAACAGGGTGTTGGTGACGTCAAGGTATTCTTACATCTGTTTAAGCAAAGACTAGTTGATATGTTTATCCAGGAATGGTATAGTACAATCAGAGACCGAGACAGATATGACAGTTACAGGTGTTTCAAAACAATATTTGTTCAAGAAGAATATCTTCTACACTTAGATACCTACTGCTTTAGAGTTGCTGTGTCACAGGTGAGATGTAATGTTTTACCACTCAACAACAATGTACATCGATATAGTGCACAGAATCAGAAGAAACAATGTCCATTTTGTAAACCCAACGTTGGGAGAGAGAGAGAGAGGAGAGAGAGAGAGAGAGAGAAGAGAGGAGAGAGAGAGAGAGAGAGAGAGAGAGAGAGAGAGAGAGCATTAGAAAGATAGACTGTAACCCGAAGTATAAAGATAAATAAAAGAAACATAGTAAACTCATTTTAACAAAATTGTGCAGAGCCTTCTTTGATGAAGAAAAGAGTTGTTCATACTTCAAAGTGTTTGGATGTTTAGCATACTATTTTGGTAAACATTTTTTTTTTAATGAGTTTCGTTAAATATTGGACAAATATAAAGGTAATGAAATTCGTCACCAACATCACCGCTATTGCATTTTGTGCAATATCTTTAATTTCTTTGATATCCATCACAATGGAGGATATGAATAGGCAGATTATTATTATTTGTGCGAAAATCGAACAGAAAACATTCGATAGCAGTTAGAGTAAATATTTTTTCCGACACAATTTTAAAAAACCAAAACATTTTATAATTTGTTTAGGCCTAAATGTCTTGTCTATTCAATAGGGAACGGATGACAACATTTACAAAACTGCATACACAAGGGGACTGGATGAAAAAGCCCATGAGTGCTTATTCCATTATCCTCAAGATAAAAGACTAAAATAAATAAATAAATACTGAGTAGGCCCTACCGCTTATGAATAAATGCGTCACATAAGCATCGGTTGACTTGGGTTTTAAACAGATTGTAGGCCTAACTTGCACTCTATATTTTCTTGATTCAACCAGATCCCACTCAACCCTAGCTCATCTAATGTATTGTTGATGCTGGTCAGATATCCCTTTTTCTGTATATTTAGGCGGCGGGATAGCCTGATGGTTAGAGTGATGCGCTCATGATTTGCTGACCCGGGTTCGATTCTCGTTCAAGAGGGTTTTTCCTCTGAAGTTAACATCAGTGCCGACTCCACTCCCCTTAAAGTCCTTTCGATGGGATTATAAACCGAGGTCCCGTGTGTCAACGCACGCAGAACATCTTGCGCACACGTTAATACCCGCTCCGCTTTTCGGAAGAGTCGGCCATTGTGTGCCGGTGGGAACGGATGACAATATTTACAAAACTGCATATACACGGGGACTGAATTAAAAAAGCACATGAGTGCTTATTCCATTATAAAAAGTAAGGTTAAGGTGTCCCATAACCTATATTAAGGTCGTAGGGGAGCGAGGTGTCAGAGACCTCACTTCTCTAGGGCTAGCATATTGAGGACGGCGCCCATCTCCTCTCCCTCGCTGCTTTACCTTCCCTGACCCTAAAGAGGGCAGGTACCCATTTGCAGCTGGGTGAACTGGGGGAACTGTACTGAAGCCAAGGCACGCAAACGGTCACCCATCCAATTGGTAACCACGCTCGACGCTGCTTAACTTGGCTGGGGGAAAGTGAGTGCTCCGACCACTGAGCTACCCCGTCCCCATTATCCTCGAAATAAAAGAATAAATAAATGAATAAATAACAATATTCTGAAGAGAATCTTTGTGTGATATAGATTTTATACAATAATCAATCTACTAAACAGGACAACTTATTTGCATTTCGACAGCAATATAAAATGCCCTGCCAACAGGTACAAGTATGTTATGATTATCATACAGTTGTATGACACCTACCAAACAACAGAGCTGCAACAACATCAGCTGTGCAATCATCAGGCAAGACATCTACCTATAGATAAGCTAAGCACACGACACTGATGGAAAAGAGGGCAAATTTTGCCGTAAATGATTGAAGTCGGGACATTCCATAATAAAATGAAATTCATCGTCAGGAAGTTGCGACTTGCTAGATCTACACCATTCAACGTTTTAAAATGTTCAGAGAGAGAAGGCAAAATAATTGTGTAGTCATCGAAAGAGCTTTTCTACTTCTTTCTAAAAATCTTTATTAAGGTTACTTTTTTGGAATGCCCTTAAAAGTTAATATATCGTGTTTTTTTCTTTCTCGTCCACATGGTTTTTCTGATGGCGTTGTTTACTGGCTATTTTCAAGAGGATACCTGTTTCAGGGGACAGGATAGCACAGTGGTCAGAGCACTCGCTATCCCCCAGCCAAGGTTAAGCAGCATGGAGCGTAGTTACCACTTGGATGGGTGTCCATTTGCGCATCTTGGCTTCAGTACAGTCCCTCAGTTCACCCAGCTGTAAATGGGTACCTGCCCTCTTTAGGGTCAGGGGAGGTAAAACAGCGAGGAGATGGGCGCCGTCCTCAACTATACTGGCCACTAGAGAAGTTGAGGTCTCTGACACCTGGCTCCCCAACGACCACATTGGTTATGGGACACCTTTACCTTTTACCTTTTTTTTTTTAAACGTGTTTCTGGGGTATCTCTGCGTTTACATACAGCTTTACTTTTTTAGATTTACACACACACACACACCCACACACAACACACACCCCACACACACACACACACACACACACACACACACACACACATTAAGGTGTATCCCTACGGGCGGGGACTGGATGTAAAAACAGCACATGAGTGCTTATGTCCTTATTCATTATCCTCGAAATAAAAGAATTTGTAATTCTCACTCTCTCTCTCTCCTCTCCTCTCTCTCTCTCTCTCTCTCTCTCTCTCTCTCTCTCTCTCTCTCTTCTCTCTTCTCTCTCTCTTTTCTTCTTCTTCTTCTTCTTCTTCTTCTTCTTCTTCTTCTTCTTCTTCTTCTTCTTTATGCTACGCCTTTTCAGATAAAAAAAACCAACTTACTAACACAGTTTTAAAAGTGTTATGCTTGGACATCTTATGGGGCCGTACGTCTTAGTATTGTTGTTGTTGTGTGTTTTTTTAAAAGGGTAGTCCTTTGTTGTTGTGACTTTTGGTTCTTTTTTTCGATTCATAGTATTGTTTAAAATTGAAAAAAAGGGTTTGTGTAAGTGTTTTGACATATGTCTTTTCTTTTTTTTTGGTTTTTTGCTTGGGCTGCTTGATATTGATACAATCTGAAGGAATATCCCCACACACACACACACTCTCTCTCTCTCTAACTTGATTAATTGTAATCAATGTATCTGTTTTGATATAATGTTCGAGCCAGTTGGGGATTATGTGTTCATTGAGCACATGTTTATCTCTCTTCTCAAAATAATTATAATTAATGTAGGCCTATCTGTATTGACACTAATGTTCAGGTCAATTGAGGATCATGTGTTTGTTGAATACACGTTTATCTCTTCTTTAAATCATAGGCTGAACTTTTGTTGTCGTTGTTGTTGTTGTTGTAGTTGGGGTTTTTGTTTTGGAGGTGTGCTTTTTTCTTTTGTTGATAGTTCCTTTCAGGGCAAAGGCTGATGAAAACAAGTATGTGAATGCTTATTCTGTAACTTTTGGAAAATAAAGATAAATAAAGATCTCTCTCTCTCTCTCTCTCTCTCTCTCTCTCTCTCTCTCTCTCTCTCTCTCTCTCTCACTGCTGTCACTGAATTACCCCTGTCCATACCACACGTCCATGACACATGATGATACATGAGCCAAAATACTAAGCAGTTCGGCAACCCCCTTCATGTATGGGCCAATAGCCTTTTTGTGAATAAATCTTTCCAGTTCGAGTTTCTCTCTCTCTCTCCCCCCCCCCCCCACCCACCCCCACACACACACGCTCAAACAAACACAAACACACTCACACACAACACACACACCACACCACTCACTCACTCATCACTCACTCACCCACTCTTATTCTCTCCCTCAACGACTGTATAGTTTTAAATTTCTTCTTGGTTTGTTTCTTGTTTTTATTGTGTGGATGTATGGGTATTAAATTTATTTAATTATCATGACATATAATTTGAAACGAGTATAATCTAAAATGAGTGTTTATGGGATCGCATACTGTTTTGGGAATTATATATTGGATATTATCTCTGAAATACACACACACACACACTCTCTGTCTATCTGTCTCTGTCTCTCTCTCTCACCTTTTATCGTCCTGCTTATAGTCATAATATATCCTGATGAAGGATTCATATTTTTATATTTTCAATACTTTATTGGACTTGCCTCTGTACTTAAGTTTTTAACGAGTGCCCTATTTCAATATCTTATAATTATGTGTAACAAGTATGTGTACCATTTGACAATGTGTAGATGTTTATCTTTATGACTTATTAAGTTTGGTTGTGTTATTTTTCTTGGCTTTGTTGTTGTTCTTGTTCTTGTTGTTGTTGTTTGTCTGTTTTTCTCTTTTTTATCATCTTTTGTTGGTTTGGTTTTTTCTTCTCTTTTGTTTGTTTGTTTGTTTTGGTTAGGGTTTTTTGGGGGTGGGGGTAGGGGTGGGTATTTTTAGGATTTTCTTTTAATTGCTTGCTTTGGGGGGGGGGGGGGAGGGTTGTTGGGGGGGAGCTGTTTTGAAAAGGGTTATTTCCCCTTGTTTTTATTGTGAGACTGTATAAGTATTGGGTTATTATTATTAAGATGTATCCCTAACGGGCGGGGACTGGATGTAAAAAAGCACATGTGTGCTTATTCATTATCCTCGAAATAAAATAATTTGTCATTGTCATTGTCATTGTCATTCTCTCTCTCTCTCTCTCTCTCTCTCTCTCTCTCTCTCTCTCTCTCTCTCTCTCTCTCTCTGTGTGTGTGTGTGTGTGTGTGTGTAATAATAGACTGGTTGTGTCATGGCACTAACACTCACTAACTCTTTTCCCCCCTTCACCAACAAGTCCTTGGGCCAAGGTTTCCCTGCCGACCTTTTCAGTCACAGAGCAAACCACTCAGCAAATTACACAAGAACTCAGTCTCCTCTGCATAAATCCCCACCCCACTCCCACCCCGTGGCCTTCACACCCGCCCCCCTCCGGGCGCTGGCCCCTTATTATCAATCACAGAAACAGAACAGAACAATTAAATCATCAACTAATGTGACCATAGTCGACTAAGGCTTGGCAGAGTCGTTCAAATTATGATGACATGTACAATGGGGATAATTGTCACTAATAACCCATCATGGCCTGTAGTTGACCGGAAGAAACGAACCATTTCTCCTTTATTGTCAGAATCATACGGTACAACACAGCAATCAAGCGCTACATACTCCCACAACAATTAGTCTGTATGCTTAATTTATCACTTCGAAAGACCTCTTCATTAATGAAAGAAATTGGCATTGACAGAGCATCAATTCCAATTTTTCCGATGGTTCCTCAAAATGCCTCGTGGGAACATAAAATATCAGCTAACTTTAACAATGATTACACGGATGTAAAAAAAAAAAAAAGAATGAAGAACAAAATCTGCTCACCGTTGATGTTAAAAGTCACATTGAAAGTAATTATTCTAATCACTTAAAAGTGTCTACTAATGGGTCTGTATTGGAATCAGGTAAAAATGGGGTAGCATTTGTGATTCCTGTTTTAAAAGTAAAAGTCATTTCATTTAGGAGAAAATTTTTCTGTTTTCACATCTGAATTATTTGCAATCCTTCTGGCTTTGAATTTTTTGGTCTAATACTGCTCTTGATATTTGCCACATTCTTTTTTTTTTGCGTTTACTCAAAAGCAGTATCGATGGCACTAAAAAAAAAACTGGCAGGGGAACATAAGGAACGATATTGTTTTTGAGATCATATTCTTGATACGTTGTGTTGCAAGCAGAGGCATCCAAATAACTTTATGCTGGGTCCCTTCTCACCGTAGAATTTATTGGAATGAGCTTGTTAATTCTTAGCAAAACAAGTTGCCTCTAATTGTAGTTTTGAAAACTTTGATTTCAATCTTGCGCTGTCGTGGCATGAAATTAATGCTAAATTGGTGAATTGTATGCATTCCAAAATGAAGAAAACATACTTTGAAAATAATTCATGTTCACGGAAACTAAAAATTTTACTATAAAAACTGAGGCTAGATGCTTGGAATACCAAATATTCTAAAAATGTAACACGTTGCTGTTCTCAACCCCTTTCAATCCACCATTCATTGTTTGCCCAATTCATATTGACCTGTTAAAAAGGAAGGAACAGATATTCATAAAAATATGCCACTGTTCAAGAAGTTTATATGACTCTCAGCAGTTCATAACATCAGTTGCTGAGGTTATATTATATTCTTACCCAGTAAGACCTCTACTGTGGTTAGTTGTGAGAAACACACACACACACACACACACACACGCGCGCGCGCGCGCGCGCAATCTGATGACCCGAGTTCGATTCCCGTTCAAGGGGATATTTTCCCCTGGAGTTAACATCATTGCAGACTCCACTCTCCCCAAAAGTCCTTCGGATGAGACTATAAACCGAGGTCCCGTGTGCAAACGCACGCAGAACATCTTGTGCACACGTTAAATCTTGCTCCACTTTTCGTAAGAGTAGGCCATTGTGTGCCGGTGGGAACAGATGACAGAATTTACAAAACCGCATACACACGGGGATTGGATGTAAAAAAGCACATAAGTGCTTATTCCATTATCTTCGATGTAAAAGAATAAAATAAAATAAATAAAAAAATAACACACACATACACACACACACACACACACACACACACACACGCGCACGCGCGCGCGCGCGCGCGCCAATTAAAAGTTATACAGACACATTTATGAAAGAAAATGACATCAATATATCAACAATTCCAATTTTGCCGGTTGTTCCTCAGTTTCCTCCTTGGGAACATATTTCAGCTAAATTTGACATCGACTATACGGAAATAAAGAAAAATGAAGATCAAAATCTTCTCACCGTTGATGTAAAAAGTCACTTAGAAAGTAATTATTCTAATCACTTAAAAGTTTATACTGACGGATCTGTATTAGAAACAGGCAAAAGTGGCGCTGTATATGTGATTCCGACTTGAAAAGTTAAAAAATCTTTTCATTTAGGACAGCATTTTTCTATTTTTACTTCTGGATTATTTGCAATTCTTATGGCTTTGAATTTTCTTTTGTCTGATACTGCTGTTGATCAGGTCAGGTCAGAGACTCCCTCTGCTACTGGTAACCATGTAACCCAGTACCACCTGCCACATGTGGGGAGTAAACCCAACCAAAAAATCCGACCTGGAGAGGGATGGGCTCCGCCAGGTTTGATTTGCCCAAGATACACCCATGAAAAAGACAACCAGAATCTCCATACCGGATCGGTCGTCGCCCGGGTTACCAAGGTCCGCGCCTTCTGTTGCTCATCAGGACAGATGTCGAAAGTATGCTACTGATGAAAAACGAAAGCAAAATTCGTGCCAAAACAACACCATCATTGGCACATGGAATGTACGGACACTAAGAGCTGCAGGCAAAGTGGAAGGACTACACATGAATGTCCAGATATCAATGGGACATCCTTGGGCTCTGCGAAGTCAGGTGGAAAAACATGGGAGAAACAACGACCAGGAAGACACAAATTATACTACAGTGGAAAACAGGATAAACATGAACACGGCGTGGGTTTCTCGTTCACAAAAAACACCGTGAACACCGTCAAGAGCTGTCAGCCCCGTGTGTCCACCCGACTTATTACCATCCGCCCGAGAGCAACCCCCTTTAAAAATAACTATAGTACAGGCATACGCCCCCACATCAGACTGGCACAGATGAAGCCCCTAGAAGAATTTTATGACCAGCTTTCAAGAGGTTCTGAATCAAACCCCAAGAAAGACATCCTCGTTGTGCAAGGTGACTGGAACGCCAAGGGAGGAGAAATGCATGGAAAGACTGGGAGGGCGTTTGTGGGCCACTTGTAATAACCCAATCAAATGAAAGAGGCTTGAGACTCCTGGAGTTTGCCAGTAACAACCACCTCCAGCTAGTGAATACACTTGGCCCACACAAAAATCCAGAAAATGGACATGGCATAGCCCAAATGGAGAACACCCACAACCAAATAGATTACATCATGGTGAAAAGACGGTTTCAGTCTAGCGTTAACATCGCACAGACACGAAGTTTTCCAGGGCAGACATAGGAGTGATCATGATCTTGTGATGATGACTTTCCGACTACGTCTAAAGAAAATCCACAAGCGGAACAACATCAGGATCAAATTGACCTCGAGAAGCTGAAGGACCCAGAGGTATTAGAAATTTTTCAAGCAAGGATAGGTGGAAAGTTTGCAGCACTCACTGTGATAGACTCTAGACATAGATACACTGACGAATAGTTTCAATACAGCAGTGACTGAAACAGCAAGCGAGCTTCTTGGCAAACACCGACCAGTCAAAAAACCATGGGTCACACCTAACATCCTACAACTATGCGACAAGCGAAGAGATGAAGAAAAAGAAACATGAAACAAAAGAAAGAGCAGAACAATATAGGGCAGTCAACAAAAGAATCAGGAAGTCCATGACGGAGCAAAAGAGAAATGGATCGGTGAACGTGCCAAGACATTGAAGAGAACATCAAGAAAAACAATAGCAAGAAAGCATATCAGCTGGTGAAAGACCTGACTAGCACGAAACAGAGAAAATGGAAGTGTCTCACTGACGACCAGGATATTCTGAACAGATGGACAGAATACTGCTCCGACCTGTATAACTATAGAACCGCAGGAGATCCAGAAGTCCTTAATGTACACCGAAAGCAAAGACACAGACAGTCACCCTATCTCCCGAGAAGAAGTGGAAACAGCAGTCAGATCGCGTGAAAAAGGGGAAGTCAGCAGGGCTGACAACATTCCAGCTGAGTTGGTCCAAGCTGGAGGGGAAGCCATGATCACGCCCTACTAAGAATCTGCAACAAGATCTGGCAGACAGGAAAATGGCCAACACCATGGACGCAGTCACTCATCATCACCCTCCCCAAGAAAGGAAATCTACAACAATGCCATAATTACCGCACAATCAGCCTCATATGACACCCAAGCAAGGTCATGCTGCAGATAATATTGAATAGACTGAAGCCACAAGCAGAGACCATCATTGCTGAGGAACAAGCAGGTTTCAGAGCAGGGCGCAGCACAACAGAACAGATATTCAACTCAGAATACTATGCGAGCGGTACCTTCAACATCAACAAGACCTTTACCACGTATTTATCGATTTTAAGAAGGCATTTGACAGGGTGTGGCATGCAGCTTTGTGGGCAACCATGAATTTGTACAGCATCAATGCAAACCTGATCAGAGTCATCAAACAGCTGTACAGCGAGGCCACCAGTGCAGTGTACTACGACAACAACATTGGAGAATGGTTTCGAACAACAGTTGGAGTAAGGCAGGGCTGTCTACTCTCACCCACTCTTTTCAACATCTTCCTTGAGAGAATCATGGCTGATGCACTGGAACATCATGAAGGATCAGTCAGCATTGGTGGCAGAACGATCACAAACCTCCGCTTCGCAGATGACATTGAGGGAATAGCAGGATCAGAAAAAGAGCTTGCAGCCTAACAGAACACTTGAATAAGGCCTCCAAAACATACGGCATGGAAATCAGTGCAGAGAAGACCAAACTGATGACTAATAACACCAACGGCATTAGCACTGATATCAGGGTTAATGACCAGAAGCTGGAAACAGTTCAAAGCTTCAAGTACCTGGGAGCCATTGTATCAGACCAGGGATCCAAGCCAGAAGTAGTAATGCAGGACTGCACAGACAATAACAGCTTTGTCAAAACTAAACACCATCTGGAGAGATAAGAATATCTCACTTATCTCCAAGATCAGACTAATGCGCTCCCTTGTCATATCCATATTTCTGTATGCCTGTGAATCATGGACCCTGACTGCAGATTTGGAGAGAAGAGTACAGGCAGTGGAGATGAGATGCTTTCGGAGACTCCTTGGCATCTCCTACAAAGACCACATAAGCAACGAAAGCGTGCATAACAGAATCCAGCAAACCATTGGACCCTATGAGAACCTTCTAACGATCGTGAAAAAGCGTAAACTTAAATGGTATGGGCATGTCACAAGATCCCAAGGAATTACAAAGACAGTTTTGCAAGGCACTGTCCAAGGAGGAAGAAGAAGAGGCAGACCAAGGAAGAGCTGGGAGGATAACATCAGCGAATGGACAGGCCTAGAACTCAACAAAACCCTGAGAAAGGCAGAACAGAGAGAGGAATGGAGGGAACTGGTTGTTGAGTCTTTGAGGGTGCCCCCACGGTCGTCAGACTACAGGACAGATAGATAGATAGAGACTGCTGTTGATGTTTGCCAAATTCTGTTTTGCGTTGACTCAAAGGCAGTGTTAATGGCATTAAAGACATAGCATGGTAAAATAAGGAATGATATTGTATTTGAGATTAAATTCCTGATGCATTCTATTGCAAGCAGAAGCATCAGCATAACTTTTTGCTGGATCCCCTCCCATTATGGAGTTTATTCGAATGAGCTGGTTGATTCTTTGGCAAAAGAAGGTGCCTCTGAATACAGTACTGAAGTGTTTGCTTCTAATCTTGCATTGTCGTCTTATGAAATTCATTCGAAGTTAATAAAATGCATGCATTCAAAGATTATTTTTAAAAAAAACAACAACAACCAATATCAGCAGTTTCCTTGCCCACGGAAATGAGAAATTCTAATACATAAACTGAGATTAAATGCATGGAATACTAAATATTAAAAAAAAATGTAACATGTTGTTGTTCTATTCCCCTTTCAATCCACCATTTGTTGTTTGATTGCCCAATTCTTCTTGACATGTATAAAAGGAGAGGTTTAGATATTCATAAGAAATATGCCACTAGTCAAGAAGTTTTATATGACTCTCGGCAATTCATAGTGTCAGTTGCTGAAGTCATATATTCTTCTACTGTATAATATATATATGTGTGTGTGTGTGTGTGTGTGTGTGTTGTGTGTGTGTGTGTGTGTGTGTGTGTGTGTGTGTGTGTGTGTGTGTGTGTGTGTGTGTGTGGTGTGTGTGTGTGAGTGAGAAGAGAAAAGAGGGGAGAGATGGGGTGTGTAATAATAGGTACTTTGGTATGAATGCGGGTGTGTCTAAATCACCATGTAGTGAATAGACATTAAACAGAACAAAACAAACAAAACGCACGCACGAACGCACGCTCTAATATCACTTAAAGTGGACAGACGTTAAATTGAAGACAAGAAGAAAGAAGAAGAAGAAGAAGAAGAAGAAGAAGAAGAAGAACAACAACAACAACAACAACAACAACAACACACACGTGAAGGTATAAGGATGGCTGATGAGGCCGCTCTTTGCCCTGAAAAGTCTGTTGCAGAGGAGATAGGGGATGTTGAGGGCTGAACCAGGATGGGAGTAGATCTCTCACCATCTTTTCTTTTCTGGCGTCTCTTTTTTGTTGTTGTTGTCCCTGGTGTGCCTCTCTTCAAACTCAGACACTCCAGATCTTACCAGGGAGCGCCAGTCACATCCCAGCAGTCACATCCAGGTGGAAGGGGGGGCTGTCACAAAGCTGGAGAGACTCCTTCAACGCATTGTATCTTTGTCGCGTTTCTTTGGTCTGCCGAGTGAGCGCTTGCCTGTAGATAGCTCGCCACAGGGCAGTCTCTTTGGGAGGCGACAGTCATCCCTGCGGTGAACTTGGCCAGCCCATCAGAGCTGAGAGCACAGTAGTAGGATAGCATGGATGCTCTCCATCTCGGCACGCTGGAGCACTTCAGTGTCTGGGATTCTGTCTTGCCACTTGACACGGAGCACGCAGGGCCTGAGGCATCTCCTGTGGACAGCATGGAGCTGGCGAGCATGCCGGCTGTAGACGGTCCACATGGTGCAGACCTAGAGCAGGCCTGGTGGAACTACTGCTCTGCACACTCTGAGCTTGGGGTCAAGGCTCAGTCCTCGTCACTCCTAGACTTTGGCGATGATTCTGTAGGCCGCTTTCTCTTCAATGTCGGTGTAGTGTGACAAAGTGGTCCCTAGATAGACGAACGGGTCTGCATGTGCTAGTCTTTGGCCGATGACAATAATATGGGGTTCTATGTAGGGCAATAACAACAACATAAAAAGGTAAAGGTGTCCCATAACCTATAATGGTCGTAGAGGAGCGAGATGTCAGAGACTTCTCTAGGGGCAAGCATATTGAGGGCGGCACCTATCCCCTCGTCATCACTGCTTGACCTTCCGTGACCCTAAAGAGAGTAGGTACCCATTTACAGCTGGGTGAACTGGGGAACTGTACTGAGACCAAGGCGCGCAAACGGTCACGCATCCAAGAGGTAACCACACTAAATGTCGCTTAACCTCACTGGGGGAAAGCGAGTGCTCTGACCACTGAGCCATCCCGTCCAAAACAACATAATCATGAATTATTGTTATTATTATTATTATTACTATATAAGGTCCAGCTTTGACTCTGCAACAAAAGAGCAGCACAAACCCTAATATGGTCAGGGTGGACGGCCAGGCTACTATGATTCAGATCCATTGCTGAAGCTACATCTTTGACCATCGTCTTTCTGTCTGTCTGTCTGTCTGTCTGTCTGTCTGTCTGTCTTCTTCACTTGAAGGGTTGTTAGAACACTGAACTGATTTTAAAAAAAGAAAAAGTAATGTCTATGAGCAAGTTGATCCTGGCGGAGCCCAGCTCCTTTTAGACACATGGTGCATGCTGGGTTTGGTATTGTTTCTGTAACTCACCCCACATGAAATATGGAATCTTTAACGTGCATATTTGGTATTTAGCATGCGCTTATATAGGCTACATGAAGGGAATTAAAGCAAAGGAATGACTGTGCTCTAAGCTGACCCAGGATATTTATCTATTTATTCATTTATTCTTTATTTTGAGGATAATGGAATAAGCACTCGTGTGCTTTTTACATCTAGTCTCCGTGTGTATGCAGTTTTGTAAATTTTGTTATCCATTCCCACCGGCACACAATGGCCTACTCTTCCGAAAAGCGAAACAAGTTTCAATATGTGCTCAAGATGTTCTGCGTGCGTTCGCACACGGGACGTCTATTTACAGTCTCATCCGAAAGACTTTTGGGGGGGTGGAGTCGGCACTGATGTTAACTCAAAGGGAAACATTTCCTTGAACAGGATTCAAACCCGAGTCAGCAGATCACGAGCGCAATGCGCGTCACTCTAAGCATTATAACCACCAGGCTATCCCGAGCCCACCCCCCCCCCTCCAAATATTGGAAGCCACTCGTCAAGATTGCTCGTTGTCCTCTCAGAATTACAAACTGCAGCCTACATGCTTGTATGACAAAACTGGGAAAACAAATATTTCAGCAAAGGTACAATGACATCCTTATTCATTCAAGAGGTAAAAAGGTAAAGGTGTCCCATAACCTATAAGGTCGTAGGGGAGTGAGGCGTCAGAAACCTCAACTTCTCTAGGGCCAGCATAATGAGGGCGGCACCAACCCTCCTCTCCCTCGCTGCTTTACCTTCCCTGTCCTTAAAGAGGTAGATACCCATTTACAGCTGGGTGAACTGGGGGACTGTACTGAAGCCAAGGCGCGAGTACACACACACACACACTGTCACACACACACACACACACACACACACACACACACACACACACACACACACACACACACACACACCACACACACAGAGTCAATCTCAATCCTTCTCCTCCTTTCTCATATAACAACAAACCGATTGACATCAGCCGGGAAGTAAAAGGAAATCAACACACAAAACACCCCCACAAAGGCATTAACCTAGCTTTAACCCTTTCCCTTCCCCCCCCAAACCAAAGTCAATTTCCAGATTTTGCTTTTCTATACCTTGACCTTTGTCCGTATTAGGGGGAAGGTGATTCAACTTCCATTTTCCACTTCCATGCTTCCCACTCTTTTCCCCTTCTTTCCCTCGCCCCACTTCCTTGCTTCTAATTCTCTTGTGGTGCTCCATTCTCCTTCTGTCTCTCTATCTCTCACTCATTCTCCTCTCTCTCATCTCCTTCACTCTCCCCTTTCCCTCGCTTCTCTCTCTCTCTCCTCGTGGTTTTGCAAATGATTGGATAACATTTTATGGCCCCTCAGTATTTGATCATTTGATAAGTAGGAAGTTTTGCACTTCAGACAAAAATATTCCTAAAAAAAACCCAAAACAAATCCTTTTAGGCTACTCTTTGAACACATTTTTTCACTGTCAAAACCACCCCTGTCTAAAAATTCACAGATCCAGGTTTCAGAAATATGCCACTAAAAAACACACAACAGTTCGCAAAGCTATTCGGGGGGGTAGGTACAATGTAAACAATGTAGTGTAGAACGCAGCAGGTTCCGGTATTCAATATGTTTTCATGGGTAAATAGGGCCAATGGTGTAACTTTTGTCCATGTCCAATAGCAGTTTGCCCTAAAATGTTGGGGAAAAAAAGTGCATGACGATTGGTAGTTTTAGAGGCCCCTACCTGAAAGAGTAGTGATATTTGCGCTTCGAGGCTTTGCAGATAGCGCCAAACAAGTTCCATTTATTATTTACTATTGGGTTGTTGTATTAATTATTATTAAAATTTTGGATATCCCTTGTGTCTCAAATTTCCTTATAAAAAAGGTCCCTTTTTTTAAAATTTAGATTAATGTTTTATTAAATATTATTTTTGAGATGCGTGTGCTTTTTTTATATAAACCAAGTAAGTCTTTTTTTAATTTAGACCTTCCACCTCCTTAAAGCTAATGGCGAACAATTTTTCTTTTTAGTTGTCCAAAAGTTATTTACTATTTTTAACAACACAACACTTTTTCACACAAATACACCCACACACCCACACAACACACACAACACACACACACACACACACTGCTTTACTTAGACAGAATGAAGAAAAAGTAATGGTTTTGATCTGGAAGGGCTTAAAAGGAAATAATATGACATTTAAGTCATAACAGACAAATTTTGTCCTTTAATAGTATCATCTAGTGCCTTTGTGTGTATAACGGACAGAATAGCTCAGTGGTCAGATCACGTGCTCTCTCCAAGCTATTAGGCCTTTTCAGCAACGGTTGAACATGGTTGCCTCGCGGATTGGTGACTGGCCATTTGTGCGCTTTGGCTCCGGTACAGTCCCCCAGCTCATCCAGCTGTGAATGGGTACCTGCTACTTTTAGGATCAGGGAAGGGTAAGCAGCAAGGGAGAGGAGATGGGCGTCACCCTCAATATAATGGCCCCTAGGAGAAGCTGAGGTCTCTGACATCTCACTTCCCTAGGACCACATAGGTTTATGGAACACTTTAACATGGATATGTTTTCCATCAGCAGTGTATGGATGATGAAATCTGTCAATGACAGTAACAACCAGCTATTCTCTGTGCATGTGTATGTGTACTGTGTTGTGTTGTGATGTATTGTAGGTGTATTGTATTGTATGTGTATTGTTTAGTATGATTATTGTATTCTATTTCTCTGAGTGTAATTCGGGGAGCTCTCCGCTGGGAGAGCACGTCGCCACAAAAGCAGCGCCACCCTTTTGAATAAAAAACACCTTTTGCATGTAGGGCCTATGTTTGTTTCCATATACGGCTGGCATTTTTTTCAACAGAATTTTGCAGGGGACAACTCTCCTGTTGCCGGTGTTTCTTTTCTTTCGTTGAATGCGTGTCCTCGCCTCATCCGAAATACTAGCATCCAGATCCCGTTCAATGTGTCTTTCTTCTTTCAGTCGTGTGCGGACAGTACTACTACTGCCCCCCTACCCAGGCTGAATTTGTCTGTGACTTCAACTACAACCTGACTGATGCTGCCTGCATGAGAGATTCCGGCAGTGGCGCCTTCTCCTACATCTGCACCTACTGTGAAGTGAAGGAAGCCAGCTGCTTGTGAGTTACTTCATCACTGACTGCACTCTTTCTTTCTTCTCTTTAAAAAAAAAAGTACCCCCAATTATTTGATTATATGCAAGATAAAAACAAACAGGATGGCTCAGTGATCAGAGCACTCGCTTTTCCCGAGCTAAAGTTAAGCTGCTTTGAACGTGGTTACCAAGTGGATGGGCGACCATTTGAGCGCCTTGGCTTCAGTACGGTCCCCCAGTTCAACCAGCTGTAAATGGGTACCTGCCCTCTTTAGGGTCAGGGAAGGTAAAAGCAGCGAGGGAGAGGAAATTGGCGCCGCCCTCAAAATATTGGCCCCTGGAGAAGTTGAGGTCTCTGACACTTGACACTTCTGCTTTGAAATGTTGTTGATATGTTGTTTTGAAATGTGTTCAGATTGCATTCAGCCGTGATAAGCTCTTAGCATAACAACCAACACTCTACTTTTAAAGAGAATTTTAAAAATTTTTCTTAATGTCGGACTTTGGCTGTCTAGATTATGAGGTCTTTGAAAAGTCACACAACGAAACTTCTCCTTCAGGATATGCCGAAAGTCTCACCGTGATTCCTTCCCACTTGGACTAAATGAGACAGACTGCATAATCTAGGTGACGTGTTACGTTCGGGAGCGCCCAACACCAACGACATCAATTAACATTAAACATTAATTCAAGGACTGAAATTGTAGGCAAAAGGAACGTGATCGCCCAAGTTTATATTAAGAGTTATATACCTGAATTTGGAATATGTACAGTGTGTAAGCCTGTGTTCGGGAAATATATTAAAAATATGTGTGCGCGCGCGCGCGCGCGTGTGTGTTTTGGTGGTCAAAGTGTGTGTGTGTGTTTTTTGTATTTTACTGTATTGTAGTGATGTGTGTGTGTGTGTGTGTGTGTGTGTGGGGTGTGTGTGTGGTGTGTGTGTGTGTGTGTGTGTGTGTGTTGAAATTTTTTTGTAGTTTTATTTTATTGTAGTATGTGTACGGGTGGTGTGTGTGTGTGTGTTGTGTTGTGTTGTGTGTGTGTGTGTGTTGTGTGTGTGTGTGTGTGTGTGTGTGTAATATTCGCCGAAATTGTTGTCATTAATTTGTGTGTGTGTGTGTTCTACCTTTGGGCAGGCTCTGTTACTGAAATGCTATACTCTTGGCGGGAATATCGTCTCTTGAATCAGTGCTTGACTCTATGAGTCAATGTGGCTCAGGCCAAAAGCTTGGTCAGTTATCGGTGAAAGCTTAATGTTACATATAAAATATTGTTATGCCTTGGAATGTTACGTTGAGATTGTCTTCAGCCATGACAAATTCTTTGCATAACAACTTGTACTCTCCTGTATGGCCTTGTCTAAAAGCTGTCAGTTATTGATGTAGGGTAAGTGCTACATCAAACTGCTATTATACTAGAAAATGTCAGACACTCTTTAGCCATGACAAGTTCATAGCAAAACGACCTGCACACTTCTGAAGTCAGAGCACGGCTGCCTGCATGGCCAGGTACTCGAAAAGAGTCGTACATACACGCCAACTTCTCATCCAGTGTGTACTTTCAACCTCCCAGTGATTTTCAGGTGAGGTGAATGAGTCAGGGTGGAAATTCTGGGTGATCTGCATGAAAGTGAAGCAGCGGAACGCGCCACAACAGCAATAACAACAAAAGTAATATATTTATCATCAGTCCTTTTGTCTGTGTGCAGTGGAAACCAAGAGCAAGTGGACGCTGCTGAGTGCACCAAACGAAGTGTTGCCAACCCTTGCCCTTAATTGGCCCTGGACCGGACATGACGGAGTGTCACAGGAAATGACACAATGTCACAGAAAATGACGCAGTCGATAAAACGTCATCACGACGTCACCTGCTATGGACCCAATTTTTGTTTTTCGTCTCATGATAATTCAGGGATATGCGTGAATTGTGAAAGATAAGGGATGAAATAAAATATTGTTGAGGAATATGTGTGTTTGTGTGTTGTGTGTGTGTGTGTTGGGGTCTCACAAGCTTGGAGGACAGTGTGATACAAATCCCAAAAATTTTGTGCCCCTTCCCTGGAGCCCCCAGATTCACCATTTTCAATGGTGAAAATTTTGCATATGCGCCCGTTTTCCCCAGCCATTTAGGTAGCCCAATCCACTTCAAATTTTTTGATAAATGATGATGAGATGATAACAATGGTAATGATAAGGGCATTTCTAAAGCACTTTCCTTTTCTCTAATGCGGAAGCAGCACAAAGTCTGTACTGAACAGAATAAAGCAATACATACTAGACACCAACCAACATAACTGTAGCAATGGAATGCACCCTGAACATCTGAAGAAATCGCACTGCAAAGTACATTGAAAACAAAAATATCTAGCAAAGAACAGCGAAGGGAGACAACTTGCAATAATTATTTTTTTCTCATGATTGTGCAGATTTTATTTGCCTCCCACATATCGTTTGTTTGAATGAATTTCGAAGTAGACCTCTATCATGTGCAGCAACTCTCCTAGTCTTCATTTCTCAACAGAACTAGTCCAAACCCCCTAAATTTGTTATGCCTTGTTTTAAAAAAGTATTAAATGTTTATTCCCTTGCTTAACTTTGGTATTTTTCTTTGGTGGTCCTTTGTTGTTTCTTTAGGGTGGTTGTTTGTTTTTTTTGGGGGGGAGGGGTATTTTTTTTTTTTTTTTGTTGCATGGCTGGATTTGTATTGATTTTTTTTGTGTGTGTGTGTGGTGTGTTGTGTGTGGGTGTGTGTTGTTTTTTTGGTGTGTGTGTGTGTGTGGTGTGTTTTTGTGTGTGTGTGTGTGTGGTGTGATTTGATAGAAGGGGGTATTAATACATATAAGTCGATGTGACAGTAGACTGTATAAATTTTTTTTTTTTATTCTTCAATTTGAAAAATTTTCCAACCAAACAGGAAGATATGACAGATTACACACAGACAGCCGCGCGCTCCACACACACACACACCCCACCACACACACCACACACACACCAAACCCCACACACACACACACACATACACAACACAACACAGAGTGTCTAATATCACTTTAAGTGAACAGACGTAAAACTGAAGACACACAGAGTCAATGAAAAAGGACAGACACAATCCAAACAAAATTTTAATGTAAAACGAACAAAACTATCACAATAATGATGTCAGCAAGTCTGTCTGATCACAGTTTCTCTCCACCATCACCAAAGTAAGTCTAATCACCATCATGTCATCTGTAGCATAGAGCTGATGGACAAAGACGGAAGAGTTAAAACACGATGCTCTTTTTCATTTTGTCGCCTTTTGTCTCAAAAAATTTTTAATGCAAAGCGAAGGTTTCATTTCTCACAATTCAAATACTTTATTATCTTACAGAGAAACTCACGTGGTCATACATAAAATCAGTAATCAGGAAGACATTGCAGAAAAACATCGAAATTCAATATCTGTACACCAGCACTCGAACAAGATAAAAAAACAACAACACCACCACCACGCAAGCAACAGCAATACCTAGCCCAGTCAAAAAACTCGCTGGTGTATAATTACATGCACTCATGCGTGCGCCAGTACGCACGCGCATCCACACAAACACAACACACACACACACACACACACACAGAGCGGGCTCATTCGCACACACGCTCCTGTGTTTCAGTGTTCAATTGACAACAAATTAAATGTATTAATTTCTTCTTTTTTTTCAATGTGTTTGTATTGTTTCATTTTTCTGGCGTGTGGTGTCGCGCGTACATATGTATTAAATGTTATCTCTGTAAAAAGCATGCACCTTCAATAACTTCCATACTCAGCTTTTACACATGACACTGAAATACTATTAGATTCCATTAAAGTTTGAACAAGGTAAAGCTCATCAGATGACCAGCCGCCATGCGCAGTGGTTAGCGCCTTGGATTTCGGACTGGAAGGTCGGTTGACGCCGGGATATATCATGATAGTAAGCGTAGAGTACAACCCTGTCAAATAATCCCAAAGCATATGCTCTTCCATAGCAGCATCATACCGTCATCCTCATTATCACTGATCATCACACAATAAATTAAAAACATGCCTATGATTGGGTGGTTTCAGTTGCTCTGGCCTCATGGTGACCTCAGATTTGGTTTCTCCATACATTTTTGTGCCTGTGGTGAGTTTGTGTCAAAGCCTTTGGGGTTGGGGGTTCACGGGGACGGTCGTTGGAGGGACGTTGTGGTGGTTGCCGCCTCGGGTGGGCAACTCACTCAGTCTGGCTCCGCGACTGAGCTAATGCTGTCGTTAGTAGGGGGTTTTAGTAGGTGGTGTCTTGCGTATGTTAGCTCAGAACAGGCACCACTGAACACCACCAAAGTGACCCATCAGCAGTGCAGGGCCTCTCTGGCTGGTGGTCCCACTGCGGCCTGATATTGATGAGCTCCCTGTGGACTTCCTACCCTGAGGATGACAGATAGCGAATCTGGGTATGGCTGTGGTGGGAAGATTGAGATGAGTGGCGTGGAAACAGCAGGATGTCACAGAAGATGGGGCAGTAAAAAAAAATGTTTGATTCGCTTTTGACTTGTGTCCACGTCACATTTTAAAAACCTTGAAACTGGTCAATTCAAAAGATCAAATGTAACCTTAAAAATCAAAGGCATCCTTCTTTGACATCTAACAAATTCAGTGTTAATGTACTTGAAATCATTTTCTCATGCAAAATAGAAACATTTCCTTCTTATGGCGTCATCTGTTACACAGGAACGTTTTCAACTCTTTGGATAAAGAGTTACTTTTTATGTTCTCTGAGAGTGATCAGTTTACTTTTGGTTTTACCTAATCAAGAAATCCTAAATCTCTTAAAAGCAACTGAAAACGATATCTACAGCGATACTGATTTTTCTCTAACCATGTAACAAAACTGTACTCGTTTCAGAAGCATGACCCATAAAACCAAGAACGCAGCACTGGTAACTCGTTGATGACACAAAGTCATGGTCTGATGGAAACGTCATGTGGTGAAGAACTGCAACACAAACAAACATGGCAATGAAATGTTATGTTTGAAAAACTGCAACACAAACATGGCAATGAAATGTTCAATTGTGAAAAACTGCAACACAAACAAACATGGCAATGAAATGATATATTGTGAAAAACTGCAACACAAACAAACATGGCATGGAAACATCATGTGCTGAAGAACTGCATCTCAAACATGGCAATGAAATGTTATGGTTTTAAAAACAGCAGCACAAACATGGCAATAAATGTTATATTGTGAAAAACTGCATACAGACAAACATGGCAATGAAATGTTGTTTTGAAAAACTGCAGCACAAACAAACATGGCAACAAAGTGTTATGTGGTGAAGAACTGCAGCACAAACAAACATGTTAATGAAATGTTATGTTTTGAAAAACTGCAGCAAAAACAAACATGGCAATGAAATGCTATGTTTTGAAAAACTGCAGCACAAACAAACATGGCAAGTATGACTCAATTCTTATCTACCTTGCCTTACAACAACCATGCTCCCGAACTTTTCTCCTTTAAGGAGAGGGAAGGTTGTTAAGTTAAGAGCTTGACATAGTTGAAAACAATCTCAACAAAACATTTTCAAGCATAACAACAACACTCTAATATAATACAGTAATTGCACTTAGCTTCACATGTTCACAACTATTCTTTTTTTCCTTTCTGTCTGTTCTTGGTGTTCCCAAGCAGGGCAGGGTGCAAAATGCTTACTGCTCTTCTCCTGTGCTTGTTACTCTGCCGGAGGTCTGCCCGCTAGTCTCAGCTGACACATTCTGACTTCAGAGCAGTTTGTTTTTTGTACGGGATATATGCTGTGTTTATGTTGGTGTTGCCAAAACCCAGCAAACGCGGACATGAATGACAGGATTTTTTATGGCATGGGCATGTGTACATGCACAAAGGGTATTAAGGCACTGGCAGGTCTGCAGATTGTCTTGGGAAATTGTAACAATCCCACTCTATATTGCCCGGACGTTGCTGCCGAGGTTCGAACCCAAGACTTCACGGCCCACTGCATTGAAATCAATAATGATCTTACTCACTGACTTAAGTGTCTGTTTCACACAGTCATAATGTATCATTTAAAACCAAGGGGGGGGGGGGGGGGACCCAAGGAAAAGGGAGGGGGGTGGGGGGGACCCAGAGGACAAAAAAACCCATCAAAATAAAAACGCCTGAAACCCGACGTGTCAGTTTGTTTCCCGCCATTTTCTGCCCAGGTAGGCTCTCCAGAGTCCAGGACTGACTGTCCCTGGTGAAGTTGCACACAACGCTCCACAAAAACCCAGCATGCCCTGCGCAAATCTGCCATTCGTATTCCGCAGCTGCGCAGTAGAGGCCTAATAAACAAAGAGAAAGATTTTGTTCAACAGTAGGTTAGTGAATGAACTCAAGTGAAAGTTGTTTTACAAAACACACACACAAACACATGTACAGGCTGGGACGTGATTAAAAAAAAATTAGATAGTGGGAAAAGGCAGGCAACAATTTTTTGCTGCTTGCAGGGTATAAAAAATATGTCAGCAGAAAAAAAGGGTTTATTTGTCCCACGTAGATTAAAAAAATTAGTTTCTAGGGATTTACGTGAAAAATTTAAACCAGCGATTTAAAAAAATGCATTGTTTACTGGGTACGAAAGCATGTTTTCCCCAGATGAAATAAATGGTTTTAAAAAATCTTTTGGGGCTTTATCCAGTTTTTGATTAAACCTTTGGGACGTGGGGGAAAACGCAAAGTGAGAGGCTGTATGCCCGTGGGGTTTCTTCCCCTCATTTGGGAATTTTCCCTTTACGTTTGTCTTTGTGATGACTATGACTCTCTGACTAGGAGGCTTGGGCTTGCACGTCCTTATGTGCTGCAGCCTCACTGGGGCACTTTGCCAGATACCCGTTATTTGGAAGACTTTCAAATCTTACACTCTTCCAAAGAAACCTAAACCGGTTTTTGGCCAAAAGATTTTGACCTGTAGCTCTCAATACTTGTGATGAAACCCTTAGAAAAGATCGTAAAAAATTTTCATTTTTTTCCGTTACAGAGGGAAAGTTTTTGACCCTTTCAACCTTTGGGACAGGACAGGAAGTGGGTCAAAGATACCAAACTGTTTATTTTTAAAAAGTTGTACAGCCACTTAAAAAAAACGGGCTCTTATGCCAGAATTGTGTTTTTGGGCTTTAAAATTTTGCTTTTTAAAACAATGCCCGGTTTTTACGTACTTGAGGGGGGTGTTTTTAACTGCAGGGGAAAAAACCCCTTGACTGAGTGCCTCGCTGGGGGTTTTTGAAACCCCCGGGGCCCTCAGATCCCGACCTTACACTTAACCCCTGGGGGTATCACGGCCCAGGGTTTTTTATTCCCGGCCCGTTTCAGGCAATCTTTAACTTTAGATGAAAAAAAACCCAAACCCCCCCATCACAGCTGCCATTTCACTTCAATTTAAAGGGAACCCCAAAGCCAAAACCCGTGGATCTGGGTTAGAAGGGAAAACACTCTGGTTGAAAGCGGGGAAAATCCCGGTCGAAAGGGGTGCGGGGGTTTTTATTTCCCCGCTTGGGGCCCGGGGGAAAAATTTTCCCCAATTTCCCTTAGACCATGGGGGTTTGGTGGTATGGGTGCGAGTCTTTCGGATAAAACGATAAACGGAGGTCCCCTGTGTTGCACAAAATAATTTAGCGCACGTAAAAGAATCCCCAATTTTTTCATGATTTTTTTACAACAGCTAGTGAATACACCCTATCCTCCGAGAAGAAGTGGAAACAGCAGTCAGATCGCTGAAAAAGGGGAAGTCAGCAGGGGCTGACAACATTCCAGCTGAGTTGGTCCAAGCTGGAGGGGAAGCCATGATCAGCGCCCTACTAAGAATCTGCAACAAGATCTGGCAGACAGGAAAATGGCCAACACCATGGACGCAGTCACTCATCATCACCCTCCCCAAGAAAGGAAATCTACAACAATGCCATAATTACCGCACAATCAGCCTCATATGTCACCCAAGCAAGGTCATGCTGCAGATAATATTGAATAGACTGAAGCCACAAGCAGAGACCATCATTGCTGAGGAACAAGCAGGTTTCAGAGAAGGGCGCAGCACAACAGAACAGATATTCAACCTCAGAATACTATGTGAGCGGTACCTTCAACATCAACAAGACCTATACCACGTATTTATCGATTTTAAGAAGGCATTTGACAGGGTGTGGCATGCAGCTTTGTGGGCAACCATGAACTTGTACAGCATCAATGCAAACCTGATCAGAGTCATCAAACAGCTGTACAGCGAGGCCACCAGTGCAGTGTACTACAACAACAACATTGGAGAATGGTTTCGAACAACAGTTGGAGTAAGGCAGGGCTGTCTACTCTCACCCACTCTTTTCAACATCTTCCTTGAGAGAATCATGGCTGATGCACTGGAACATCATGAAGGATCAGTCAGCATTGGTGGCAGAACGATCACAAACCTCCGCTTCGCAGATGACATTGATGGAATAGCAGGATCAGAAAAAGAGCTTGCCAGCCTAACAGAACACTTGGATAAGGCCTCCAAAACATATGGCATGGAAATCAGTGCAGAGAAGACCAAACTGATGACTAATAACACCAACGGCATTAGCACTGATATCAGGGTTAATGACCAGAAGCTGGAAACAGTTCAAAGCTTCAAGTACCTGGGAGCCATTGTATCCGACCAGGGATCCAAGCCAGAAGTAGTATGCAGGACTGCACAGACAATAACAGCTTTGTCAAAACTAAACACCATCTGGAGAGATAAGAATATCTCACTTATCTCCAAGATCAGACTAATGCGCTCCCTTGTCATATCCATATTTCTGTATGCCTGTGAATCATGGACCCTGACTGCAGATTTGGAGAGAAGAGTACAGGCAGTGGAGATGAGATGCTTTCGGAGACTCCTTGGCATCTCCTACAAAGACCACATAAGCAACGAAAGCGTGCATAACAGAATCCAGCAAACCATTGGACCCTATGAGAACCTTCTAACGATCGTGAAAAAGCGTAAACTTAAGTGGTATGGGCATGTCACAAGATCCCAAGGAATTACAAAGACATTTTTGCAAGGCACTGTCCAAGGAGGAAGAAGAAGAGGCAGACCAAGGAAGAGCTGGGAGGATAACATCAGTGAATGGACAGGCCTAGAACTCAACAAAACCCTGAGAAAGGCAGAACAGAGAGAGGAATGGAGGGAACTGGTTGCTGAGTCTTTGAAGGTGCCCCCACGGTCGTCAGACTACGGGACAGATAGATAGATAGATAGATAGATAGATAGATAGTGAATACACTTGGCCCACACAAGAAATCCAGAAAATGGACATGGCATAGCCCAAACGGAGAACACCACAACCAAATAGATTACATCATGGTGAAAAGACGGTTTCAGTCTAGCGTTAACATCGCACAGACACGAAGTTTTCCAGGAGCAGACATAGGGAGTGATCATGATCTTGTGATGATGACTTTCCGACTACGTCTAAAGAAAATCCACAAGCGGAACAACATCAGGATCAAATTTGACCTCGAGAAGCTGAAGGACCCAGAGGTATTAGAAATTTTTCAAGCAAGGATAGGTGGAAAATTTGCAGCACTCACTGTGATAGACTCAGACATAGATACACTGACGAATAGTTTCAATACAGCGGTGACTGAAACAGCAAACGAGCTTCTTGGCAAACGCCGACCAGTCAAAAAACCATGGGTCACACCTAACATCCTACAACTATGCGACAAGCGTAGAGAGCTGAATAAAAAGAAAAATGAAACAAAAGAAAGAGCAGAACAATATAGGGCAGTCAACAAAAGAATCAGGAAGTCCATGACGGAGGCAAAAGAGAATTGGATCGGTGAACAGTGCCAAGACATTGAAGAGAACATCAAGAAAAACAATAGCAAGAAAGCATATCAGCTGGTGAAAGACCTGACTAGCACGAAACAGAGAAAAGGTTTAACAATCCAAGACAAAAATGGGAAGTGTCTCACTGACGCCCAGGATATTCTGAACAGATGGACAGAATACTGCTCCGACCTGTATAACTATAGAACCGCAGGAGATCCAGAAGTCCTTAATGTACCCGAAAGCAAAGACACAGACAGTCACCCTATCCTCCGAGAAGAAGTGGAAACAGCAATCAGATCGCTGAAAAAGGGGAAGTCAGCAGGGGCTGACAACATTCCAGCTGAGTTGGTCCAAGCTGGAGGGGAAGCCATGATCAGCGCCCTACTAAGAATCTGCAACAAGATCTGGCAGACAGGAAAATGGCTAACACCATGGACGCAGTCACTCATCATCACCCTCCCCAAGAAAGGAAATCTACAACAATGCCATAATTACCGCACAATCAGCCTCATATGTCACCCAAGCAAGGTCATGCTGCAGATAATATTGAAAAGACTGAAGCCACAAGCAGAGACCATCATTGCTGAGGAACAAGCAGGTTTCAGAGCAGGGCGCAGCACAACAGAACAGATATTCAACCTCAGAATACTATGTGAGCGGTACCTTCAACATCAACAAGACCTCTACCACGTATTTATCGATTTTAAGAAGGCATTTGACATGGTGTGGCATGCAGCTTTGTGGGCAACCATGAATTTGTACAGCATCAATGCAAACCTGATCAGAGTCATCAAACAGCTGTACAGCGAGGCCACCAGTGCAGTGTACTACAACAACAACATTGGAGAATGGTTTCGAACAACAGTTGGAGTAAGGCAGGGCTGTCTACTCTCACCCACTCTTTTCAACATCTTCCTTGAGAGAATCATGGCTGATGCACTGGAACATCATGAAGGATCAGTCAGCATTGGTGGCAGAACGATCACAAACCTCCGCTTCGCAGATGACATTGATGGAATAGCAGGATCAGAAAAAAGAGCTTGCCAGCCCAACAGAACACTTGGATAAGGCCTCCAAAACATACGGCATGGAAATCAGTGCAGAGAAGACCAAACTGATGACTAATAACACCAACGGCATTAGCACTGATATCAGGGTTAATGACCAGAAGCTGGAAACAGTTCAAAGCTTCAAGTACCTGGGAGCCATTGTATCCGACCAGGGATCCAAGCCAGAAGTAGTATGCAGGACTGCACAGACAATAACAGCTTTGTCAAAACTAAACACCATCTGGAGAGATAAGAATATCTCACTTATCTCCAAGATCAGACTAATGCTCTCCCTTGTCATATCCATATTTCTGTATGCCTGTGAATCATGGACCCTGACTGCAGATTTGGAGAGAAGAGTACAGGCAGTGGAGATGAGATGCTTTCGGAGATCCTTGGCATCTCCTACAAAGACCACATAAGCAACGAAAGCGTGCATAACAGAATCCAGCAAACCATTGGACCCTATGAGAACCTTCTAACGATCGTGAAAAGCGTAAACTTAAGTGGTATGGGCATGTCACAAGATCCCAGGAATTACAAAGACAGTTTTGCAAGGCACTGTCCAAGGAGGAAGAAGAAGAGGCAGACCAAGGAAGAGCTGGGAGGATAACATCAGTGAATGGACAGGCCTAGAACTCAACAAAACCCTGAGAAAGGCAGAACAGAGAGAGGAATGGAGGGAACTGGTTGCTGAGTCTTTGAGGGTGCCCCCACGGTCGTCAGACTACGGGACATATAGGTAGATAGATAGAAAAGAATCCCCACTGCAACAAGAAAGTTGTCCCTGGCAAAAGTGTAGAAAAGAGTCATTCTGGTAGGGAAACAGATACTGTTGAAGACAGGAACAGAACAAAAAAATAATGGGTGGCGCTGCTCTTGTGGCGACGCGCTCTCTCCAGGGAGAGCAGCGCGAATTTCACGCAGAGAAATCTGCCGTGACTTAAAGTGGTATAGAAATATAAAAAAAAAAAAAAAGAATTCTCTATGGTACTCACCTAAAACTGTATGTGCGTCAACTATAACTCGACCAGTGTGTAGAAAGTCGATCAGCTGAGAGAACACTTTGACGTCATAATACATGACGTCAATATGGAGCCGGTTGTCCTTAGTAACGTTTTCGTCTCTCTTACGGTGACTTCCTATTTTCCAACGGTTTTTTGACGACACTGACGAAAATCTCTGTGCTTGCAGAATCTCCAGGTACATAACTCTGTAAATAAAAACAAAACAAAAACAAAAAAAATACTCTGTAAACATGATTAAAACAAAAGAAAAAGATAAATAAATTAATGACTAGATAACGAGACAGATAACTAAATGAATAATATATATTTCTGTTTCTCGGCTAGGGAGCCCTGAGGTTCACCACTGGTGAGATTTTTTGCGTTTGTGGAAAAAGAAAAAGAAAAATAAACGAATGAATGAATGAATGTCTAACTCATTCACTAAATTTTAAACATTTTTGTTCCTCGGCTAGAGCCCCGAGGGTCACCAATGGTGAGATTTTGTTTGCGTAGGTTATGGGACTCCTTTACCGTACCTTACCCATTTACAGCTGGGTGAACTGGGGGACTGTACTGAAGCCAAGGCGCGAGTACACACACACACACACACACACACACACACACACACACACACACACACACACAGAGTGGATCTCAATCTGTCTCCTCCTTTCTCATAAAACAACAAACCTATTGACATCAGCAGGAAAGTGAAACGAATATCAACTACAAAAACACCCACACACAATGGCATTTAACCCTAGCGTTTAACCCCTTCCTTCCCCACCACAGACTTTCATTAAGTCTAATTACCAGTATTGATGAGCTTGTTTGGGCAAAATCTTTTCTCTGCCCCCTTTTCCTGACCCCTACACGTATATAAGGGCTGCGACCAGAGCTTCAGCATTCAGCATCTTCCCGAGGGTTTTGGGGCCCCTTGCTCTGCTTTTTAGAAATTCAGTCGGGCCCACTCTCCTCGCACCCCAATTTATCATGAAGGTTTTCCCCCTCTTTTCCCTTTCTGGCTGTGGCTTGGGGAGTATGCTTTCTCCCCTTTTCCCTCTCTCTCTCTCTACTTCTCTCTCTCTCTCCCCTCTCTCTCTCTCTCTCCCTCTTCTCCTCTTCTCTCTCTCTTCTCCTCTCTCTCTCTTTTGTTTTAAAATGGGGGTTGGATTGACAATCTCTATGGGGAAAATCAGACCCCTTAAACATTAGTTAGAAGTAGGAAATTGTTTTCTATAAAAAAAAAAAGAAGAAAACTAATCCAGCTAGGCCTACGACTTTGAACACAATATTTTACACTAGAACAAAGCCACCCATGTCATAAAATAACAGATCTCGGGATTTCAGAAGTATGATGCCACTAAACAAACACACATCAAGTTCTGCAAAACTGATTCTGGGGGTAGGTAACAATGGTAAAAACAATGTAGTTGTAGAGAACGCAGCAGGTTTCCTGGGTATATCAATACTGTTTATTCTTATAGTAAAATAGGGCCTACTGGTGTAGACTTTTGTCCATGTCTAATAGCAGATGCCCTAAACAATGCTAAAAAAAAGTGCATGATCGATCTGGTAGGTGTAATGGGCCTCTACCTGTAAGAGTAGTGATATTTGCGCTTCGATTTGTCTTTGCAAGATATAGCGCTATATAAGTTCCATTTATTATTATTATTATTATTATTATTATTTTTATTGTTGTTGTTGTTGTTGTTATTATTATTATTATTTGAGAGTACTGCTGTGTGCTCATTTTCCTTATCATCAACAACGTGGAGTGCTTTTTTTTAAACTTTCAAGACCCCTAATGCCACCATTCTCTCAGTGAAATGATTTGAATGTTTTGTCGAAGCAAGTGTGCTTGCTTATGTTGCACCAGAGTCTTATGCTGTGTAACGTTACTCGTTCACCCCACTTTAACAGCTACATGTGCACAATTTTCCCTTTGAGCGCCCAGATGTCCTACAAAATATTGATATCACACACACCACCCCCACACACACACACCACACACACACCACACACACACCCAAAACACACATATCACACACTGTTTTTGAAGAAAGAAGAAAAGTAATGGTTTTGATTGGAAGGCTTAAAAGGAATAATATGAATTTAAGTCATAACAGGGCAAATTTTGTCCTTTAATAGTATCATCTAGTGCCTTTGTGTGTATAACGGACAGTATAGCTCAGTGGTCAGATCACGTGCTCTCTCCAAGCTATTAGGCTTATTCAGCAACGGTTGAACATGGTTGCCTCGCGGATTGGTGACTGGCCATTTGTGCGCTTTGGCTCCGGTACAGTCCCCCAGCTCATCCAGCTGTGAATGGGTACCTGCTACTTTTAGGATCAGGGAAGGGTAAGCAGCAAGGGAGAGGAGATGGGCGTCACCCTCAATATAATGGCCCCTAGGAGAAGCTGAGGTCTCTGACATCTCACTTCCCTAGGACCACATAGGTTTATGGAGCACTTTAACATGGATATGTTTTCCATCAGCAGTGTATGGATGATGAAATCTGTCAATGACAGTAACAACCAGCTATTCTCTGTGCATGTGTATGTGTACTGTGTTGTGTTGTGATGTATTGTAGGTGTATTGTATTGTATGTGTATTGTTTAGTATGATTATTGTATTCTATTTCTCTGAGTGTAATTCGGGGAGCTCTCCGCTGGAGAGAGCACGTCGCCACAAAAGCAGCGCCACCCTTTTGAAAAAAAACACACCTTTTTTTTGCATGTAGGGCCTATGTTTGTTTCCATATACGGCTGGCATTTTTTTCAACAGAATTTTGCAGGGGACAACTCTCCTGTTGCCGGTGTTTCTTTTCTTTCGTTGAATGCGTGTCCTCGCCTCATCCGAAATACTAGCATCCGATCCCATTCAAGGTGTTTTTCTTCTTTCAGTCGTTGCGGCAGTACTACACGCCCCCTCCCCAGGCTGAATTTTCTGTGATTTAAAAATACAACTGACTGATGCTCCCCTTGCATAGAGATTCCGGCAGGGGCCCCTTCCCCTACATCTGCCCTTTGTGAGTGAAGGAAGCCAGCTGCTTGTGGTTACTCCATGCGACGCACTTTTTTTCTTTTTCCTTTTAAAAAAAATGACCCTCTTTATTTGATTTTGTAATTAAAAAAAAAAGGATGGCTCAGTGTCAGAGCACCGCTTTCCCGAGAAAGTTAAGCTGTTTTTGAGCGTGGTTACCAAGTGGGGGCGACCATTTGAGCGCCTTGGCGTCAGCAGGGTCCCCCAGTTCACCCAGCTGTAAATGGGTACCTGCCCTCTTTAGGGTCTTCTTTTTCTTAAAGTGTCCGGTTGGTCCTGAGACATCGATGTCATGGCTCCCTTTTTCCCCTGTTCTGGGTCCCTCTCATAGCTCTTGTTGGTGCCCTTATTTTTTGCGAATTTTTTTAAAGTGTCTGGAATTTTGTGCGTTTTTTCCTCTGCCTTTTTTCCAAAAGATTTGCCATCCAAACAGTTTCTCTATCTGTCAGCCCTGATTATATGGCCGAAAATTTTTTTCTGTCTTTCTCCTATGGTGTTGAAAAAAGGGGCTCTTGTACCCAGCCATTCCATTTCTTCTGCATTAGTTTTTTTTTTTTGTCCCTGAGATTTTAATGATTCTCTGGGAAATTTTGGGGCAGGGAAGGGAAAAGCAGGGGGGAAGGAAATTGGCGCCGCCCTCAAATATTGGCCCCCGGGAATTTTAGGTCTCTGACCTTCTGTTTGAAATGTTTTTTGAAATGTGATCAGATTGCATTCAGCCACGATAAGCTCTTAGCATAACAACCAACACTCTACTTTCAAAGAGAATTTTTTTTTTCTTAATGTCGGACTTTGGCTGTCTAGATGGTGAGGTCTTTTGAAAAGTCACACAAGGAAACTTCTCCTTCAGGGTATGCCGAAAGTCTCAGTGATTCCTTCCCACTTGGACTAAATGAGACAGACTGCATATTCTAGGTGACGTGTTACGTTGGGGAGGGCCCAACACCAAGGACATCAATTAACATTAAACATTAATTGAAGGACTGAAATTGTAGGAGAAAGGAACGTGATCGCCCAAGTTTATTAAGTTTTATATACCTGAATTTGGAATATCTACAGTGTGTAAGCCTGTGTTCGGGAAATATATTTAAAATGTGTGTGTGTGTGTGTGTGTGTGTGTGTGTGTGTGTGTGTGTGTGTGTGTGTGTGTGTGTGTGTGTGTTTATGTGTTGTATTTTATTGTATGTGTTTTATTGTATTTTATTGATTGTGTGATGTGTGTGTGTGTGTGTGTGTGTGTGTGTGTGTGTGTGTGTGTGTGTGTGTGTGTGTGTGTGTGTGTAATATTCGCTGTATGTGTGTATGTGTTGTCATTAGTTGTGTGTGTGTGTGTGTGTGTGTGTGTGTGTGTGTGTGTGTGTGTGTGGTGTGTGTGTGTGTGTGTTCTACCTTTGGGCAGGCTCTGTTACTGAAATGCTATACTCTTGGCGGGAATATCGTCTCTTGGATCAGTTCTTGACTCTATGAGTCAATGTGGCTCAGGCCAAAAGCTTGGTCAGTTATTGATGAAAGCTTAATGTTACATAAAAATATTGTTATGCCTTGGAATGTTACGTTGATATTGTCTTCAGCCATGACAAATTCTTTGCATAACAACGTGTATTTACCTGTATGGCCGTGTCCAAAAGCTGTCAGTTATTGATGTACGGTAAGTGCTACATCAAACTGTTATTGTACTAGAAAATATCGAGATTCTCTTTAGCCGTGACAAGTTCATAGCAAAACAACCTGCACACTTCTGAAGTCAGAGCACGGCTGCCTGCATGGCCAGGTACTCGAAAAAGAGTCGTACATACACGCCAACTTCTCATCCAGTGTGTACTTTCAACCTCCCAGTCATTCTCAGGTGAGGTGAACGAGTCCGGGTGGAAATTTTGGGTGATCTACTGGGAGTGAAGCAGCGGAACGCGCAACAACAATAGCAATGTATTTATCGTCAATCCTTTTGTCTGTGTGCAGTGGAAACCAAGAGCAAGTGGACGCTGCTGAGTGCACCAAACGAAGTGTCGCCAACCCTTGCCCTTAATTGGCCCTGGACCGGACATGACGGAGTGTCACAGGAAATGACACACTGTCACAGAAAATGACGCAGTCGATAAAACGTCATCACGACGTCACCTGCGATGGACCTAAGTTTTGTTTTTCGTTTCATGATAATTCAGGGATATGCGTGAATTGTGAAAGATAAGGATGAAATAAAATATTGTTTGAAGGAAATATTCTCTGTGTGTGTGTGTGGTGTGTGTGTGTGTGTGTGCTCACAAGCTTGGAGGACAGTGTGATACTATCCCAAAAAATGTTTTACCCCTTCCCTGGAGCTCCCAGATTCACCATTTTCAATGGCGAGATTTTTGCATATGCGACCGTTATTGCCAACCATTAAAGTAGCCACAATCCGACTTCAAACTTTTTATGATGATGATGATGATGACGACAATGGTAATGATAATGGGCATTTCTAAAGCACTTTCCTCTCTCTATGTGGAAGCAGCACAAAGTCTGTACTGAACAGAATAAAGCAATACATACTAGACACCAACCAGCATAAATGTAGCAATGGAATACACCCTGAACATCTGAAGAAATCGCACTACAAAGTACATTGGAAACAAAAATATATAGCTAAGAAAAGCAAAGGGAGACAAATTGCAATTATTTGTTTCTCATGATTGTGCAGATTTTTTTTGCCTCCCATATATCGTTTGTTTGAATGAATTTCGAAGTAGACCTCTATCATGTGCAACAGCTCTCCTAGTCTTCATTTCTCAACAGAACTAGGTCCAAACCCATAATTGATAGTTATGCCATTCGGTTTTCGAAAAGCATAAATGGGATTTATTCCCTTTGCTAAATGCGGTATGGTTTCTTTGTGGGGTTCTTTGTTTAGGGTGGTTGGTGTTGTTGTTGTTTTTTTGGGGGGAAGGGGGTTGTTTTGTTGCATGGCTGGATTTGTTTGATTTGTTAGTGTGTGTGTGTGTGTGTGTGTGTGTGTGTGTGTGTGTGTGTGTGGTGTGTGTGTGGTGTGTGTGTGTGTGTGTGTGTTATGTGTGATTTGTAGAAGGGGCTATTAATACATATAAGTCGTGACAGTAGACTGTATATTTTTGATATTATTCTCCAATTTGAAAAATTCTAACCAAACAGGAAGATGACAGATTACACACATACACACATACACGCGCGCGCACACACACACACATACACACAGTCAATGAAAAAGGACAGACACAATCCAAACAAAATTTTAATGTAAAACGAACAAAAATATCACAATAATGATGTTAGCAAGTCTGTCTGATCACAGTTTCTCTCCACCATCACCAAAGTAAGTCTAATCACCATCATGTCATCTGCAGCATGGAACTGATGGACAAAGCCTGAACAGTTTAAACACGATGCTCTTTTTCATTTTGCCGCCTTTTGTCCCAACGAACTCTTAATACAAAGCGAAGGTTTCATTTCTCACAATTCAAATACTTTATTATCTTACAGAGAAACTCACGCGGTCATACATAAAATCAGTAATCAGGAAGACATTGCAGAAAAACATCGAAATTCAATATCCGTACACCAGCACTCGAACAAGATTAAAAAAAAAACACAACACCACCACCACGCAACCCCCGTGGGACTCCCGGGGTATGCTTACAAGTGAGCATTGCAAGAATAGGATCCCTGCTCTCCAACCAGGCATGTCGTAAGAGGCGACTAAGGTGGAACCCTTCCTCCAGGTTGGGGGTTGGGCACAGGGCTAACAACCCTGTCCCGTAAAAAAAAAAGAGCAGTTACAGAAACAGCAACAAAGAATACTTATACTTTTGCGTGCGAAGGACCTCCCGGGTCCAGTGAGACTCGTATGAATGCTGACAGCCAAAGCCGAGAGGAAGCTACCAGCAGGATAAGGGAAGACCTGAACACCCACCAAAACCAAGATCAACTAGGACATTGGAACGTGAGGACGATGTATGAGACGGGCAAGCGGGCACAGGTAACATTAGAGATGAGAAGATTCAACCTCCATGTCCTAGAGTAAGCGAAGTAGATGGACTGGATCTGGGAGAGTGAGAACCACCACCGGAGAAACCGTCCTCTACTCTGGAGAGATGACGACCACACCACGAGGGAGTTGCCATCATCCTCAAAAAAGGCGTTGAGCGATGCCTTATGGAGTGGAAGCCCATCAACAGCAGACTAAGAGTGCGAGACTGAAGGGAAGACACATCAAAAATCACCATCATCCAGTGCTACGCACCAACCAACAACAGCAGCAATGAGAGAAAAAGATGACTTTTACCACCACTGCAGACAGAGACAGAGAAAGCCCCACGCCATGACCTCATCGTCATCATGGGGGACCTAAATGCCAAGGTCGGAAGTGACAACACCGACTATGAAGAGTCATGGAAAACACGGGTGGGGAACAGAAATGACAACGGGGAGAGACTTGGGGAGTTCTGCGCCATGAACAACTTAGTGATAGGAGGGACCCTATTCACGCACCGGACATCCACAAGCTGACTTGGGCGTCGCCGAATGGGAGAGATATGAACCAATTGACCATCTGATGATCAATGGTAAGGGGAGACGATCTCTCCTGGATGTGAGAACCAAGCGAAGTGCGGATGTCGGGAGCGATCATCACCTGGTGACAGCACACATCCAGAGAAACTGAAGAAGAACACAAGACCAACCACTCAAGCGCGATTTGATACCCAGCGATTGAGAGACACCAACGTAAAGTCTGCATTCGTCAACGATCTGAGAACAGATTCCACATCCTGCAAACATGACAAACAGCATGACATAGATACGACATGGAACAGATCTGTAAACTGTACACTGAGACAGCAAGGACAACATCGGCCATCAAAAGAAGAAGACCAACAATGACTGGATCCAACAAGAGACCCTCAATGCCATCAAAGAAAGGAAGAGACCAAGAAAGAGACTTCTGCAAGTAAAGTCTCCACGGCTACAGAGAGCAGGAAGAGTTATACAGAAGGCACACAGGAAAGTGAAGAGACTCGCACCGCCGTGACAAGAGAAAGCCATGGACCAGCTGGGAGCTGAGCAGAAGAGGCGGCGCCCAAGAGAGCAAGGGAGAGTCTACAAAATCACCAAGAAAGTATGCAACAAATTTAAGAGGAGCGCTGGGGTGACCAATCAGGGACAGACAAGGGAAACTGTTGACAACAGAGAAAGAGCAAAAGAAAGATGGGCTGAACACTTCCAGGAAGTTCTCAACCGACCACCACCTACCAGACAGCCGACATCCCAGAAGCTACAAAAGATTTGGACATTGACGTCAAAAACCCCCCAACAAAGGAAGAGATTAGTGGCTGCCATCAAGACCCTCAAGAATGCAAGTCACCCAGGCCAGACAACCTTGTGCCGAACTGTTCAAGGCAGATTCTGAACTAGCAGCTGACATACTGCAACCACTGTTTCACAGCTGCATGGAAAACGAGAAAGTACCTGATGACTGGACCAAGGGAGTGATAGTCCCAAAAACCCCAGAAAGGAACCCTGAGCGAACTGCAAACAACTGGGGGGGAATCACTCTTTGTCTGTGCCAAGCAAGATACTGGCCAAGGTCATCATCAGAAGAATATCAGACGCTGTGGACGATGCTTTGAGGAAGGAACAAGCAGGGTTCAGGAAGCAACGAGGATATATAGACCAGATATTCACGCTCAGAAACATCATCGAACAGTGCACAGAGTGGCAAAGACAACTGTATGTGAACTTTGTGGACTTCGAAAAGGCATTTGACAGCATACACAGAGACAGCCTTTGGAGTATCCTTCGACACTATGGCATCCCATCGAAACTGGTACACCTTATCAAAAGCTTCTATGACAACTTCAGATGTTCTGTGGGCCATAGCAACACTATATTCGAAGTCAAGACTGGAGTAAGACAAGGATGTGTGATGTCAGCAGTTCTCTTCAATCTGGCCATCGATTGGGTGATGAGGAAGACGACAGAAGACACCCCAAGAGGGATTCGCTGGAGCCTGTTCTCAACACTAGACAACCTTGACTTTGCGGATAACCTGGCGCTGCTGTCTCACACACACCAACATATCCAGGAGAAGACCAGCAGACTCCAAACATTTGGACAGCAAGTAGGGCTTCGTATTAGCACCAAGAAAACGGAGACAATGTCGCTCAATGTGAACACACCAGCCCCTGTGAAAGTGAATGGAACTGACCTGCGCCAGACAGACAAGTTCACATACCTTGGCAGCATCATCAAACCAGAGGGCGGCACAAAAGAAGACATCCACAACAGACTGGGCAAGGCCAGGAATGTGTTTAGGGAGATGAACAATATCTGGAGATCAACTCAGTACAGCACCAACACCAAGCTGAAGCTATACCAGAGCTGTGTTGTGTCTACGCTCCTATAAGGTTCTGAGTGCTGGAGGATGACGGAAGTGGATCTTACCAAACTTCGATCCTTCCACACCATATGCCTGTGAAGAATCCTCCGGATCTTTTGGCCAGAGAAGATCTCCAATGAAGACCTACTACAGAGATGCAGGCAAGAAGACATGGGAACCATCATCACCAGAAGACGGTGGAAGTGGATTGGGCACATCCTCCGAAGAGACCCACAGTCAATTGCAAGAACAGCATTGCACTGGACCCCAGAAGGAAGGAGAAAGAAAGGAAGACCAAAAGCAACGTGGAGAAGAACTGTAGAAAGTGAGATGAAGGCCATGCAGCACTCTTGGGGATCAGTGACTAGGTTGGCCCAGAATAGGCAGGAGTGGAAGCGCTTTGTTGCTGCCCTACACACCGCTGGGTGTAATGGCTAATGATGATGACCACCACGCAAGCAACAGCAATACCTAGCCCAGTCAAAAACTCGCTGGTGTATAATTACATGCACCCATGCGTGCGCCAGTACGCACGCGCATCCACACAAACACAAACACACACACAGAGCGGGCTCATTCGCACACACGCTCCTGTGTTTCAGTGTTCAATTGACAACAAATTAAATGTATTAATTTCATTTTTTTCAATATGTTTGTATTGTTTCATTTTTCTGGCGTGTGGTGTCGCGCGGTATGTATGTATTAAATGTTATATCTGTAAAAAGCATGCACCTTCAATAACTTCCATACTCAGCTTTTACACATGACGCTGATATAACATTAGATTCCATTAAACTTTGAACAAGATAAAGCTCATCACATGACCAGCCGCCATGGCTCAGTGGTTAGCGCCTTGGATTTCTGGCTGAAAGGTCGGTTGACGCCGGGATATATGGTGATAGTAAGCTAGAGTACAACCCTGTCAAGTAGTCCCAAAGCATATGCTCTTCCACAGCAGCATCATTATGTCATCCTCATTATCACTGATCATCATACAATAAAAAAAAAAGAAAAAATGCCTATGATTGGGTGGTCTCAGTTGCTCTGGTCTCATGGTGACCTCAGATTCGGTTTTCCCGTACATTTTTGTGCCTGTGGTGAGTTTGTGTCAAAGCCTTTGGAGTTGGGGGTTCAGGGGGACGGTCGTTGGAGGGACGTTGTGGTGGTTGCCACCTCGGGTGGGCAACTCACTCAGTCTAGCTCCGCGACTGAGCTAATGCTGTCGTTAGTAGGAGGGGTCTTAGTAGGTGGTGTCTTGCGTATGTTAGCTCAGAACAGGCACCACTAAACACCATCAAAGTGACCCATTAGCAGTGCAGGGCTCCTCTGGCTGGCGGCCCCACGGCGGCCTGAAATTGATGAGCTCCCTGTGGACTTCCTACCCTGAGGATGACAGATAGCGAATCTGGGTATGGCTGTGGCGGGAAGATTGAGTTGAGTGGCGTGGAAACAGCAGGATGTCACAGAAGATGAGCTTTGGATAAAGAGTTAATTTTTATGTTCTCTGAGAGTGATCAGTTTACTTTTGGTTTTACCTGATCAAGCAATCCTAAATCTCTTAAAAGCAACTGAAAACGATATCTACAGCGGATACTGATTTTTCTCTAACTATGTAACAAAACTGTACTCGTTTCAGAAGCATGACCCATAAAACCAAGAGCACAGCACTGGTAACCCGTTGATGACACAAAGTCATGGTCTTATCGAAACGTCATGTGGTGAAGAACTGCAACACAAACAAACATGGCATGGAAATGTCATGTGCTGAAGAACTGCAGCACAAACAAATATGGCAATGAAATGTTATGGTTTGAAAAACAGAAACACAAACAAACATGGCGAGTATGACTAAAATCTTATCTACCTTGCCTTATAGCAGCCATACTCCCGACTTCAGAGAACTTTTCTCCTTTAAGGAGAGGGAAAGTTGTTAAGTTAGGAGCTTGACATAGTTGAAAACAATCTCAGCAAAACGTTTTCAAGCATACCAACACTCTAATATAATACAGCAATTGCACTTAGCTTAACACGCTCACAACTCCTATTCTGTTCTTCCTTTTTTCTGTCTGTTCTTGGTGTTCCCAAGCAGGGTAGGGTGCAAAATGCTTACTGGTCTTCTCCTGTGCTTGTTACTCTGCAGGAGGTCTGCCCGCTAGTCTCAGCCTTAATATCAATAAATATGAACAGACTTTAAACATACAACATCTCAGCTGGCACAGTCTGACTTCAGAGCAGCTTTTTTTTTTGTACAGGACATATGCTGCGTATATTCATGTTGTCAAATCCCATCATACACTGACATGAATTATAGGATCTTTAACATGCATATGATATTCCGCATGTGAATATGTGCACAAAGGGAATTAAGGCACTGGCAGGTCTGCAGATAGTCTTGGGAGATTGTAACAATCCCACTCTAAATTGCCCACACGTTGCTGCCTAGGTTCGAACCCAAGACTTCACAGCCCACTGCATTGAAATCAATAATTATTGTCTTACTCACTCGACTAAATTGTCTGTTTCACAGTTATAATGTATCATTTAAAACCAGGGTGAGGGGGACCCAAAGGACCGGGGAAGGGGGGGAACCAAAGGACCAGGGGATGACCCAAAGTACCAGGGGGGACCCAAAGGACCAGGGGGGACCCAAAGGACCAGGGGGGACCCAAAGTACCAGGGGGGACCCAAAGGACCAGGGGGACCCAAAGGACCAGGGGACCCCAAAGGACCAAGGGGGACCCAAAGAAAAAAGGGGGGACCCAAAGGACCAGGGGGGACCCAAAGGACCAGGGGGGACCCAAAGGACCAGGGGGGGACCCAAAGGACTAGGGAGAACCCAAAGAACAAAGGGGGGACCCAAAGGACAAGGGGGGACCCAAAGGACAAGGGGGGTTGGACCCAAAGGACAAGGGGGGTGGGACCCAAAGGACAACAAAACCATCTAAACAAGCTGCCTGACCTGACGTGTCAGTTTGTCCAGCCATTTTCTGCCCAGGTAGGCTCTCCCAGAGTCCAGGACTGACTGTGCCTGGTGACGTTGCACACAACGCTCCACAAAATCCCAGCATGCCCTGCGCAAATCTGCCACTTCGTATTCCGCAGCTGCGCAGTAGAGGCCTAATAAACAGAAGAGAAAGATTTTGTTCATCAGTAGGTTAGTGAATGAACTCAAGTGCATGTTGTATTACACACACACACACACACATGTACAGGCTAGACGTGATTAGAAAAATTAGATAGAGGGCAAGATGGCAGGCAACAATTTTTGTGCTGCCTTGCAGGGTATCAAAAATATGTCAGAAGTGAACATGGTAGCTGTCCCACGTAGATTAAAAATTAGTTTCTAGGGAGTACGTGATAACTTACCAGACGATTTAAATGCATTGTTTACTGGCTACGAAAAGCATGATTTCACAGATGAAATAAATGGCTTTAAATAATCTCTACCCTTTGAGAACAGCGTCACTGTTGATGAAAAAGTTATTTGTAAACACTTCAAGGCAATATACAAATATCTTGGACCAGATGGTACATGCGGCAGAAGCCTTAAGTTCTGCGCTACTGAGCTTGCCAGGCGTCTTTCAGCACCTGTTTCAATTTTTGTTAGATACTCGCCAGATACCGCTTATTTGGAAGACTTTCAATCTAATACCTCTTCAAAGAAACCAAATCCTTTTTGGCCCAACGATTTCAGACCTGTAGCTCTCACATCACTTTCGATGAAAAGATCGTAAAATGTCTCATTCTTTCCGTTACAGAGAAAGATCTTGACCCACTACAATTTGCGTACACGACAGGAAGGGGTGTGGAAGATACCAAACTATCCATTTTGAACAAGTTGTACAGCCACTTAGGAACACCTGACTCCCATGCCAGAATACTGTTTGCTGACTTTAGTTCAGCTTTCAATACAATACAGTCTTACATACTTGAGGGGAGTGATGATAACTGCAGGGGAAAATCCTCTTGAAAGAGTGCCTCGCTGGTGGTTCGAAACCGGGGCCGTCAGATCCCGACCTCTACACTCTAACCACTGGGCTATCACTTCCCAGTCTTTCATGCCAGGTCTGTTTCAGCAAGCTTTCTTTAACTTCAGATGAAAAAAATAATACGCCATCACAGCCGCAATACACTTCTAAATTGCCTTCTAATGCAACCAATGGATCGGTGGTCTAAAGCAACGCGCCTGCCTAGAAAGCGGAAAGTCCGGGTCGGAAGTGTGCGATTGTTCGATTCCCGCTTGGGCCAGAAACTTTTCCCCCATCCATTAGACCATGATTGGTGGTATGGGTGCGAGTCTTTTGGATAAAACGATAAACCGAAGTCCCGTGTGTTACAAAAAGTATTTAACCCACGTAAAAGAATCCCCACGGCAACAAGGAGTTGTCCCTAGCAAAATCCTGTAGAAAAGAACCATTCTGGTAGGGAAACAGATACAGTTGAAGGCAAGAAAAGAAGAAAAAAAAGGTTGGCACTGCTCTTGTGGCGACGCGCTCTCTCCCGAATTTCACGCAGAGAAATCTGCCGTGACTTAAAGTGGTATAGAAATATATAAAAAAAAAGAATTCTCTATCTACTCACCTAAAACTGTATGTGCGTCAACTGTAACTCGACCAGTGTGTAGAAAGTCAATCAGCTGAGAGAACACTTTGACATCATAATACATGACGTCAATATGGAGCCGGTTGTCCTTAGTAACGTTTTCGTCTCTCTTACGGTGACTTCCTATTCTCCAACGGTTTTTTGACGACACTGACGAAAATCTCTGTGCTTGCAGAATCTCCAGGTACATAACTCTGTAAATAAAAACAAAACAAAACCAAAAAATACTCTGTAAACATGATTAAAACAAAAGAAAAAGATAAATAAATTAATGACTAGATAACGAAACAGATAACTAAATGAATAATATATATTTCTGTTTCTCGGCTAGGGAGCCCTGAGGTTCACCACTGGTGAGATTTTTTTGCGTTTGCAGAAAAAGAAAAAGAAAAATAAACGAATGAATGAATGAATGTCTAACTCATTCACCCAAAATTTTAAACTTTTTTGTTCCTGGGCTAGAGCCCCGAGGTTCACCAATGATGAGATTTTGGGGGGGCGTATGCGGCAATTCCCCCCCCCCCCCCCCCCCCCCCACCACATACAGACAGCCGCATTCCGTCTTAGGGGACACAGTTGTGCATTGAACCTATCTGCTCTTTCTGATTGTCACTGGTGTGTGTTGTGTGTGTGGGTGTGTGTGTGTGGTGTGTGTGTGTGTGTGTGTGTGTGTGTGTGTGTGTGTGACGTAGATAAGTGCCCTAAGCATAAGCTGGAAAGGAAGGGTAAAGCTGGGATTCGAACCTAGAACGTCACGGTTTACTTGTTAGACAGGTGAAAGTCTAAGCCATTCTGCCACCTTCTTTTCCCAAATAAAATAATAACTAGGTACCTTTAAAATAAATAACCAAAAAATAAGAAAATATGTCCAAATTGACGTAAAAAATATCTATTTTCTTCACAGCTTTTTGCTTGTTGTTCAGTACAATATCAGACTCGTGTTACAGTTTTACTTTTAGCAGAAATGACCACGAAAATAAATATGATCAAAATCCCAGATCTTCTTCAACGCGTCCATATTATGTTGTACAGCAAGAAAAATAATGGTGTTGACAAGCAAAAACAAAAAGATATGAAGTAAATGAATAGAAAAAAAAAACCAAGCAAATAAATACCCCCCTCCCTCCCACCTTTGTCCATGGCCTAAGCCAAAAAACACACAGACACACACCGCGCCGCGCGCGCGCACACACACACACACACACACACACACACAACACACACACACACACACACACACACACACACCCTTCCCTGCCAAAAAAGATGCAAGCTTAAAGCAGCCTATCCTCCTTCCAAATGAGACATTCACACGTCTACACTCGCACGTACACGTGTCACAAACATAGTGATACACACACGCGCACTTTCCACAGCACACGCACTAGGCACCATATGCGTGCGTGCACGAGCTTGCGCGCGCGCGCGCGCGCACACAACAACACAACAACAATACGCGCGCGCTCGCGCAAGCACGCACACCCCCCCCCCCCCTCACACACACACACATTAATGAATAGCGGTTTAAAAAAAACCCAACAAAACCCTGTTTACATACAGAAAGAGGAATTAAGGTAGTAAAAGAGTTCTAAACAGACATTTAACAACAACAAACAGCAACAACCACACCAGAAAAGTATTCCATACCTGCTCCGAACGGACAACAGAGATTTGACGCCATACACTGGATGACGTGTTTTGCCCACGTAGAAGATGACGTCACACATTCCTGGGAGGCTGGTGATGTAAGCCAGACTGTCCAACAAACCTGCCAGACTGTGATAGTACATCGTCTCTGCCTGACCCTTGGAGCCACACACCTCTGCTGGTGCTTTCTCTGGAAGGTGAGGCTGCTGCTGCTGCTGCTGCTGCTGCTGCTGCTGCATGATGACGATGATGATGATGATGATGATGCGTCTGTTGCTGCTGTTGATGAGGTTGCAGCTGCTGCTGATACGTCTGCTGCTGCTGCTGCTGTTGAGGCATCTGCTGTTGATGCTGCTGCTGCTGTTGAGCATCTGCTGTTGATGCGTCTGCTGCTGCTGCTAGCGGTCTGCTGCTGTGCTTCTGAGCGTCCACTGCGAGTTGATCTGCTGCTGTTCATGCTGCTGATGTGTTGACATGCTAACTGCTGCGATTGTATTGCTGCTGCTTATTACTCTGCAAGTGCGACTGCTGTATGCTCTGCATTTGCTGCGCTGTAGTGCTCTTGACAATGTGCTGCTGCTTATCCTTGACACTGTTGCTGCTGTGTAGTTCATCTTGAGTGTTGCGCTGTGGATATTTCGGATTCTGCTCGTAGTCCAACATCCCCTTCGCATCACCGTGGAGGCACAGCGCCTTTTTCTGCAATCTGAAACTGGTTTGCCAGGGCTGTGATCCTTCACTATGGTGCTGCTGCTTCTATCTGCTGACCATGCTGCTGCTGGTGCTGCTGGTGGTTGCAGTGTTTGCAGTCTTGGAGTGATGCTGGGGAGCGATGATGAGGTGAGATACTGGAAGAGTCTTTGCTGCTGGTGCTGCTGTTCGAATCCCAGGCGACCTCCGTCGATACAAAACAACAATTGTAGTAGCAGGCTTCTGTGGAAGGAAACATGGCATTATGATCTCTCTCACTCTCTCTCTCTCTCTCTCTCCTCCTCTCTCCTCTCTCTCTCTCTCTCTCTCTCTCTCCTCTCTCTCTCTCTCTCTCTCTCTCTCTCTCAATCCAGAAATTCTAAAGACAGGGTTTAGTTTTTCTGACACTGATTGCAGTCTATTTGTCAACCGCCAATTCTTTGAATGTTATGTTTCTTGTTTGTATGACACACTGTTCTTTTGACTAAACAGTTCAGAGTGAATAGAATAAAATGCAAATGCTTAGGAATATTCTGAGCTTGTGTCTGAATTTTTTTTTTTTTTTTTTTTTACTTTCATCAAAAATATCTCGTGACAACCATAGAAATACAGTTGGGTTGTTTTGTTGTTGTTTTTTTCGTTCTTCGGTTAGAGTTCCGAGGTTCACAATGGTTATATTTTGTGTATATGACCTTTACCCACCATGTAGGTAGCTACATTCCAACTTCGGGAATGGTCAGAGTATTTGATTTCAGGGTTCAGAGTTGTTTGCACTTTCAAAAATGCCCAGCAGCCTCGAAGACACCAGGATGTGTAGTGAAATGTATGCTTTGATCTGTTTCTGCCTTGTCAGTATAAATAATGTCTGAAGCGGCTTTCGGCCTAGTTCTTATACACTGACCTCTGAGTATTTAGCCTAAATACATGTACACAAACCATCACAAACGAAACAAAGAGATTATTTTGTGTACGCCTACTCTACACCACAGTCACTGACTAAAGTTTAACATTAAAAAAATAAATAAAAGAAGCACAGTAAAGAATATAGAATGCGTAAAAAGTTTATAGGCTTACATCTTGTGCAGATTGGGACAGAAAGGTTATAGGAAGATAGATTGCAAGGATAAGTAGCCTAATGGCGATTTACCATTTTACCAGTGGCAAACTCTACGGACATAGGCTTATGTGGAGAGCCCCTACCAACGAGAACTGCAATGGAGAAAGGTAGTGACAGATGATTCCATTTCAACACACCAAATGTCGGATTATTCCGAGCAGATTTGTTATTATTCACTTGTAACCCAGGGGACGGGATAGCTCAGTGGTCGGAGCACTCGCTTTCCCCCAGCCAAGTTAAGCAGCGTCGAGCGTGGTTACCAGTTGGATGGGTGACCGTTTGCGCGCCTTGGCTTCAGTACAGTTCCCCCAGTTCACCCAGCTGTAAATGGGTACCTGCCCTCTTTAGGGTCAGGGAAGGTAAAGCAGCGAGGGAGAGGAGATGGGCGCCGCCCTCAATATGCTGGCCCTAGAGAAGTGAGGTCTCTGACGCCTCGCTCCCCTACGACCTTATAGGTTATGGGAATCCTTTACCCTTTACCTCCCTTTAACCCAGGCTCTCTATTCTTTCACCAGGTTTATTTTTTTTTAAAAGAAAGATTTGGGGTTTGGTTTGTTTTCTCACAAAAGAAATAGGACAAAAATATTTAAAATGGCAAATGGAAAATTTTATTGATGTTATAATTCCCAAATCTGACTAGTGGTACAACAATAAACAATACCTCAAATCAAACAACTCAAAGTCGCAACAGATGCCTTTTTCACAACGCTAAGTTACACAGAGTTAATTTCTTTGTTTGTTTATTTTCGATCAGATTTTCAGTTGTTTCCTGTCAGCAACTACGATGTGCTAGAACAACATGCGTAGTCTCTGGAATGTAGGGAATCTGTTTTCCTACCGCTATCATGATGTAGGCTATACAGAGTTTTCAACTGACGTTTGGTGAGCTCTCTGCACACAATTTCAAATACAAACCATTTGCAAGTAGGCCTATTACAAAACAAAAGTACTTGCTTTATTGGATTCTTCTTCTTTCTTCTCTTGTTTGCTTTACACCGTCAGTGTGTGTGTGTGTGTGTGTGACTGTGTGTGTGTGTGTGTGAGTGTGTGCGCGCGCGCGTGTGTGTGTGCGTGTGTATAAAGAAACGAAATAAACGCTCGATCTTGAAATCCTATTTTTAAAAATTGTTTAAAGGCAAGACACACTAGGCAGTACTTGCTTCTGTCTGTCTTTCTGTCTGTCTATCTGCCTGTCTGTCTGTCTGTCTGTCTGCCTGCCTGTCTGTCTGTCTCTCTCTCTCTCTCTCTCTCTCTCTCTCTCTCTCTCTCTCTCTCTCTCTGAAGAGAGCGAGCGAGCGAGAGAGAGAGAGAAAGCAAGTGTGTGTGTGTGTGGGGGGGGGGGGGGGGGTGTACAAAGAAATTAAGTGAAATAAAACACACGATCTTTGAAATCTTGTTTGTAAATAAACAAGACACGCAAAAATGATTGTTTTTTAATACTTGCCTGTGGGGTCCTCATCTGCACCAGCCAGCTGTGAATCCACAAGACATGTGGTGGAATCAGTGAAGTCCTTCGTGAACATCGCGAACTGGTAGCTCTCTAGATTAAACAAAACAAAACAAAACACAAAACAACTAATATCTCTGGCAGGATTTGTATCTTACTTTGGCCCTCGTTCCAGCATGATCCTACATACTCACGGGGACTGAATGTAAAAAAAAAAGCACAAGAGTGTTTATTCCATTATTCTTGAAAGAAAAGAAAAAAATAGATAAATAATAACAAGAGTATTGAACTTCAGATTTTCTGTAATCCTACCTTGGAAGAGTAGGCCTGTGCCTTGCCACTGAAGGCACATCAATAATTATAATATCACACCCACCAGCCAGTCCTCAGTTTTTCCAGTTCCTAACTCGAACAGGGAACAGTACAAGGAGGGAGACGAACAGGCAGACAGAGAAAACGATGGGAAGACAACATCAGAGAGTGGACTGGCCTTGAGTGGAATGAACTGCTACAGAAAGCAGAGGACCACGGGAATGGACGAAGCTGGTTGCAAAAGCTTCATTAGTGCCCCCCAGGTGAAGGTGAGGTGGTGAAATCGTAAATACCGGCTGAGACGTAAATCATACAATGACAGCAAGAAAGAAAGTTTATTTTTCAAGTTCTCTGTACAAAGAGTTGGGCCGGATTTCTTCAAAACTTAGTTATAATGCACTACATGACTTGAAAATCTGTGAAAGGCAAAAAGTGCATTAAGATATCCATTCATCCATGATTGCTGAATGTCTCAAGGCTTTGATGTTCCTATGTATGTGTATTATTATGTAAAATATATTCCATTAAAAAAAGTTGTTTTTTTAAAAACCATTCTTTCGTAAATGCACGCCAGATATAACTGGGTTCATTGTAGTAAACTGCTCCCCCTCCCCCCCCCCCCCCCCCCCCCCTGTTTTAAAGAACTAGGTCCCCCTCCAGCCCCACCCTTATCCCCAAATTACCTGGGATCTTGTTGCTTTGAAAAAGTTAAGTGCTCTGTCAATTCTTGCTCATTCCTTTCAAGTAACCCTCCATTACGTCAATGATTTTTCACAATAAAGACACTTACGTCCCTCGCATACAGGATACTTCGTTTGGACTGAACAGTTAGGCTACTGAACTCCTCCTCCTCCTTCTTCTCCTCCTCCTTCTTCTTCATGTTAAGGTGTCTGAACGATTTCTTAGAAAGCACTTAAGATAGTGTATCTATAGTTATTATGTGAGTTTTAAGTTCCAGTTCAGTCCATGACCACACAATGCAAGCTTTTTTGCTTATTGCTTTTGTTTGGTGTGTGGTGTGTGTGTGTGTGTGTGTGTGTGGGGTGTGTGTGTGCATGTGTTTTGTTGTTTTTGTTGGCTTTTTTGTTTCGAGGGGGGGAGGAATCATTCTTTTCAACTTGAGTTGAGTAATTGACTTTTTCCCCTTTAAACTCACCGTAAAGAAGAAAAAAAAACACAAACAAAACCAACAACAACAACAACAACCGAGAGGAGGTAATTATGTTTTACTTTTAGTCAAGCTTGATGCTTGTCAAATATGTTTACTTTTTGGATGCCATGAAAGCGTGTTATATATATATATATATATATATATATATACCACACAAAGTGAAAGCATAACAACCAGCATAATAAATGTTCCCCAATATTTCGGCTTTCGCCTTCCTCAGGGGGGGGGGGGGTTAGTATGACGTGATGGAATGACGTCAATCTCAATTTTACATCATTGTGAAATTTTCGTATGACATTTTAAATTGAACACCATACTGAGACCATGTTAGAGAGAGAGAGAGAGAGAGAGATAAGGGTGGGGGGGGGGGGATTTACCTGGGACAATTATGGTCATATAGTTCATGTTCATACACACACACGCACACACACAACACACACAAACACACACACTTGCGCACCCACGCATACACGCACGCATGCACACATATACACGCATATGCACATACACATACACACACACATACACATACACATCCTTTCAGGAGACTATAAGCGAAGTCCCGTGTGGAGCACACGCTGAACATCCGGCCCACATGCCAAAACCCGTTCCACCTTTCGGAAGAGTAGCAATTGTGCGCCAGTGCAAATGAATTAAAGGAGTGCCTATTCCATCATCCTCGAAGCAAAGGAATAACTAAATAGTAATTAAACAATAAACACATGCGCGCGCGCACACACATACACACACACACACACCACACACACACAAAAGTCAAGTTAGGTATTTGGGGGATTGTTCAAAGATATAGAGAGAAAGAGAGAGAGAGGGGGGGGGGGGGGGGGGGGGGTGTGTGAGTCGCGTTCGACGATGACATGTATACGGACAGTCAGCATTGGAGATGTTCTCCAAAGGCCAACTAGCTTTCAGGGCTGCAGCACATAAGAACTGTGCAAGTCAAACCTCCTAGTCAGCAGTCATAGGCCTGGTTGATCACTAAAGACTATAAAAGCTGAAGTAGAATTTCATGAGTGGAGAAGCCACTGATCATACAGCCTCTCACTTTGCTGTTGTGCGCACACACACACACACACACACACACACACACACACACACACACACCTCTAGTGGCATATCAACTTTGACGAGCAAAACACTGATAAAAAAACAAAACAACAACAAACCATTGAGGAATGATCAAATCATTAACACGTTGATAAACCTAATCCATACACAATCCACAACACAAATCACACACACAGGGGAGGAAAAAACCGCCACGTACCTGAGTATTAAGCTGCAGTCTGATAATGATATAGGCCTATCCCCACAGTCACAGTTGACACCAAGCCCTTTGAGCTCCCGATCCCTTATTTGCTATACCGTGGTTCTGTCACACAGCACACACCAATGAACTCAGAGACTGGCTGTCACATTGACCAGGCTAGAGTGACGTGTTTCCTTACTCCCCTTAATTAACAGGGTAAAGCCAGTATCTGGGAGTGTAGAGACTGGCTGAAAAATGATTGAGAGGGTAGGCTATATAGTAAGGAGGGAGGGTGAGTGAGAGACTGTCTCAATGGGAAAGAGAGAGAGAGAGGGGGGGGGGGGCAGATGACAATGATAGACTCTCAGGGAAGACAAAAGAAACGACTTTGTGACTAAAGAAGAGGCTGTGAACACTGGTGTCAGCCCTCTGAAGAGGCTCCTTTAGCGCCTAAAACCCCCATGGCAGCACCAGGTTTGTCACCAGGTGACAAGTATCAACCAGAGGTCTTTCTTCAGACAATAGAAGTGCCCCTAGGTCGTACAAAAGGTGAAGGGTCCTGGTGGAGTGTTTACCATTAATCAGTGCTGCCCTACCCCTACCCTGTCGACTGCCTGGTTCTTGTAAACACCTCCTCCTCTTTCAGACTTTTACACACAAAAAGAGAAGCCTGTTCGCCTGGGGGCTACACTGGCTAGCACAGAGCATGCCCACTTGTGCTACAGCTGGGGATAGCAAAGCTCTGTGGGGAACCAATAGTATGACCAGAAAGGCCAGAAAGACCTTTGGGAAACAATACGGGACCAGACGGATGCTATCACGAGTGGATAAAACCGTTTAACTGTCAGCCATGTGGGTCCATGAAGTCATGAGTTCGAATCTCGGCAATGGTGTCTAGTGAATTCAGGATGGGGGAGAGAGAGACAGAGACAGAGGAGAGAAAGAGAGAGAGAGAGGAGAACCAGAGTAGTCAACCGACCGAAAATGAAGAGTGAGAATCATTAATACATTTTGATGATACAGAGTAAGGATGAATTTAGGTGATAATCTTCCTGGATCAATGCTCTCTCCTCTCTCTCTCTCTCTCTCTCTCTCTCTCTCCTCTCTCTCTCTCTCTCTCTCCTCTCTCTCTCCTCTCTCTCTCTCTCTCCTCCTGCATTCCCTTACCAGGTAGGGTGCACAGTGCCTGGTCTTCTCCTGTGCAGGAGATCAGCCTATTGGCCTCCGACTTCAGAGCAGTTCATTCCATTGTACAGGTTGCATGCTGGGTATGTTCGTGTTTCCGTAACCCACCGAACCCTGACATGAATCACGGGATCTTTATCATGCATCTTTATCGTGCATATTTGAAATCCTGCGTGTGTATACGAGGGGAATTAAAAAGTTGATCTGGAAGATTGTAAAAGTCCGTACAAGAAGCCCTCGCCGAGATTCGAACCCACTACTTCATGGACCGAAGGAAAAGGTTTTAACCACTGGGCCATAGCATCCATCGGATCAATGGTATAGAGCTTCAGCTATGGAGGAGTTCGGGATTGTTAGCTGCCTGACAACCCGCCCATAGCAAAGGCATAGCTAGCAACTAGCCACCTCCCCAGTCCCTCTCTCTTCTGTGAGGGTTTTCACCCTATACTAACCATCCTTCCGCACAATGAGCAGTCACACTTCTCTCTGTTTGCCATTTTCCTTTACCTACCGAATTGTTTCCCATGGAAACACTTTGTCCTGTTTTACTCCTTAACGTCCATAATATAGATGCAGGCACCACCACCCCTCCCCCATCCCTATTTCACTTTCCCTCCTTCCCTCTCTCACAAACATCTGTAAACAGGCATGCATAAATGATAGCATGTGCACGCATCAAGCTGTTAATTAAAAAAAAATTTAAGTGCTTCATTTAAAGTGGATGCAACTGATTGGATAGCTGTGCAGTTATTACTGGGGGCTGTCTTCTTTTTACTATTAAAAAAAAGTTATAAAGGAGCAATGATAGCATTGTCGGATCAAATGTAAAGGTAACTCAAAAGTCAGATCTTCTGATATAAAACATGACATAAAAAAAAGAAACGAAAACACAAAATACAAAAACTCAACAAACATAAAAACGCCACAACAAAAAAATAACATTTTGTAAAAGACTGGAAGCTGTCTAATCCAGGCATGTTTTGGTTCCACCACAGAGGCTACACACAGGACTGTCACTGCTTAAAACTGTGCGACTACTTGCAAATTAAAACACCCAGATAAAGAAAAACAAACAAACAAACCCACAAACGAACATGGGGAGGACAAAGTTTTTGAATCACCAATTTTTGGGTGTCGTTTCTCAGCCTTAAGTTTACCAAAGTTGGGATTTTTACGTATGCGACCGGTTTTTTTCGGGGGGGGGGGGGGGGGGGGGGGTCGCATTCTGACTTCGGAGAAAGATCATAGTCAAATAAATATAACAGCAAAAAGCAGTGCTTATGAACCAATAATCAGTGTTTCAAAGATTCAAAAGCGTATTACCCCCCCCAACTCAGTAACATCATTTGAAAACTATTGAACACTTTTACATCCTTGTGTTGTATCTCCGTCCCAACCAACTAAACATTCTTTTACGCTATTAATTAAGTTTATGTACCAAGCTCTGGCACTGGTTGCTACAGTGACCGTGAGATGAGTCCACGCTGGTGTGTGGGCTAAAGTCAGTTCTGAAAGGTGTGTGAATGAGTGGAAGCCATCAGCACTTCAACCAACAATACCAACTATATACCCGCCAGGGGAAAAACTAATACCAAGAAAAAGAATTGTTTGGACAGGAGCTTAAAGTTCTGTATAATACCATGGTCTTCTGTGGCGCACTTGACTTGCTCCTTCCTTCCTTCCTTCCTTCGTCTGGAGATATACACGGGCAAATTTCTTAGCCTAGCTTAACTTTTAGGTTTTGTTTTGCTTTGCTTTGCTTTGCATTGCTCTCTCTCTGTCTCTCTCTCTCTCTGCCTCTGTGTGTGTGTGTGTTGCGCGCGCGCGTCGCGCGCGCGCGCAGCGCGCGCGTGTGTGTGTGTGTGTGTGTGTGTGTGTGTGTGTGTGTGTGTGTGTGTGTGTGTGTGTGTGTGTGTTTCTGGTTGCATGTTTCATTTTTGTGCTGTATGTTATGTGTTTTGATTTGTATTGTGAATTCTGAATTGAGGGGGAGGGGGGGGGGGGGGGTACGTGATTTTGTGACGTAGGTTTTTGTATTCTGTGTGGTGTACTGTGTATTTTATGTTGTCTTGGTATGAGTTGTTGTGTTGAAGGTTGTTGCTGGTGGTGGTGATGGTGATGGTGATGATGTCGGTGATGGCGTGATGTGGTGTGGTGTGGTTGTGGGGTGTGGTGGCACTCGATTTAGTCACAGAAGAAGGAGGCACTTTCCAGACTACTCTCTCGGAACCATATTACGATGCCTTCATTTCTTTTTCTATTATGCGCCTGCATTGTTTTGGTGCCTGTAAGTTCTTGCTGAGTTCTCATGAGATGTATGTTGCACAAAGAATTTCGGTTTGCTGTCTTATCTGGGGAAAACCCCCCAACATCAAACAAACAAAAAACTGGTTCATAAATTGCATTGTGTTGCACTACGTGATATATTGTGTTGTGCTGCACTGTGTTGCGTTGTATTGTATACTACTTTCAGTCACCGTATATCTCTCTGCATGAAATTAGCACTGTTCTCCCGGGTAAATGCATCGCTGCAAGAGCATGGCTACCCCCACCCCTTCCCCTCTCTGTTTTCTGTCACCACGGTGGATCGGTGGTCTAGAGGTAACGCGCCTGTCTAGAAAGCGAAAAGTCCGGGTTCGTATCCCGTCTGGGCCCGAAACTTTTCCCCCATCCATTAGACCATGAGTTGTGGTCTGGGCGCTAGTCTTTCGGATGAGACGATAAACCGAGGTCCCGTGTGTTACAGAAAATTATGTATGCAGCGCACGAAAAAGAACCCACGGCAACAAGAGAGTTGTCCCTGGCAAAATTCTTAGAAAAAAGCCACTCTGATAGGGAACGAAATACAGTTGCAGACCAAAAAAAAAAAAAAAAAAAAAAAAAAAAGATGGGGTGGCGCTGCTCTTGTGGCGACGTGCTCTCCCCGGGGAGAGCAGCCCGAATTTCACGCAGAGAAATCTCGTGACTTAAAGTGGTATAAATAAATAAATAAATAAATAAATATGAGCAAAAATGCGTTGGCCGTTAAGCGCCTGGCAAGTCAGGCCCAGCGCATCTTACTTGGGCATGGGAGAGAACTGTTATCTTTGAAGTCTTTCTGGGGGAAGGGAGGGGGGGGAGGGAGGAGGCAGGAGAATGGACCACCAAGAAGGCAGAAAACAAGACAAGGAGGAAACAGGAAGAAAAGGAACAAGGCAGAAACAAAGAGAGGGATAGAGTAGAGGAAATTCTTAGCGCAGAATTTCTAGAATGTGGGGATGCTATTTATATTGACAGCCCAACCCTCCCCCCCCCCCCCCCCCCCCCCCACCCCCGCGCATCCCCACGGGGAAAAATCTTAGATGGGGGCTATCATTATCTAGAGCTTCACCGCCCAAACAGGTTGAGCACCGTGAGACTGATCAACCCAGCCAACTGGACTAACTTCTCAAAGGAGGATTATCACAGATTTCAACACCTTTTCTCCCCCCCCCCCCCCCCCCCCCAACACACACACACATCACCCTGCAAAGCTACTGGCGGACAGGAGGGGAGTTTACACACCTGCGGTCATTGACGAGAAGAAAAAAGAAGAAGAAAAGAAAAGAAAGAAGGGCATTGAGGCAGGTTATGCCTGAAGGGTACAATAACTAAACAAAACAGTTGTGATGAGGGCTGGCTTTAGCTCACAGTGTACATTCTGTATAGAGTCTTATAGTTCACGTGTCAATGCCTCCGCTTAATCATGTGGAAACCCCTGCTCCCTCTTCCCCTCTCCCTTCGCCCCCCCCCCCCCCCCCCCTTCCCCCTCCTCCCAACTCCCCCCACTGCCCCCTACCCTGTTGAAGGAAGTTGCACTTCATGAATTGTATCAATCGTGGATTGTTTCCAGTTGCTCTTTTTCATTCTGTCTTTGTTTGACGTCTTTGTTTCTTCTTTACTGTCTCACCCCCCCCCCCCCCCCCCCCCCCCCCCTTCCTTTTAAAAAAAAATATTGTTGTTGTTCGTTCGTTTCTTTTTTTTTCTTCCTTCCTTCCTTCTTTTCTTTTGTTTCTTGACTCTTTGTTTCTTTCCTCTTTTTCTGTTTGTTTTTGTTTTCTTTTGCTTTTCTTTTTTTTTTCTCGTTTTTTCGTCCCTCGGCCAGAGTTGCAAGGCTCACCAGTGGTGACAGAGAGAAAATAACTTTGAACGGGCGCCTTGGTGATGGTCCGACCCGGGCTCGATCCCGGGCTGTCAAACCGCGAACCCCACGCTCTAACCGCTGTGCTAACCCGTCCCCCTACTTTCTCTTTCACTTTTCTTTCCCTCCTTCCTTTCATTCCTTTTGATTGCATGTTACTAACTTTTTCTCTTTTCTTTCTTTCATTTTTTCCTACCTTACTTTCTACTTTCTTTATTTTAAAGACTGTCTTTCTTTTTTTTTCCGTTTCCTTTACTTCCTGCCTAGCTTCTTCTCTTCCCTCATCTTTTGTTTGCTTATTTCTTTGTTTCTCCTTTAACATTTCATTCTGCCTTTTCTCTCTCTCCGCCCCCCCCCCCCCCCCCCTCCCTTTTCTGTCTCATTTCCTGTTTTATGTTTGTTTTTTCTTTCTTTCTATCTGTCTTTCTTTCTTCCTGTTTCCTTTTATCTATCTATCTATCTATCTATCTATCTATCTATTATCTATCTATCTGTCTATATTCTTTCTTTCTTTCTTTCAGTTTTTTTTCTTCAGTTTTTAAAAAATTTCCTTTCTTTTTTATTTCATTTTGTCCTTTGTTGCTTCTGTCCTTCTTCCTTTCTTCTCTCTGTTCTTTTCTCTTTCTATCGTTTCTTTCCTTTCTTTTATTCGTTTGTTGTTGTTGTTGTTTCCTTTCTTGTTGTCTTTATATTTTAAAAATAACAGCGACAGTCTGGCTTTCAAAGAAGGATAGACAATTAAGACTAATGTAGTTTTCTTTAATCAAACAGTCTATCATTATTTCTGTTTTCCCCTTCTTCCTTCCTGCTTTCCTTTCTTCCTTCCTTGCTTTCTTTCTCTTTTTCTTTCTTCCTTCGTCCATTCATTTCTTTCTTTCTTCCTTCCTTCCTTCCCTTCTTTTTAGTGTCTTTCTTCCTTCCTTCATTTCTTTCTTTCTTTCTTTTTCTTTCTGTCTGTCTTTCTTTCTATTCTATTCTATTCTGTTCTGTCTATTCTGTTGGCAGACAGGTTTTCACAGACAGGACTCGAGTAACTGCAGGCAAAATCAGACAGTCCATAATTAATGTGATCATTATTGTTCTTTCTTTCTTTCTTTCTTTCTTCTTTCTATTCCATTCTATTCTATTGGCAGTCAGGTTTTCACAGACAAGACTCGAGTAACTGCAGGCAAAATCAGACAGTCCATAATTAATGTGATCATTGTTGTTCTTTCTTTCTTTCTTTTCTATTCTATTCTATTGGCAGTTAGGTTTTCAAAGGACACAGACAAGACTGGTGTAACTGCAGGCAAAATCAGGCAGTCCATGATTCATGTGAACATTATTGTTCTTTCTTTCTTTCGCGCTCATGATCTGACTGGCTGGGATGAGCCACCACAGGAGAACCCTTTCGAGGATTTTACCCTAGAGTTAACATCCATACTGACTCCATTCCCCCAAAATTCATTTGTAATGAAACTATGAGCCCAGGCCTCGTGTTTGAACGCACACACAACATCTTTTTTTTCCACACATGACATCTTGTACACACGTTAAAAACCTGTTCTGCCTTCCGGAAGAGTAGGCCATTTTGTGCTTGTAGGAACAGATGACCGGGGGAAAAAATCGGCATGCACACAGGTGTTGTATTTAGACACTAGCCTAACCCTGAAGTCGGAATGCAGCTACCTTAATAGTTGATAAAAACAGTCGCATACCTAAAATCTCACCATTGGTGAACCTCGGAAGTTAAGCTGAGATCGAAAACAAACAAACAAAACCCAACAACCCAACCCACACACAAAGCAAAACAAAATAAAACAAAACAAAACGAAACAAAACTAAGAAACTGGAAGCCTATTCATCAACTGTTTACAGCTTGGGGCTTGAGTGTTTGAACAGTTTTTATTGTTGGTTGATTGGTTGGCTTTTGTTGTTGTTATTATTATTGGGTTTTTGTAATTATTAATTTTGCGTTTTTTAAAAAGATCATCTGCCTTCCTCTTAATGTCGACTTGGACCATTGGCAACATCGTTGGGTAAAGTCTCATTGTCCCTCTGCCCAGATGATTGGGAGAATCTGGAACAACATGGTGAAAATGTGAAATTTTTGCAGGCATCCATTTACTAAAGACCGTGTTTACTTTTGTCTCTCTGTGTCCATGGCTCTTTCTTCGGCTTCTGCCAGTCTCTGTGTGACTGCCTGTCTGCCCGTTCATCTGTCTGTCTGTCTGTGTGTGTCTGTCTCTGTTTGTTTGTCTGTCTGTCTGCCTGTCTGTGTATGTCTGTCACACACACACACACACCACACCACCCGACCCCCCCCCCCCCCCCCACACCACCACACACACCACCCACGCATGTACCCACGCACATGCTCGGGTTCACATATAAACACACTCAGATGTTGTCATCCCTGTCCTGTTGTATTTTCCAATACTATTCTCCATTGACGCGTTCTCATACTCTTTCCATTCAGTCAACCAACCACACCTGCTGAAAGAGCATCATGTCCCAAGACAGCCCATGCTTCTTCAGTTACTGATTGATGTAAGCTTAATGCCAAGGCCTACATTAATCTTTCGGATGAGACGATGAACCGAGGTTCCGTGTGTCACACATAATTATTTAACACACGTAAAAGAACCCAGGCCAACAAGGGAGATTTTATTTTATTTTATTATTTATTTATTTATTTATTTTTGGCAACAAGGGAGATATCCCAGGCAAAATTCTGTAGAAAAAGCCACTATGATAGGAAAACAAAGACAGTTGCGGGTAATGAGGAAAAGAAAAAAAAAAGGGGGGGGGGGGGGGGGGGGGCTGCTGTTGTGGAGACGCGCTCTCCCCACGGAGAGCAGCCCGAATTTCACGCAGAGAAATCTGCCGTGACTTAAAGTGGTATACAATACAATACTTTGAAATACAATGTTTTGAAATGTTCTTAAAGTGGTATACAATACAATACTTTGAAATACTATGTTTTGAAATGTTATGTTGAGATTTGTCTTCAGTCATGACAAAGCTCTTAGCATAACAACCTGCACTCTCCTTCAATATAAAAGAGAAAAAAATCCTCTGAATTGGGGGTCTGGCTGCTTCTATGACGGGGTACTTGAAAAGTATTGATTGTAAGCTCTCTGATGACATGCGGCCCACGTGATGCATTATTTAAACCTTTTGTGGTGTAATAATCTCCTCGTAACCTAAATAAATTTTTCTGTTTTGAGATGATGAAGTATTTAGAATTGGAATGGAATATTCCGGATGACCCTCTGGATGTTAAGCTGGGAAAGGGTAACAACAATAACAACAACAACAACACAATCTGCTAAGCCTGGCGACAACATGGCATTGCTTCTAAGCATCGGACTGTTTCCAGCATCATCTGGAGATCGTTTCACACAGCACCCAACATGTCCATACCTGTTAGTTCTTCATCAGTTCATTGAAAAAAAGACGGACTAAAGCGTGGATTCAGGGTTTTAAATTAGGGCGGGTGGTTATAGAGACTTTGGGCAGCCTGTTGAGGATGTACTCAATCAGTTCATAGCGTCATCCAATGGTATTGTAACAGAATGTAGTCAGAACAACAACAAAAAGACCCAAACCATTGTAATAGAATGGAGTCAGAACAATTGTTATCTCACTTCTATTAAGGGGGACAACCCTCCAAACTCGCAAATGGTTCAGGGTAAACACAACCCTACAGCCTCATATCATCTTTGGGTCAAGAGCCTGACACTCTTGTCTCATTTTTCTCTAGTTTCAGTCAAGGTTTTGAGTCACAGGTTTGTCTTTAACAGAAAACAATTATTTACTTTTATCAGTTGCAGGTGTTCCATGAGTAGGCCTATTTATTTTTATTTATTTTATTTTATTCTTTTAAGGATAATGGAATAAGCATTTTTGTGCTTTTATACATCCAGTCCCCGTGTGCATGCGGTTTTGTAAATTGTCATCTGTTCCCACCGGCACACAATGGCCTACTCTTACGAAAAGCGGAACAGGATTTAACGTGTGTGCAAGATGTTAAAAAATGCTGGAGTAGCACTGAAGCTTGATCGAAATATCTTAATATGGCTTGACTTTGGCTTTTTCTCTCTGAACAGTCGTTAAGACACTCCACTAATTTTTTCAGGCAGTTATTTTGGACAAGTTGAACATGACAAAGCCAACCCTTTTTAAAAAATATATTATACTACAGGCAATGTTTAAGAATGGATTTAGGCCTAATTGGCATTTGTGGACTTTGGTCTGGCTTTACGACATGCCGTATTCGACAAATATGGCGGTTAATGGGTGCATGGCGAGCATTGAGCGACAGGCCTAGAGCCTGATACCATATTCTTGTTGATTGAACGATTATTGCAGGATACATAAACGATATTTTTGTTGAAGAGATGGCTGGGGCAAGTACAAGTGCCACGGCACCGCCTAAACGATTGTCAACTGCAGCACAGTTTTTTACGGAAGGCGATGAGGACGCAGATCTTGCTGCAGAGATTGCAAGAAAGTCGACCAACGAGAAAGTATGAGCAAGATATTTGTTTGTATTAGACTAATTAGAGACTTTAAAGGATGTATAAAGTTGTACTTTAAGGTTAAACATATACTGAAAAATCAAATGTGAAAACATTCGGATGTAGAGGGAGAAACTGCCCAATACCACATGTGTGTTCTTAGGGCTTCACCTTGGACCAACTCTTTTTGTTGTTGTTGCACTTCAGTGTACATGTATACCTTTTCATTTTCATTCCCGCACTCTCATAACCCCGACTACAGCCACAGTCTGTGGATACTACCCCATCCCAACATTATAGCTCCCTACCCTCAACTCTTTTACTATAGACTAATAGAGTATAGTCCTTTCTCATTGATGTCATTGGCACTACAGGATCATGTAAGTTTTGAAACATTACATTATTACTCGATTTAGTTTTACTTTTAGCCTACCATTGTACGAAGTACCAGGGGTTAGCTGGATAGACTTGCACTTGCTGACAGCTTGTTTGTGACATTTTGATATATATCAAGTAGACCTCTGCATTATATTTATAAACAGCAACAATTCGATTGACCCACTATATATGTTAACAGTTTGTTCACTACATGAGGAACAAAAATGTTGATTTTTAAGAAGACAAATTGCATCAGTTAAGTTAGGCAACTTTCTTGTAGTTTTGTCCTGTACATTGTGTTTGTTAAAAAGTACTAATAAATCATATCCAATTTCTCAATAGAATCCAGACCCAACCTGTGATCAGTTTGCTTTTGTTTTTGAAATTTTAATGAATGAGTTGCCTTTTCTTGTTCAAGAGTTTTTTACACTGTGCATGCAAATTACAATACATCATACATACATTTGAAAAGGTCTTTTAAACTAAAAGGATCTTTTTCACAACAAGCATTTTATGTTTGTATAATGTATTGTACTTCCTAGGTATTGTGATGTAACTGGTTATTGTTTTTAAAAACATGTCTCATCATCTGCTTAATTCTTTTGAAAGGAAATTATACTATAGTCATTGTGACATTTGTTTTGACAGGTGGTTGAGCTTCTGAATGAGGCAGCATTGTTGCCAAAGGACAGCGACAAAGTATCAAATTTGAAACAGGTAAGTAAAAAAACTCAAAATACTTAAATAGGCACTAGCTCATGCCAAAAGCTTTGTTAATCATTGATGAAACTGTTAGTGAAGTACCATATATCCTACATTAAAATGTTGTTAATGTTATGCTTTGAAGTGTGTGTGAGATAGGCGTAATCCATGACAAGGTCCTACCGTAAGAGCCTGTACTTTCCATTAAAGGAGAAAAACAATAAGTACTCTGAAGTTGGAGTGTGGCTGCCTACATGTCAAGGTTCTTGAAAACAGCCATGCACACAAACTGCTGCCCAGTGTGTATTTACGCCTACAGCCTCACATTGATTTCCTGGATGAAATGAGTGAGACAAACTGTGTATTATGGGTGACTCCCCCTCTCCCCTCTTATTGAATGGAAGGGGCTGTGGTGATAGAAATCTTGAATGACGCAATGTATGTATACAGTGATGAACAGTATGAATTATGCTTCTCATTAATTTTTTTCAGAATATACATACTTGTTAAGTTGTTTCTGATTTTCAGGTTCAGGAACTGATCATCCACAAAGAACCAGAACTGTTGGACAACTTTTTGGATGAGGTCATTGCTTTTCAGAGCGATCGGTCTGTAGACGTCAGAAAATGTATCATCGGGTTTATGGAAGAAGCATGGTGAGTGAAACACTGTGACCTTATTTCTGTTCATGATATTGAGATTTGTAAATAATGGCTTCAGTGGCATGTCGATAAGGCTATAATTAGCTGCTTTGTGAACTTGGTTGATAGAGAAGTAGACATATCATGAATAAATTCTATATGGATATTCGGATAGAATCAGAATGATAATATTTCATTTTCAGTGTTTAAATCTCTGGTTTGGTGTTTTTTTTTGTATGAAAATATGAACTAATAAAGATAATGTAAATGAAAATTGTATAATTGACACTAATTTTGTAGTCTCGGTGTTCAAATGTAACTGTGTAATGTAAAAATGTTAGCTGTGTTAAGTTGGGTTTTTTTCATTGTTATAAATCTTAGAATGTCATTTATTTTTGTTGTAGCATCTGAAGGGTTTTCTTTAGATATTCATTTTAACTTAGGTGGTTCTTTTGAATTACTTTATAGGGATTTTATGTGTTGTTTATTTTTCATCAAAGAAAATCAGATAACTAACTTTTTTCCTGGGTGTTTGTTTCTTTCTGTGTGTGTGTGTGTTGTTGTTGCTTTTTTGTTTTGAAAATGATGTTATTTTGTTGATTTGATTCTGAGCGTTGTGTGTATGTTGGCCCTGTTGAACAGCAAAAAGGACTTTGCCTGCCTGCCGCGTGTGATGCTGTGCATCATGCACTTTCTGCAGGATGAGAACGTCAATGTTCAGAAGAAAGTCATCCTGTCCTTCTCGGGCCTCTACAGATGTGCTCTGCAGGTTGTGATCAGTGGTTATTTTTTTAAAATAGATTGTTTAGTTGTTTTTTTCTTATTCATTGGTTGGTGACACACAGTGGTTTTACACAATTGATTGTCCGGCTATAAAGATAAAAGTTTATTATTTGAATTGCTTGAAAATATCTTGTGAAGGAATTACGGTCAGTGTTGCTCTCAGAGATGATGATGATGATGATAATAATAATAATAATAATAATAAATAACAATAACAATACTAATAATGTGTGGAATTTGTATAGTGCTACATCTTGTAAAACATATCATAGAGCTTGCATTCAAAACATTCATACGCATGCAATAGTTCAGAAAAGATTAGCATATTTTTAATTTTGAAAGCATTATGGTAAAGAATACCTAAAATATCAGAAATTGAAGTCATTAAACAAGGACAAGAGTTATCACTCCAAAAGAAGGGCAGTTAACCTATTGATATGTTTTGGGGTGTTTTTTTTCCTGTTTACATGTTATGTTGCTTTCTTTAAGATTGAAAGATCTTTCCCTGTGTCAGCTATTGTTTATTTCAAATCCTTTAGAAATGTGTGCTAATTCATGTTAAGAAGTTCAAATTGGATGAAATAATTTTGGTTTCTGTTGCCAACAGAAGTGGGAAGATGTGTCGTAAAGTAGACACTATAGAAGTGAGCAGTAAAATAAATTTAAAGTATGATAGGTAGGTCAGCATTATATATAGATAAATTATACTTGATACATTCTAACCTCTGTTCAGCATGGAGATAAACAATTGATTCGATTGGAGCCTCATTTATCACTCCTGTTTGTGTGAAATTAAAACAAGCCAAGACTTTTTGTACATTGTGTGCAGAAGTGAAAAGAGCCCTGTAATCATTAATGACTGTGAACTTTGTGAAATTCACCTTTTCACATAAAACACAAACTCCTGTTCAAGGTTTTTGATTGACAAGAAAGAGAGCTCTTGACAATTGAAATTTTAGTTGGGTTTTGTGTTTGATTGTATCTGCTCTTTTAGTGGGTGGGGAAGGCAAAGACAGTGACCCCAGAGATGAACGTGGTCTGGGAGCAGGTGAACCAGATCAAGTCCAACCTTCTGGAGCTCATCGACTCTGACAATGATGGGTAAGTGAGTGTTTTCAAGCAGAATCAACGAACGCTGTAGTGAAGACCGTTGGACTTATATCCCATGGGTCCATGAAGTGAAGGGTTTGAATCTCGGCACCAGCATCTTACGAATTAAGGGTGGGGGGTTTACAATCTCCTAGGTTAACTTAAAATGCAGACTTGCCAGTCCCTTAATTCCCTTTGCGTATATGCATGTAAAATGTTACGTTAAAGATCCCATGATCCAGGTTTACAATCTCCTAGGTTAACTTAAAATGCAGACTTGCCAGTCCCTTAATTCCCTTTGCATATATGCATGTAAAATGTTACGTTAAAGATCCCATGATTCATGTCAGCATTTAGTGGGTTGCAGAAACAGAAACATATCCAGCATGCATCTTGTATAAAAATAATTGTCAGCTCTGAAGTTGGAATGTGTGGGCTGAAGCCAGTGGGCAGACCTCCTGCAAAGTGACAGTCACAGGAGAAGATCAGGCACTAGGCATTCCATCCAGTAAGGGAACATAGAGGGTTGCGGACAGCTAGGTAAATTTGCTTTTTGTGCCTTGAAAGTAGGATTTCATTTTGGGGCACTTTAAAATCTTATCCTGCTAAAAGACTGCGTTCTGTCTGTGCTCTTACTGTACGTACATGTTTTTGGATATTATACCATGACTACTTTCAGTCTGGTCAGTGTTAGAAGAAAGTGGATCCCTTTCTGCCAGCATTGGGTTTGCTTCTTTAAGCTAGATTTGTTGTTCATGTTCAAAAGGTCTGGTGTTTTATTCGAGTCATAAACTTTCATGGTGGTTTTTTGTTTGATTGTTGTTGTTTTTTGGAGGGGGTTGCTTTGAAAAAATTCTAAAGATTAAAAATCATTTACATGAGATCAATTTTTACCACTTCTTAATGCTTCTCTCTGTCAAATATATAAAAAAAAAAATTTTAATCACATGATGATATTGCTTTTTTTTCCATATCAGACACAAACTTTATAAAAAGTTTTGGGATCCCCTGTATAATCAGTTAGCTGTTTGTAAAAGAACAAATGGTAGGAATGCACTCATGTGCACATACACATACAAGATTGCAAGAACAATGAATGTATTGTGGCAAAGATGTATTCCAGGTTCATATTATTGTGTATAGCATACACTCCAGCTCATAAACATGAGGCCCAAGAACAGTATTTGTTTCATGGGAAACTTGGGTTCACATTGTCTTGTATCTAGATCTATATTATTGTATAACATACAATCAAGCACTTAAACATGAGACCCAAGAGCAATACTTGTTTCATGGAAAAGTTGGGCTCATATTGTATTGTTAACAAACCAGCTCATATGCATGAAACCAGTTTGACCTAACAGTATAACGTACTGATGTTCTGATTTTTTGTTTCACAGAATTCGAACCCATGTGGTGAAGCTGCTGGAGGGTTTGACACTGACATTGTCCAAAAGAACCGCAGTAAGTTGTGCTGTCTTGTCTGTTGAGTTTTGACAAGGTCGGCTTCAGTTAGCCTTTTTCTAGCCTGTGTTTTAGTGTACACTAGCTGCAGATTCTTCCATGAAGGCTCAGACAGCAGCTATTGTTGACTGTCATACGAGCAAAAAGGCGTTGTGCTGCCGTTAAGTGCCTGACAAGTCAGGCCCAGCACATCTGACTTTGGCATGGAATCTAGAAAAAGGGCTGGAGAATGGACCAAGAAGGCAGAAAATAGACAAGAAGAAGGTGACAAGAAGAAAAGGAGCAAGGCAGAAACAAAGAGATGGATAGAAAAGAGGAAATTCATAGCACATAAATGTGAGGATGCTGTTTATACGGACAGGCTCCCAGCATCCCCATGGGGAAGAGGTACAGATGACCTTAAAGATGATTCGCTTTTGTTTGGGTTTTCTTTTGAGTTCAGTTCAATATACCTTTATTTTCTAGAGAACTTTGTTTTGGTCACATCAGACTTACTGCATCTGACTTGTGCAATGTCAGCTTACAGCCACCTCAAGTGAGCTGTTATTGGATAAGTCATATGTGATGTTTTGCTAATCAGATTTGAAGCCAAATCCTTATTTCAGCTGCACCATACGTGCTGTATCTGATTTACTCAGTACCAGCTCACTCAGGGTGATTGTAAGCTGATATTGCCAAAGTCAGATATGGTATGTGTGATGTGGCTAAACAGGGATTTGAAACAGTCCTGTTGTAGTTATTACATCAACCTTATACACTTTTTTTCACTGCTGTCTACAATCATTCTGATTGATCTTCAATGGAATGAACATCAGTGAAAGGTAGATGTCTTCATTTATACAGCTTTGAGCTTTGTGTCTTCAGCTGTTCTTAAGTTTTTGTCCATCTCTTACATCCACACAAGTGTGCATGCACATGTATATATACATTTCTTGCACAATTTTGGATGAAGAGATGACAGGCTGATTTTTGTCCTGTGAACATGAATGTGATGTTTGCTGATAAATATCATTGTTACAAGATTCACATGGATTTTACTTTCCTAGTGGGCAGGTCTACACTCATACCTCTGACCTAAGCTGTACAGTGATTATGTGTTCCTATATTCATGGATTTTGTAGCATGCATCTCACAAGCTAAACTCAAAACCTAAAAATGCCACAGAAGACTACAGTGATTCATCTGAGTCAATCTATTGAACCAAGGGCATATCCATCGATAATCCAGCTATGTAGTCAGTCTGTTGCTCAGGGAATTGAGTGGCCATAGTAAATAAAGTGAAAACCCCCCACAAACATACATGCAGGCATCTGCTTCCAAGGCTGGATAAAACAAGTGCTCAAAGGAGTGAAGGCACACAGAAAAGAATAAAAAGTAGTTTTGTTTTTGAAAAAGATATTGCAAAATATTTATGCAAAATACTGGTGGATTTCAATCTGCATGAGCTAGAGACAGAATAGACTTTTCTTTGTTTTGGGGTGGGGGGTACATGTTCAGGCTTTAATCTGCAGCTCTCGCTTGTGCTGTCAGAATAATATGACAGTGTTTTTTGTTTGTTTGTTTATATTTGTGTGTGTGTGTGTGGATATGTTGGGTTTTTTAAATTTTGTTACCACTAATCCTGCAATGATGGCTATGAACAGGACAGTGAGGTGCCAAAGAAGCAGGCAGAATTTTCCCTGGACCAGTTGGTAGAGAGCAACCGTCTGGTGCGTCCGAAGAAACTGGAGGTAGAAGGGCAGAACATATTCCTCAGTCTGGTGCAGTTTCAGGGATCCCAACATATATCCAGGTAAGAAGAGGGGGAAAATTGGATCAGGTATGACGTTAATCAGTTGCTGACTCTGAATGTCAATCATGTTTTTATTGTAATGGTGGTGTTAATGAGGTTTTCCCTTTGTATTGGCTATGTAAGTCCCAGAGCAATACTTGACAGCAGTTATCACAAGGGTTTTTTTAAGGGTTCTAGAATTAGGAAAGGAAATCAAACAGGTATTTGTACTTGTATGTTGGAGAATGTGTTTTGTATATGTAAACATGCTTTATTTTCAAGGATGTGTTTTGTATATGTAAACATGCTTTATTTTCATCCTTGATCTGCTTATCAGGGAAGAAAAGAAAAGAAAATCAACAGCAAAGCTGATAACGTTCAAGTTTATCAATTTTCTTGCCAAACAAATTACTTCATAGCAAATCAATAAGGGAAATGCATAAACACACCATAGTTTGTTGCTTGCAAACCAAAGCACCGATACCTAAAATGAATCTGTGCGAGATGAAAAAAGGGAGTTAACTCTTGACTTTATGCTTTATTTTAGGTTTTCTGGGGAGGTGGCTTATGCTACTATGTTATTACACTATGTAGATGTGGTGTGTTGTTTTTGTTGTTGTTGCGGAGGTTTTTTTTGTCCGGGCCCTTTCACCCCTTCTCTTTGTGTGGTTTTTTTTTTTTTTTTCTTTTTTTTGGGGGGGGGGGGGATGTTTTAATTTGACTGTTATTCTTTTTTTCTTTTCTTTTTCTTTCTTTTTTTATTTACTTTTTGAGATTTTGGGGAAGGCTTTTTGTTCTTACTATTTTAAAGTTCTACTTTAAGGATTTTATATGCCATTCAGTCAGCTGGAAATGAATATACACTCTGACTCTGACAGTGGATCGGTGGTCTAGAGGTAACGCGCCTGTCTAGAAAGCGAAAAGTCCGGGTCTGAAGTGTGCGGCGGTTCGTACCCCGTTTGGACCGGAAATTTTTCCCCCATCCATTAGACCATAAGTGGTGGTCTGGGCGCTAGTCTTTCGGATGAGACGATAAACCGAGGTCCCGTGTGTTACACGTAATTATTTAGCGCACGTAAAAAAACCCACGGCAACAAGAGAGTTGTCCCTGGCAAAATTCTTAGAAAAAAGCCACTCTGATAGGGAAACAAATACAGCTGCAGCAAAAAAAAACAAACAAAAAAAACGGGTGAAAGGGTGGCGCAGCGCTAAGTAGCGACGCGTTCTCCCGCTCTCCCCGGGGAGAGCAGCCCGAATTTCACGGAGAGAAATCTGCCGTGACTTAAAGTGGTTTGAAATAGAATCTGAGCGCTTTGATTTGTTGCTTTACAAGATTCAGCGCTATATAAATTCCATACATTATTATTATTATTATTATTTTTGCTTTTTCCCCCCATTGTATTTGCAGTATCAATCTGATGACTGTGATGGGAGCCCTAACCAACATTGCCAAGCAGCGGACATCTTTCTTTGATCAAGTCGTGCAGAGTTTTGAAGCCCTTCATGGTGAGTTTTTTTCTTCATGTGTGGTGTTTGGAAAAGTTTGACTGCTAAACTTGTTTTTGCAATGAATAGAAATCATTCAATTGTCACTGCTGATAAATGAAATGCTGCTAACTTTTGATATTTTTTTTCTGCTGTCAGAGCATAAGCATTTACATTAAAACAAAAAGTTATTTCAGCTGCCTATGCTGTGGCTTATTTTAAGATCTGTACACAGCAATGGAGACAGGTGACAGGTGATATTTTAAATTAAAAAGTAAATAAATAAATAAATAAGGTGACAGTTTAAATTCTGCTGGATAATCTTTTTAAGGCTGTTTCGCTTGTTCATCTGTGCATATCGCAATGTGTTGGTTCAGTATACACAATGAACATGAGTCTGGTCACTGCTGATAGCTGTTCATTGTTTGTTTGCTCATGTGTACAGTAAACTTGCCCCCTACTCTGGCCAAGTCCCAAGTGAGCAGTGTGCGCAAGAACCTCAAGATGCAGATGCTGGCTCTGCTGCGTCACGGAGCGTCTGCAGACTTCATTCCTCAGATCACCACTCTTCTCACTGACCTGGGGGCTTCGCAGTCAGAGGTGAGAATGGTGGTATCTGTCTGATATCAGTGTGGTGTGCATCATACTTGTTTTGTGAAACCTGTTCCACTTTTTGGAAGAGTAGGCCATTGTGTGCCGGTGGGAACAGATGACAAAATTTACAAAACTGCATACATACGGGGACTGGATGTAAAAAAGCACATGAGTGCTTATTCCATTATCCTTGAAATAAACGAATAAAGAAAAAAGAATAAAAAGAAAAAACGCATGTTTTCAAATGTAACTGAGAGAAAACAGATTTTAGGGCAAAAAGTCTGGAATAGGTTTGAGAAGCAATTTTTGTGATGTAAGGTTTGTATAATTGCTTATTGACAGTTATGTCCTCCTCTGTTTTGTTATTCAATATTTAAATAGGTTTTGTTTGTTGAGGCTTTCTTTTTTGTTGTTGATATGTATGGTAAATATTGGGCTGAAACCTTTGGCTTGAGAAATTTGTTCCTTGTAACTTTTGAATTCTGTCATAATAGTTGCACTTTCATTCATTTTTGGGGTTGTATTGTTCAGTATGTAGTAAAACAAATTACAGCTACTTTGGCTGAAACTTGTAATTAATAATTGTGCTATTGTTGGTGTAAAATATAGCTTCTGTTTGTGATAAATAATTATTGGTGTGTGTGGATGGCATGGCATGTTGACAGATCAACAAAGCGATGCCAAAGGAGGAGAGTCGGAAGAGGAAAATGGAGGAGCCAGGGCCTTCCAGCAAGAAACCCAAGATAGAAACCATCATTCCTGAAGCTGAAGCCGAGGTACATCGTTTTAACATTTACCGCTTTTACCCCTGGGATCTACTGTTCAGTTCAGAGTTCTCTGTGGTTTGATAAGCAGTTGTATGTTTCATTAAAACAATGTTTAAAGATTTAAGATTGTATGTGGCTTTTTAAACAAATGCCTTTTGAGTAGTTTAAGGTATCTCAAAGTTAGATCACAAGAGCTGTATCTGCAACCTTTGACACAACCATTGAGTTGCTGTAGTATACACGCACGCACGCACGTACACAAGTGCACACACACACACACAGAAAGCAAAAAATAAAATAAAAAGAAGGTTTAGTGTATTGATCACTAATTGCTTATGGATATGATACCATCATAATCCCAGTTCCTATCCATTTTCATGATAGAGAAAAAAGTATAATTCACAAAACAACGTTTTCAAAGTTATTAGTCCAGTATGTAGTATATGAGTAATCTAAGTTTAACTGCTATCTAAAAAACATTGCTGTTCATTGTCTCATTTTTAACACAACTCTGCTGTTGCCCCAGGCTGACGATGATGACGACATTGGCATGACTCCATGGGTGGACCGCACCAGCAAGAAGCAGCCCACGGCCACACAGCGTCAGACGGCCATTGACATCACCGCTGAAGACCTGCTGCCCAGACTCAGTGTGCAGCATGTGGCTGACCTGGTGCTCCTCAGCATGGTACGTTTCTCTGGCCCTTGTGTGTAGCCTGCTTAGTTAGACCTGTTAGACTGTTCAGTGACCATGGCAAATTATGTGTTTGTATCGTATTGTGTGGTATACCACTAACAGTCACGGCAGATTTCTCTTAGTGAAGTTCAGGCTGTTCTTCCCATGAAGAGCACATTGCCACAAGAACTGCACCATCATTTTTTTTCCCTTCTGTCTGTAGGTATTTCTTTCCTTATCAGAGTGGCCTTTTTCCTACAGAATTTTGCCAGGGACAGCTCTCTTGCTGCTGTGGGTTCTTCTGTGTGCACTGATCATGTGTTATACAATGGACCTCAGTTTACTGTATCATCTAAAAAACCCAACAAAAACTACCACTCAGCCCACCACTCAAGGTCTGGTGGATGGGGAAACAGTTTGGGCACAAACAGGGATCGACCTTGCACTTCTCACTTTCTAGGCAGGTGCGTTACCTCTAGACCACCGATCCACAGTAAGGCCTCTGCTGCAGCAGATTTGGGCTTTAGGATTATCAGATTGTTATATGCTGTACATGTATATATATAAACTATTTGAATTATGCTCTGTGTTTTTGTGCATGTGCACATGTATGTGCCTCTGTGTGTGTGTGTGTTATCTATCTTATTCCCCATGCATGCTGTTATTAGTTTGTTTTGTTACAAGGTTCAGCACTATAGAAATTCCATGCATTATTATTAATATTACTATTGTTGTTGGTGTTGTTAATTCGTGCCCATCTCTACGGTGGCTGTGTGTTGCAGGTGATGCTGCCTGACACGATGCCCGCTCAGTTCCAGTCCACCTACACCCCCATCGCCGCTGCGGGCACAGAGTCTCAGATCAAACACGTCTCTCGCCTCCTGGCCACCCAGCTGACCATGGCCGGCATGGGGAAGGGGGTGGGGGAGCTCAAGCTTCAGGTAACACATCACTGACGTGCTGCTGTGGTGTCCTAGTCTTTCTCTTTGTTCTCCCTTTTGGTCTCTTGTTTCCACCCTCTCCTTCCTCTCTGTATTTCTTCTCAGCCTTTTTTTTTCTTTCCCTGCTCTTCTTCGTTATAGTTTTGTGTGTCTGTATGTGTTGTCTATCTGTCTATCTGTCTATCTATCTATCTATCTATCTATCTATCTATCTATCTATCTATCTATCTATCTGTCTGTCTGTCTGTCTTATATGTCTCTGTCTGTCTGTCTGTCTGTCTGTTACTGCATCATGTTTGCATACCCCTTCATAAGGGGTCTTGGCCTGTAAGAATAAACCATCTCATCTTGTCTCTTTTTCTCTCTTTTTTTAATGTCAATACTGTACTTATGTGTTATGATAGTTGCAAAACTTTCACATATTCATATAGCCAGCAACTTCACTAAAAGCAGTTGGTGTTGCATTTTGGTTTTCTTTTCTGATTTTAAAACATTTTTATTTATGTTCTTAAGTATATTATCTAGGACAGCAGTGACCATCAACACAGAGAAAATAGCAGTGAAACATAATGCCTGTTGTGTTGGTTCAGGCGATGAAGAAAACGGAACTGCCTGACCCCTCAGCCACCCCAGCCTACGATGATGGAGGCACCTCTCCTAAACAGCTCATTCAGACTGTTGTGGGTAAGGAGATTTCAGAATTAAACGATGCAGTCTTCAAGTATTATCTAGCTGCAGACGATACAAAACCAAGCAAAAGACATCACGAGTAATGGGACAAAAATGAAAAGGAAGTCAGATAGCTTGATTCTAAAAGCAGTCATGTCCTCTGGTCTGAAGGTCTCTCCATGTGGTCTTCTTGTCTTTATATGTTGTTGCTGTGGTGTGTTCCCCAGCTTAACATCCTGGGTGTTACCCAGAACATGCACTCTGTCTCACTCATCCCACCTGGGAATCACTGTGAAGTTGTAAGAACACACTGGATGAGAAGTTAATATGAATAACTCTTCTGAAGTACATCGCCATATAGGCAGCCATTCTACAACTGCAGAGGATGTCTTTATACATTGAAATATCATTATGGTGAAGATATTTATGTTTTGCCTTGTGTCTCTCCAGAGGAAGGGCTCAAAACCGTTGTCTAAAAATATCTTATAAAGTCACCTTTTTATTATCATTGGAGTTTTTTGTTAAGTAAAGAGTAAATTAGCAAAGAAAAGAAAACAAACAACAAAATATATCCAAACAAAAAATAAAAGATTGAAAATACCGAAAGGAAAATATTAGAATTTTTATCTGTGTGAAGCTGGACATGTTCAACTTATTTTTTCCTTTGTCAAGTATTAACGACCATGAGAATAGTTTTTAAACAGGTTGAAGATAGCAGTTTTTCAGGGTTTTCTTTTTCTTTGAGACTGATTTTAAAGAAAATAGCCGGTCATTATGTTCTTTTTTTCTAAATCTGTTTTCTTATCCTCATAATTACAAAGCATTGTGTGTCAGTACCGTTGTTGTCAGTTGTGTTTGTGGGCGTTACAGGAATGACCACAGCAGAGCCAGAAGACGACCCATTTGAGAGAGCCAGGAAAGCAGTGGAGTTTATGGTACCTCCTGCAGTGAGTACAGAACACGCCATGATTTGACTGAAAGGCAGTGTGTGTGAGAGAGAGAGTGTGTGTGTGTGTGTGTTCAGGGGGTGGGGTGTGTGTGCGTGTGTGTGCATGTGTGTAGACTAGAGAGAGAGTGTGTGTTTTTGTGTAGGAAAGGCTTTTTCTACAGAATTTCACCAGGGACAACTCTTTTGTTGGCTATGAGTTCTTTTACACATGCTGAGTGTATGCTGTATATGGGACTTCAATTTATCACCTCATCTAAGAGACTAGCACCCAGAACACTATTTGTAGCGCAGGGATGTGGAAAAGTCTAGACACGGACAGGAGTTGAACCCATGACCATTTGTTTTTCAGAAGTCTTGTGTTGAATTTGAGGGGCACAGGATAGCTGTGTGGTCAGATCATTTGGTCTCCCCAAGCTAAGATGAAACAGAATTGAGCAAGGTTGCCTTGCAGATGGGTGACCATTCGTGTGCCTTGGCTTCAGTACAGTGCCCCCCAGTTCTCCCAGTTGTAAATGGGTATCTGCCCTCTTTAGGGTCAGGGAAGGTAAAGCAGCAAGGGAGAGGATATGGGCACCACCCTCAAGATGTAGGCCCCTAGAGAAGCTGAGGTTTCTAACACCTGGCTACCCTGTGACCATGTAGGTTAAAGAACCCTTTACTTTTATATCGAATGTTGGAACTGCTTACAGGCCCCTGCTCCTCGGAAGGGTTCGCGTCAGTTCAAACTGGAGGCAGTCACCAAACCTCTCAAGTCAGATGCTCTGGATGCCATGACCGTCTCCATCTTTGATCGAATTTTACGCTCCGACAGTAAGTGCTCTACTGTATGAAAGTCCTGACCTTACTGCTTCATTGGATTTTTCATAGGAGATGTTTTCTTCAGGATTTTATTTTTTAAAAAACCAAACAAAACCATCAAGAACAAAAGGGAAAAAGCAGTACCTGTAATGGGTTGTAAAATGGTGTGAGTGGGATGGGGAATGGAGATGATAATACAGTATTTTGAACTATTTAATACAGTCATTTTTCTTCATGTTTTTCAATTACTGGTGATCAGTGGGTGTTTTTTGAAAATATTTTCCATGGTGTTTTAGTACTGTATTTGAAAATTTGTTTTGTTGCTTTTTTAACAGCAGACATTTGTTGTTTTGTTTTTGTTTTGTTTTGGGTGGGGGGTTTTAACAGCAGACATTATTATTAAACTTAGGCCATAATGTAAAGTTCATGAGCAGTTTGATATTATTGCATGGTTATTGCTGGGAAAAAAAGTAAACAAAAAAACCTGTAGATGACTAAAGCTATTGTGCACAATTTTCCATGAAGATATCTTAGTTCTGTATCATTTAGAGTGGTGTCTTTGTTTGGCAGAAATGGCAGCAGCCAACCACATCCAGGCAGCACGGAACAAGATCCTGGTCACCCTCACCTCTCAGTTTGGGGGCCGGTTAAGAGACAGTAAGTACACATGCATTGTTTTCTTGGAAACAAGACTTTGTATCTGAAGGTTTTTAAATAGACTAAGCTAAACAGAATTTTATCTTTTTTTCTTGGTGTGTTGAGTTTATGGGGCTGTGCGGTTTAGCCCAGGGGATTCGTAAAGTTTTTAAGTTATTATGCAGTACAGATCATTAGTCTCTACCTTGCCTGCCTGCAGTGTGGGAGCCAGCAAAGACAATTAAAAAAAAAAAAAAGCTTTGTTTCAAAGAGTTTCTTTTTTCCCCATTCCTTGGTTAGATCTGCTAGGTTCACCAATGGTTGGATTTTGCATAAGTGACCCTTTGCCCACCATTAAGGTAGCCTCATTCTGACTTCAGAGCTGATGTGTGCACGTGCGTTATTAAAACATTTGTCATCTGTTCCTACTGGCACGCAATAGTCTACTCTTTCAAAAAGCTGAGTGGGTTTTTAATGTGTGTGCAGTATGTTCTGCATGCATTCATACACAGGTCCTAGGTTTATAGTCTCATCTGAAAGATTTTCGGGGGAGTGAAGTTGGTACTGATGTTAACTTAGGGGAAAAATCTCCTCAAACAGGTATTTTGGTGGCGGCTTGATCCCGGGCCATCAGATTGCAAGGGCTAGCCACTAGGCTATTCATAGCCTTTGATGTGATATGATTCAGGATATATTTCATCTTTTTTTTTTCTTCTGCAGTTCTGCTGGAGTACATTTTCTCTGATCTGCGGAATCGCTTTGACCTGGCCTTCTCCTGGCTGTACCAAGAGTACGTCAGCAGCCAGAGCTACAACACCACAGCCCCGCCGGGCAAAGCCGCTGACCTGTCCTCCTACGATGAGTGCCTGACACGCCTTCTCAAAACGATCTCTGAAATGCCTGACCAGAGGGATGGGTGAGTATTGGTGTGCGTGAGGATAGTTTGTTCTAGCCTTCATGATCATCCTTTTTGACTTTTGTGTAGTCTATTTAAACATCATGTATCCCCTGTGGGAATGCCGGGGGCTTGTGAGTATAAATAGCATCTTCACCTTCTGGAAATTCTCTGCTAGGAATTCCATCTTTTCTATCTCTCTCTTGTTTCTGCCATGCTCCTTTTTGGCCTGTGTTTTCCTTCTTGTCTGTTTTCTGCCTTCTTGGTCCATTCTCCTGCCTTTTTTCCAGAAAGACTTAAAAGATAACAGTTACCTCCCACACCAAAGTTGGATGCACTGGGCCTGACTTGACAGGCACTTTACTGTAGTGCAACACATTTTCACTCATATGACGATATTTGCTGTCTGAGCGTTCAACAAAGAAGGAGAAACATGTTTGTTAATAGTTTTTTGTCTATAGCATTCCCAACAGTTCAGTTTGCCTTGTTGGTCAGAGAACAAAATTTGTTTAAAAAAGAATCAATAACTCCCCCCCCACCCCACAAAAACCCATGTCAAATAAAATTGCAGGATCTCATTGTCACAGTGTTATATGTATATTATTGTTTTTTCACTTTCTGTTGTGGCAGTTTGTTTCATCGTCTGATCCTGGAGGCACCGGTCATCACAGACAACGCCATGCAGATGGTGCGACGATTCTGCTTCATGGCGGTAAGTTCCCGTCAATCAGAGTTTGAGGTGTTTGTTTTTTATATAAAAACCTCTTCAGGGTGTTCCCCCCCCCCCCCCCCCAACCTGCTCCCATACTATTGAACTCTTTTTTGGTGTGCTTCTTCTGTCTATAGGGTTCTCAAAGGAAGATTGTATTTCACTTTGCGTTTCTAATTGTAGTAACAATTCCTTACAGGCCAGATAAACAGTTTATTTCTGAGTACATCACCTTTAATATACTGACAATGGTTTTACAATAGTCTCTCTGTTGCTGTTATTTGTTGTAGGTTTGAACTGAAGTTTCAACATATGTGGCTTACCGTTTTTGTAAGAACAAGACTAATGCAAAGCAGATTCAGGTTCCTTTGTTATTCTAAGAAAGAACTGTTAGTGTAAGCATTTTTCCTCATGTATTCAATGATGAAGGTCCTAATCATGGAACAATGGTATGTATGTTGTGTAAATGAAGTTGTCTAATGGGTAAATGGACTGAAAATTGCCATGTGAAAGCATCCTCACCCCCTTCCTTTCCACATTCCTAGCTTGCTTGTTTGACCTCACTTTCTTCATATAAAACCTGATGGGTTAGAAACCATAAAGACACGGCTTCTGAACGTGTGTGTCTTCAATTTTACGTCTGTTCACTTAAAGTGATATTAGACGAGGCTTCTGAATGTGGTCAACTGTAGATGTGTGAACAGGAGCGGACAGAGGCTGGGATGAAAACTCTGCGAAGCCTGATCGTGATGCGACCAAAGTACAGACTGGGGTTCCTGGATGTCATGCTGACCTTCACCTCCAGTGATCGACCCGAGGTAAATATTGGACACAGGGTTGCTTGTGGAGTGCAACCAGTAACAAAACCTAAAGATTCACACCGAAAACAACAAAAAACGAAAAAACCTGAGATCTGTGTAATGGTATTCACATTTGTAATACTTCAAAGCAGTGTGGAGAGTTATCTTTGGAAAAGAGATATGGAGATACCTGTTTGAGAAGTGTCTGAAAAAGTGTATGTTTAGAACATGGATTACTAAGCTGTTATTAGATTTATGCATCATTGTAGAAGTAAATAACAGACCTTTGGTAAGCATGGTGATTATATCTACTCTGATATTTGCAGGACCAAGTGTGAGTTAGTGTATGCTTACAACAAACGTTTTTGAGGTGGAAAATAGTGACCCCAGGCGCAATGAAATAAGACAAACAGATAATACATATTTGTAACAAAGTGTCATTATATTGCTTACACTGTCATGGTATTATTCATTTTTCTGTGGTTGTTACATGGAAATATTTTTATATTGATGAAATCTCATGCACTGCCTTCCTCTCTACCTATTTTCATTGCCACTGTTATCATCCTCTTTGTTTTTCTGTTGCTTTATTTAAGCATTTCTTTTCAGAATCATATGTGCCTGTCAAATGTTATGGCCAGTGTTTCAGCTATTTTGCTTTAAACCAAACATTATGTAGAGTACATTTTTTGTTGTTGCAGATTCGTAATCCAGCAATCCAGACAGCGCAGACCTTGTATGAAAATGCTCAGCTGAAGCCTACCATTGAGGTAGGACATCCAGAATGTATACATGTGCTGTGCGTAGGTCTGTGTATTACTGGCAGATATGTGCTGCATCGTGTACATAGTGATTTGGTACAATAAAAATGTGTGTATTATTGTGTGTGTGTGTTGTAAGTGCATTTTTGTGTGTATTTGAGTGTATGGTGTGTGTGTGTATATATGTGTGTGTGTGTGTGTGTGTGGGCATGCATATGATATTATGTCTGTATGTTATGTACTTTTATTTTATTTCATAAGATAAAAAAAAAAAAATCTGCTGATATTAAAGATAGTTTTTATGTCTTGTCTTTGAGTATTGAAGATTTACTTATTATTTGTTGTGATAAATGTTTTCCTGAATCAACATAGATTTCTCTGTTTTTGATATTTTTAATAAAAAGAGTATTCCTATTCATATTTTGGATCATGTTGTTTCAGGTCTATGCCCTCAAACAGCTGAAGAAGCTGCTGAATGAAAAGCCAGTGATCGACAACAAAAACTGGATGGGAGGTCAGTGTGTGTTTCAAATGGCTTATCATTTCTCAGAAACTTACCCATGCAATGCAGGCAACCACAGGACAAGGTAGAAGAATGCTTATAGTTTTATAATCACTCAAAACCAACGATGTGACACCCACCTACCTAAAATGGCTCCTAGCGAAAACTTGGGTCAGGTGCATTGTGACTTGTTTCTTAGTGGAGCATCACATGTTTACAGTTGTGTGTGTGTATGCATAGACACACCTGCTGTCCTTTTTGTGTTAAAATTGGCATGAAAATAGTGGAAAAGGCTTCCATTGTTTTCTCAAGCTTGAACTTTGTATGGAATATTTACTGAGGTTGGGCTATCTCTGTCTTCTGCAGATGATTATTGATAACAGATCACATCTTTTATCATGTGTGAAGAAAAATGCTGACATGTATTTTTAAAAAAATTTAAAAATTGAACAGTTGTTGAGAGATCTGTTCAACCCACACCTGTTGACATGTGTGTTTGCAGCTTTCCCTGGGGAGAATGAAGGCTGGACAGAGGAGATGATCAAAGCACACCTGTATCTCTACCTGGGACTGCTACCTAGCAACCATGCTCTTATTCACGAGTGAGTTGATCCGTGTCGTACTTTTTTCAGTTTGGAGAAGGGGCATTGTCCTGTTCTGTGCCTTACTTGACGAGATAACTAGTCGGCAAAAACGTGTACTCTGTGCTGCCATGTCTGTCAAGTTAACCCTAGTAGCGCGGTTCCCGGAATATTCCGGTAAAGGCGGGTCTAAGCTGTGTGGCGGATCCCGGAATATTCCGGGATGACGTGGGTGATCATAGTTGAAAGCTTACTTTCACTTTCAAAGGTCAGCCAATGAATGTTAAGGCCGTTGTAGGCCCGCAGAAAGGGGTGAAGGTCGTTTGACACACACAAGCAACGAAGAATCTGATTGGTTAAGAGTGTATTTTAAATTTTTTTCGGACCAGCCAGAGATCGTCTTCAACAAAAATGGCGGCCAGCGTTTGCACCAGAATTTCTTCAAGCGTTTTTCGAGCTTTTTACAAAATTGACAGCGAGGAGGAGTTTTAGAGGCTGGATTTGGTTGAAATAAACAATGAGAGAGACGATGAGGTAAGGATTGTGGAATATTTTTGAAAAACTTGGTAAAAATCGATCGCGATCGGACTAAATCGAGCGGTGCTAGTTTTGCTGGATGGACTTCTTTGCTACTCGGCGATTTCGACGTCACAGATTGTTTTACTTTATTTTGACACAACGAGGCTTCGAAATAACTGTTGTTGAGTCAAATCGCTATGCTGCTGAGTACTTTGCATCACATGAAATCAAGCGATCTTTGTATTTTTGTCATAGAAAGCCACCACTTCGCACATTCCACCATGACGGTCGCGATGGCGTTGATCCTGTCGCTGAACTTTTCCGAGTATTTGGTGACCGATAAAGCGATAAAAACTCCTTATTTTTTCAAAACTAATGTCAAGAAATAGTGTTTATCTAATCATGACATTTATGCACCGCAAGAACTTTGCTTATCGTGTTAAAATCGATCCGGGGTCCTGACGGTGGAACAGTGATCAGTAGTGCGCACATGATTTTTTTGTTGTTGATTTTTTTTACATAATCATAAACACTACACACTATTATAAAATTACACTCATTTAAAAGCATATTATCTGTTCTTTCCAGTGATTTATAGCTTAACACATTTAATTCAGTTTTATATATCAATATCAAGGGTTGTTTGAGCCCACCCTGCTCCAAAACAATGCTAGCCAATGTTAATTCAGCCAATAGAAGTGAGGCTTGTTGCTGTCTATTTAGCGCTACTAGGGTTAACTTGTCGTGGGAAAGTCCAGAAATTTTCCTTGTTTTATATTTAGACTGTGGATACTTTTTGGAAAGGTGAAGTTCTCTGGATTCTGTTGATAACCAGTAATCTCACAATCTACCACTTCCTTCCCCTCCCCCTCTTTTAAGTGATTTTATGTTTTGAAAATATGTACCTGTTTCGGGGGAAAACTCCCTGGCAAGTATTTTCTGTATTTTGTGGGTCTGGTCTCTCAGTTGTTTCAGTGAAACTTCAGCTGTCCATTATTTTATCCGGTACTTGATTTATGCAGGATTAGTCTGTAAACTTCCTTTATTTCATGTGTGTTGAAACCCTGTGTGATCAGTCCACCTGTAAATTTCTGGTCTGTGAGTTACAAAAACTTTGTACCTAAAAATTATTCTTAAAAAACTGAAAAGCCTATAATGGTAAATTCAGTTTTTAAAAAATGATAGTGTAATTGAATAGGCCGTGAATCTCAGTAAGATCAGCCAGATTGTAAAAAGTCAGTATTTTGGGGAGTCGAGATATGATGTCTTAACTTTTATTTATTTTTTTATATTTTAATTTTTAATTTTAATTTTATACCACTTTAAGTCACGAGATTTCTCTGCGTGAAATTCGGGCTGCTCTCCCGGGGAGAGCGCGTCGCCACAAGAGCAGCGCCACCCATTTTTTTTCTTTTTCTTTTGGTCGGCAACTGTATTTGTTTCCCTATCAGAGTGGATTTTTTCTAAGAATTTTGCCAGGGACAACTCTCTTGTTGCTGTGGGTTCTTTTACGTGCGCTGAAAATTTTTTGTGTAACACACGGGACCTCGGTTTATCGTCTCATCCAAAAGACTAGCGCCCAGACCACCACTCATGGTCTAATGGATGGGGGAAAAGTTTCGGGCCCAAACGGGATACGAACCACCGCACACACCCGACCCGGACTTTTCGCATTCTAGACAGGCGCGTTACCTCTAGACCACTGATCCACCATAACTGTCACATTCCATTATTGTGTTGATACTGAAGTGTTGTGATTTTGGCTGACAGGCTTGCCAATGTGTACACGGCCACTTCAGCAGACATCAAGCGCACCATTCTTAGAGTGCTGGAGACTCCAGTAAGTACTTTGGGTCGATGTTTTGTCTGGTGAGATATATGATGTGGGTGCATGTGTGTGTGTGTGTGCACATGCGTGTGTGTGTATGTGTGCACATGCGTGTGTGTGTATGTGTGTACGTGCGTGTGTGTGGTGTTGTGGAGGAAATGGCTTTTAATAAACATGCTATTTTTTGTAAGTCCATTGGATATATGCTATTTGCTCGATAGGTTGATAACTGATTCTCTGTTGAAGCATTTGCAATGTAGCTTTTAATGTTTGATGATAGGCTTTTTAAACAGAATGGGAATAGCTAGAAACAAAAAATAAAGTCTTTTAAAAGTAGGGACAAACAACAAATTGGGATAGGTTGTTATGTGACAAGTATATTTTTGTGATGTTCCTTAACCATACAAATGAATTTTAGCTCTTGCATACATGAGTACATTCTTACATGCATGTGTGCATGCATACACTCTCTCAGAGTCCCATGCATACAGATGCCTTTATTGCAGAAATGTTTTATTAACATGGACATTGACTAACAGAGCAGCCATCCTGGCCAAGAGGCTTTAGGCTGAAACTTCCCGAGAGAACTACACTGTTTCCTTCTGAAAAGAAGTGACATGTCACAATTATTTACCACTAACACAGACTCCGGAAATGGTTTCATCCCACTTTTTGTGTGGTGTATGTGGTCCTTACAGAACATGGTGACTGCCCTGGGCTGCCCCTTGGGTTAGCTGTTGTGTTGATTCGAGGAACGACAGTAGAGCTGGTTTTAATCAGTCTCTATATTATAGTTGCGGGGACGGGATAGCTCAGTGGTCAGAGTGCTCGCTTTCCCACATCTGGTGTTAATCAGCGTCAAGTGAGATTGCCAATTGGATGGGTGACTGTTTGCGTGCTTTGGCTTCAGTACAGTTCCCCCAGTTCACCCAGCTGTAAATGGGAAGTTGAGGTCTCCCCTACGACCACATAGGTTGTGGGACACCTTTACCTTTTACATATTGTTGCACAGTTATGATCTGAAATGTAAAAGTAAGTAGGTGTCAGCCCTGATATAGCCTTTGTGGTTGGCAGGCCTTTGAACAATATGATTGGATTGGATTGGATTTAATTGAAATTTGAGCATCTTTACTATACGTAGATATCGGTATAAAGATGAATGTGTGTGTTCAGGTGAGAGGCATGGGTATGGACTCTCCGGAGCTGCTGACACTGGTGGAGAACTGCCCCAAGGGATCAGAGACCTTGGTGATGAGGGTCATCCACATCCTCACTGATAAAGGTAACCAACCCACTTTTAGTCGTCAAGATTTTTTTTTTTTTTTAACAGGGAAGTATACCTGTTTGGTGTGTTTATTTGGATAGGTGGTTGTGTTATGTGTGTGCTAAAGAAGATCAGCTATGTGAAACATGATTATTTTGGGAGCATTCTGTTATTCCTGTGTTTCAGTATTAGCGATCCTTTACATCATGTTATCTTTAGAACAGTGTTGAAGCGAGAGTGTTCTGTGATGTCCAGCTGTGCCATCCCCTGAACTGGTGGAACGAATCCGTGACCTGTACCACAAGCGTGTGCCTGATGTTCGATTCCTTATCCCTGTTCTCAACGGTCTGTCCAAGGTGAGAATCACATTTCTGCAGAAAAAGTTGCTTGGGGGGGGGGAGTTAAATGATGGGGGTTGGGGATGGATTTGGTGATGATGTTGCAATTGTTCAATGAGTCATGTTTGGAAAACCCTGATTCGATTTCAAAAGGAAAGGATGTTTGCAGCTTTAATGACTTGCTTCAGTCCTAGTTGTGGATCTCGCTGTGTCTTAGCTGAAAAGAATATGCGTAGGGTTTGAGTGCATATTTATTTTTGTTATCATTTAGACTAATTACTACTGATTAGTATTGACTTACCTATTTGTAATTTGAATATCATTAAAAGCACAGTAGCATGTTATTGTTGTTTTTTAATTCTTAATGTTTTTTTTGGGGGTTTTTGTGGGTTTTTTTACGTCAAGAAAAGGTGTGAAAAAACAGAAACATACATGCCAAAATGTTGCGTGAAATTTTTCTTTGTAATTCTTGCACAACCAGAAAATCATGCTAGAATGAATGTTGAATCTTTTGGTTTTTTTACCTAGGCCTCACAATAGTTTATTGCTATTTTTTCCTCTTGGTACTCATTCAGAAAGAGGTGATCAACGCTCTGCCCAAGCTGATCAAACTGAACCCCATGGTGGTGAAGGAGGTGTTCAACAGACTGATGGGAGCCCACAGTAAGTTAGACAGACAGGCTGTCCTCCATTCTGGCATAAAGTAGTGCTGCACTGCTTACTGTACAGCCTTGGCCTCTTCAGTTTACTGTCGGTTTGGTACTACTGTCTTTGCAGTATCTGTGTCAAGATACAGTTGTTGACACTTCATGAGCAGGATAATCTAGAAGATGATAGATAGATGTGTGCTTATTTTCACACATATCTGTTCTTTTATAGCATAGTGAGTGCTTGTAGTATGGTGTGCTGTTTCTTGAAAACTGTTTACTTTTGTTCTTGTAAGTCTTATGTGTTGTTTTTATTCTCTCTGTGTGTGTATGTGTCTGTGTGTTGTGTGTGTGTGTGTGTGGATGGTTGGTTGGGTTTTTCTTTATTCCTTATGGGAGAGGGATAGGTTGTTTAAAATTGGGTCAAGCCCTTTGGAGATTTTATAAGTGAACTAAAAGGTGATCAATTTTATGCCTCAGCTTTTTCTCTCTCTGTATTGTTTTATATATATATATATATATATACTGGTTTTACTTGCCATAAGGGCTTGAGTCGATTGCATTGTAACTGTTCTACATATTAGAAAGTAAACAAGATCTGAAACCTGATTTTTTTTTTTTTTGGGGGGGGGGGGGGTGTTCATTCCTAGACCTTGGCTAGAGCTCTGAGGTTCACCAATGATGAGATTCTTGCACATGTGACATTCCCCCCCCCCCCTTCCCCCCCATCGAGGTGGCCATATCTTGACTTTGGGGATTCAGGTGGGAATGGAGTCTGATTTTGCCAGGACAGTCCGCAGGTACCTCCCTGCTCTTTCCAATTTCCAAATGACATGGGTTCTTTTGATGTGCACAAGTTTGTGAGCACTCTCCCCAAAAGTCCTTCAAATGAGACTATAAACTGAGGTCCCGTGTGTGAACGCATGTAGAAATCTTGCACACATGTTAAAACCCATTTTGCTTTTTGATTGAGTAGGCCATTGTGTGCCGGTGTGAATGGATGACAAGATTTACAAACTGCATACACATGGGGACTGGATGAAAAAAAGCACAGGAGTGCTTATTCCATTATCCTCAAAATGAAAGAATAAAAATAAATTAATGAAAAGCACACAGGTGTGACTGGTTAAGAGTAATTTTCCCATTAAACTGGGAAGAAGGAACAAGGCTGAGAATCTATCTCAGAACCTCACGGTTTACTTGTTAGGCAGGTAAATGTCTAAACTGTTCTGCGATCTTCCTTCTTAAATCTGATTTTAAAAAGACAAAGAAACTAGTTTTAGATTAGGAAGCACATATAGATACTAGGATATAGAGAACAAAAGGTAAGAAAAAATGTCACTGGGACACAAGTAGATACAGCTAGTTTAGGTATAGCCATTGAAAAGAAAGTATCTTATGTATTGGTTAGTTTTGATTTGTGTGATACAGATAGATACAGATTGGCGGCATGTTGTTCAGTTTCAGCCAATGCCTCCTATGTGTCTCCCTTAACTCCTGACGAGCTCCTGGTGGCTCTGCACAACATTGACACCAACAAGTGTGACATGAAGACCATCATCAAAGGTACTCCCTCTCTGTCTGTCTCTCTTTCTTTTTGTCAGTCTCCCTGTCAGTCTCTTTGTCAGTCTGTCTGTCTCTCTGGCAGTCTGTTTCTGTCTGCTCATTATTGTCTGCTGTTTTGTCCTTAGTATCACATGTGGTTTACTGTCATGTGCAGTATTATGAGAATGTGTTGGTATTTTAAGATCTAGTGAAACTAGTAGGATTAGTAGCACCGATTTCACTCAAAGAAAATTTCTGTCTGTGGATTATTATTAATTTGCATTTTATGACCTCTCTGATTATTGCTTTCTGCCTTTGTGATTTTAGAATTTCAAAGCTTGTTGATGATAAATAATATACAATGATGGAGAGAAGTCATTTTATGAAGAGGTTTTTGTTGTTGTTGGGGTTTTTTAGGGGGGGTCTCTTCTCTCTCTCTTTCTCCCCCCCTTTCCCTCTCTCTCTCTCTCTCTCTCTCTCCTTCTCAATCTCTCTCATGTTTTGCATGGGGAAAAAATCACTCTGTGCTAGGGTTGATGTGAAGATTGAAAAAAAATGGACATATATTAATTAAGTTTTCATCTATGGTTGTCGACTTGCAGTAACCCCACTTTTTGTTTTTTTCAAAGATTGAGATTTCCATCTGTGATATTTCTCAAGAATAATGCTGTCATTTTTAAATGGTAAAGTTATGCTACTTTTCTTCATGGTGGTCAAGTATGGAGGCCATGAAGTAAAGTTGCTGCTGCATGTTCTCCAGCCTAACAAGTTGTTTTTTTAATTTATTTTTTATTTTATTCTTTTATATCGAGGATAATGGAATAAGCACTTGTTGCTTTTTTACATCCAGTCCCCGTGTGTATGGTTTTGTAAATTCTGTCATCTGTTCCCACCGGCACACAATAGCCTACTCTTATGAAAAGCGGAACAGGAATTAACGTGTGCGCAATATGTTCTGCGTGCGTTCGCACGCAGGGCCTCGGTTTATAGTCTCATTCGAAGGACTTTTGGGGAGAGGGGAGTGTGCACTGATGTAACTCCAGGGAAAATATCCCCTTTAACGGGAATCAAACCCGGGTCGTCAGATTGCGAGCGCAATGTTCTAACCACTAGGCTATCCCGTCCCCTTGTTTCATGTTCCCCAGCCTAATACCCTGGGAGTCACTCAGAATATACACTCTTGTCTCACTCATCCCACCTGGGAATCACTGTGATGAGATAGTAAGTACACATTGGATGGGAAGTTTGCGTATATGACTTTTCAAGTGCCGCACCATATAGGCAGCCACACTCAGACATCAGGGGATGTGAAGTGAAGTGACTTTTGTCCATGGTGGAAGGTGTTTTAATTTTTAACTATTTTGTTTTTTTGTTTTTTTATCTTATTTTATTTTGAGGATAATGGAATCAGCACTGATATGCATTTTTACATTCAGCCCCTGTGTGTCTGTTCCCACTGGCACACAATGGCCTGCTCTTTCGAAAAGCAGATTGAAGATTTTGATTGTGGTTTTCTTCAGCGGCCAACCTGTGCTTCAGTGAGCGCAGCATCTACACGCAGGAGGTGCTGGCCATGGTGATGCAGCGGCTGATGGAGCAGACGCCACTGCCCACGCTGCTGATGAGGACCGTCATCCAGTCCCTCTCCATGTACCCCCGCCTCCAGGGATTTGTCCTCAACATCCTTCAGAGACTCATCATCAAGAAGGCAAGTAGTCATCTAATTTTGTGTATGTGTGTGTGTGTGCACAGTTGAACTGATTTTGTTTACTTTGTCCATCAAAGTATCAACAAACTATAAAACTTGATTTAAACTTTGAACTCATTGTATGTGTGCTTTATTTTAAATCATGATGGGGGTAGTATATAGTGTTAAAAGGTAGTATTGCGTTGTAAAAGAGTGTTAATTGGTGGCATGTCTTCATTTCAACATTTATCCACTAGAAAGTGATATTAGACAGTTAATCGGTTGCTTACTCATGTGTGTGTTTTATTCTGTGGTCTTATACTAAAGTGTGTCAGTGGTATGTAGTTGCCCTTACGGAATAAGTGTTTTGACATGACTTGATGTATCACAGAAGATTACGTAGCAAACAAAATTTCTTAAAAGAGAAGAGATGAAAATGAATTCATTGACCCACAGTATGAGGTCTGTTCTACATTATACATTTATCTATGATAATTTTTAAAGCATGAATTTAATCCATGTTGGTGAGATCTTTTGGGAATATATAATAAACAGCCTGTGTACTTTCTTAAAGTAGTCATGATTGTAAGGATTATTTAAAACAAGTCCCCACACAAAAATAGCCAGAGTGACTTTGAACCTGATCACCTGTACTGCACTAACCCACTCCTCACCTCTTTTGAAGATAACTTGTCAGAAAACATGCTTTTTGCATTAGCTGTTTGGTGCTCTAGATTTTTTCTTCCCACCCCCAACAACATTTTCTCTCCCCCTTCATGAAGGTTGAATACATGAAGTAGACATGCATAGACTTGGGAGTGTGTGTGTGACAGCCTGCTGCCGATAATGCGGAGTGTGTAGATGGACACTGTGTAACTGAGAAAGGATGTCGCGTTGCCTGCCCCCTGCAGGTGTGGCATCAGCCCAAGGTGTGGGAGGGGTTCATCAAGTGCTGTCAGCGCACCAAGCCCCAGTCCTTCCAGGTGCTGCTGCAGCTGCCTCCAGAACAGCTCGCCAGCGTCTTCCACGTGTCGCCAGAGCTCCGCCTCCCTCTGCTCACCCATGTGCAGGCCTTCAGTCAGCATCAGGTCAGGGTCTCTACACACAGTTCTGTTGTGTCGCACTCTGTGGCCGTGTTCTAAACTATTGGCAGTTCCACTGCTTTTGATTAAATAAAAAATTTTAAATGTTTAAAAAGGAGGGGGGGTGGGGGGATGCATGTATTCATCAGTTCATATACATCTGCATGGCTGCTGTGTCAATAGTCTTCAGACATTCCAGTCAATCAGACACATTCTTTGCTTTATACTCAATCAGTGGCATGGCAGAGTGCTTAAAAAATGATCACCTGAGCCTGAAATGCTAGAAAAATGTTCAAGAAGTCCTGTTAAACAGAAAAGTGTTTCTCTAATACAAGACCAGCTGACCACAGGTATTCTGCTTTGTTTGTGTCTGTGCAGTCTCAAATGTTAACTCGATGACATGCATTTCATCAGTTTGTACAATTACATACAGATGAGTAAGGTAAGAACTAGTGTCGCCTTGTTGATCTCTGGCTCTGTTTTCAGTAAACATTTCATCTAAAAATGATTTCAGAGTGATCAAGTGGTTTTTTTCCCCCTCTAAGTAAATCGATAGTTTTCATGTCTGAACTCTGCAGTCAGTGTTGTTATTGCCAGAGAGAAGTGGAATTCATGGCTTGTGTTGACCCTGTGCAGCTGGCCCATATCTCCGCTAAAGTGATGCACGTGCTGGAGACAGAGCCAACGCCAGACAAACCAGAGGAGCCCATGGAACAAACACCGCAGGTAAGGCAACCCCCTTGGCTGTTTCTACCTCCCCCACCACCCAAAAAATTTTTTTTTTCAAAACCCCAAAAACTTTGAGCATTGGACAGTTTTCTGTTGTGATAGTTCTGTAGTGGTGTGATCTTACTGATCCATAGTTTTCTTGAGGTAACAGAAATTAATAGAATGTCTGTTATATGAGATGTGAGAGCCGTAAGTGCCTATGTGATTTCATGAATACAAATTGAAAATAAAAGTAAGATCACTCACACAGATACAAGTGCATGCATGTGGGCACATTCAGATTCTCTCTGTCTCATTCACTCACACACACACCCATATTATCTGAAAAACAACAGAAATAGACCAGATTGAACCACATAGTAGAAAAGAACCTAACTGGGGTTTTTAGCTTTTGTTTTCTTTTGTTTTTCAAAACAAACTAAAGAAAGGCAGTTGAATTAAAGTGCCAGATTTCAGAAGAAAAGAGTATTCCAAGCAAATGCTGGTCAGCTTCCAGCTTGAAACTAAGAAGAATCTTTCAACAACAACAACAAAAGAAATCTTTGTGTGTGGTTGCAGATCGAACCATTACCCCCAGGCACATCAGGCCCTGCCCCTGTGGTGAAGGAACTGACGTCACCAGCCATGCCCATCAGCGGAATACAGACCATCTCCACGGTCACTGCAGAGAGGAGGCCTGCTGTACCGTGGCACTATGATCAGGTCAGCGAGTCTGCTGTAGTCTGTAGACATGCTCTGTTATCCCTCCAACACAAAGCACAGCTTTGACCCTGAGTGATGCCTGGGTTTTGCTTTGGTTTTGGTGTTTTAATCAGAATTTTGGTGTTCTTCTCGTGTACATTTTTTTTTTGTTTCAATGTGTTGTTTTTTTAATCAAGCTTTCTATTTGTACAAACTAAAAAGGGTAAAAAAGGGAAAGGAAAGTGTATCATAGAGAACATGGGCATATAAATAACATTTGATATGGACTTGTATTTCCAAAGTATGTCCAAAATATATCTAAAAATCTTTTGTTAAATGAGGAAGTTGTTTTTGTCCATGTACTATTTTTTTTAAGTCTTTCATTTAACTTTTTCTTTTTTTTAAAATTCCATTTTTAACCTACAAGTCAGATACACAACTATTTGAAAGAAAATGAGTGTAAAAGTACTTTATGCAATAAATTTCATAATTCCAAGTGGAGAATATGAAGGCAACATTCATTCATTCTACAGGCACCAGCAGACGACAGTGATGTTCACATCACTGAAGAACACATCGTCATCAAGTCAGAGCCACATTCACCCCCACCAAGTCCACCTCAGGGTGCTCCAGCAGACCTGCCCTCCAAGTCGTCTAGCAGGTCGTCCAAATCATCTGACTCAGCTGGCAAACCCAGCAGCATCTCTGTTCTGAAGGAGATCAAGATGGAGTCTGCATCAGAAAAGGCAGCTGGCAAAGAGTCGTCATCTTCCAAATCGTCACAGGAAACATCAGCTTCGTCCAGATCAGAGTCTAGTAGAGGATCATCCAGTTCCAGGCAGAAGGGGTCTTCGGAAGTGGACTCATCAGAAAAGGAGAAATCTCACTCCAAGGAAGCGGACACTGATCAGGTAAATTGTTGATATGTCTTTGTCCTGAGGCTTCCCTTTCTTGGGGGAGGAGATGGAAGATGGTGAGGGGTGGAGGTGTTGGTATCCAGAGGTAGCCTATACAGTTTCTTATCCACTGTCCTCTGCGTATCAAGGCATCATCTCCTCACCCATAACAGCTTCATATTTAAGTGATAGGCACTTTATGAGAGAATACACTTAAGACGTTCTGTCACTTGTGTCAGCAAAGGTTTGCACTTCCTTTGTAGTGAAACCTGTGTATTGTTGTCTGAATCCTGATCTTCCCAATCACACACCCCATCACTCTTCTTTTTTGGTGTGGCCCATTTGGCCCACCCATTCAAAAACCAACAAGGTAAAGTCGAGTACTTATTAGATTTTTGAGTCTTGTTTCCCCCCCCCCCCCCCCCCCCCCTTGTGTGTGTGTGCCATTTGGCATAGTATTAAAAAACAACAAGGTAAAGTCTGGAGGTACTTTAATTATAGATTGACTTTCTCAGTTAACCCGTTTGCTTTTTCCCCCCCCCCTCAATTGCTTTCAGTTCTGTTGTCAGGCAAATGCTGAACATAAATATCACAAAATCTCCATTAGACTAAGGGCAGTACTTAAGGTTCGAATATCACAAGTCAGATACAGCTGCAGCACTGTAGAAACAAGTGAACTCAACCATCATCATTTCTGTGACAGGCACCAGATGACGACAGTGATTCTAGTCGACGACGATCGTCCCGCTCAAAGTCATCTTCAGCTCCTGCTCGCCGCAGTTCTCGCAAAAGATGAAGAAGGTGACACTGAGCAGTAATAACAACTGTGTAGCGTTTTGTGTGGTCACCCACTTTGCTGCAAACAGGGGATGCAGTGGATGTGATTTGTTGTGATGAGAAACATTTATATTAGGGTGGAATTACATGAACTGAGGAATGTGATGGGTATGGTGAAAAGATGACTTGATTAAGTGGTCAGTTGTACATCTTTCCTAGAGACAGACACTTCAAACAAAGCATCTTGATTTCTTCAAAGTGGGTTGGGGGGGGTTACATTTTTTTTTTTTTTGAATTTGAAGCACAAAGGAGGAGTCATACATTCCTTCTCTCAGAGTATGGCTGCCTGTTTGATGGGGTACATGAAAACAGCCTTCAGGCAAACTTCTCATCATCCAGTGTGTATTTACGGTCTCACAATGATTCCCAGGTGTGGTGAGTGAGACAGGGTGCTTATTCTGGGTTACCCCCAGGGTGTTGAACTGGGGAATACCCAACACCACATAGTTTTTGAAAAATGCAAAAAAACAACCTAAAGTGTAATCAGATAGAGTACTTCAGCAGTGTTTCATGATTGTCTTGGCAACAGTGATCAGTTTGCATAGGTTCTCAGTTTCATGTGCTGGGATGCTTTCCATGTCAGTGATTGTAAAATGTGAAGCTCCACATCAAAATGAGTCGTGTCACTTAGCACCTGACCCACTTTTCTGTTAGGAGCCATTTTAGGCAGGTGGGGTCAGGTTGTCAATTTTGATCGATTAGAAAAGTGTAGCCATTATTCTACCTTGTAACAAAATATCACGGTATAATTTTGTTTCTTTTTGCTTTTAAACATGTTCTAAAAATACCCAATCCCTCATTCTGACCATCTGTTGCAATGCTAAACTTGTCAATTTATCATTTTGTCCTTTTCTGCAGCCTATCATTTCATTTTATAATAACTTTTCATAGACTTTCCCATCTGTTTTTTGTATTGAATAGCTGTTTTATTGCCAATTAATAACATCAATAACTAAAAATTGACCTCTGATGCCATGAGATTCAGTATATGGTAGAGCGTCACAAATTAGAGAAAATCAAACAGTTGATATTTCATGACCAGCTTTTTTTTTTCTATTTTGTGTATGTATGTACATTTGTAGTGTTTTCAAGAGATGAGCATTTCATAGGACAATTCTCTGTCTACGTAATGCTTTGCAGATGTTAATTTTATTTTTAAATGTATTTGCCATTTGTTATGAACTAGAACTTGTGCAGATGGGGACATGGTTAGTTGAGGCAGACCGGATTTTTACAGAGTTTTGTTCAGTATTCAATGTTGATACAGTTAGTTGTTGTATCAGTGGTGAGATGCCTCAATAAAACAGCAGGAAATGACCTGATACTACTGAGTGTTGCCTCAATAAATCAGTCCCTGATAGTGCTGAATGTTTGGTGTGATGATTTAAATCAACAGGAAATTCCCCGATAATGCTGAGTGTTGGTGTTATGGCTTGACTTCTCCCATAGCTCTTTGAGAAGTTGTTGGATACTGCCCTGCCCTGAATTTTCCAGGCAGCATGTCATGGGCAGGTGAAGCCTGGTGAGAAGCTCTTTCTTCTCGAGGGTTTGTATGATGGAAATATTCCTAACACTTCGTCAGATTGGTATGTCTTGGTAAATGAGGATTTGCAACATGATCCTCCTTTTCATTAGTAACAGCTCTGTTTTTATTTGTAGAAAATATATTCTTAAACTTGTCAGCTTAAATTTGTCATTGAAGATTCATAGTTTTTTTCCTTTTAAAGATTCATGGTTAAAAAGGGTGTGTCACAAACTGTGTTTTTTCCCCCCAAGTTGATATGCTTTTTGTTGGTTTTTTTCTGTGCTTTTGTTGTTGTACAAGATTGATATATTGTCTTAGTTTGGTTTGTTTTTACATGGTGGGGCCCTGATTTGACAAAAATTAGGCTGTCAGTTTTCCCATATCAAAAACCACCCATTGTCTGATGATCACTTTCCTTTTTATTTGTTGATTTTTCTGATTAATCTTCCACTGTCACATAATTTGATCACTTAAAAAAAGAATGCACCATTCATTTTCCCATTCACTCACTTTCCCATTCTTCTAGCATCAGAGCACGTCACTTTTGGACTACAGGGTAAATTTAAACTGTTCCATTGTACAAAGAGTAACATCAAAGAGTTAAAACATGCAACCACCACCACCAAGGTAAGCATTTGCCAGATTTTCTGTAATAGATAATCAACAAATCAAAAACCAAGGTATCACGACATCCATACACTTTACACATGACATGATTTTTTTTTAGATGACAATATTATTTAGCAGTTAATCCCCAAAGTTGGAATGCGGCTACCTTAATGGGGGGGAACCAGTCACATATGCATAAATCTCACTACTGGTAAACCTGAGCTCTAGCCAAGGAATGAGAAAAAAACAGTTCATATAAGAAAAAAGAAAAAAAAAGAATGACAACTTCAACAACATATGTCACCATCCACCATAAAACCAGCCGTAACTTGAGTTTTCAGATATGGATATATCTAAAATTGGTAGCCATTTCTGATGGTTTGATATTTATCAACATAAATGCTGTAGGACAAGAACGACAGGTTTGACCATATGAAGTGGGTTACCGAGCTGACAGCCATTCTGAGAGATCAGCCTCTAAAAACATTCTGCAAATTCATTTTAACTCTTCTACTACCGCGTTCCGTTTCTCTTACTTACCACTGTATACCAAGTATTTTCTGCAGTGTCTTTCAGTTTCACACCTACTGACTTTAAAAAATAATAAAAAATTGAAATAAAGACAGATCTACATGAAACTTTCTGTACTTGTTAAGTTGTGAATCAAAATTCAATATTTCTTCGTTTGACTCTTGTGTGACTTGTTGTTGTGGAATGCTGATGGCGATGATGTTGCGGTTGTTGTTGGCTACGGTGGTTATGCAATAATTTTTAAAATATGACTATTTCAAGAGGTAAAGAATTGTAAAGATGAAGTGAAATAAAATCAAACATGCAAAATAAGTAATAATGTTCAGATAATATTAGAATAACATGCAATCACACTCACAAACAAGCATACAGGCTGACGAACAAACAGCCATTGAAATCAGGTCACGGTTTGTTCCAATTTTATTTTGCACTTCGTCAGTGAAAAACAGAAGAAAAAAACCCATCATACTACCCACGAGTCACTAGCATCATTTTGCAAGTTTCGGGAGCCACAATTTTCACGAAATTCTTTCATTTTAAGCCAGTCACGCAATATGCCCCCTGGCAAAGGGTCGTTGTTTCACCCGTATAGTATCTTCATCACTCGAAACACCCAAAAAAACACAGCACATCGATTCCCCTTGCAAATCTTTAATCCTCTGTTCAGCTTTAAGTCCATTTCATCCAATAAGTTCAATTTTTGCCCTTATTTTTACAGAAAATCCTCCAAAAATTCGTTGAAGAGTCGCCATATTGATGCAGCCCCTCCCAAAAAATTTTTCTCGATGAATGCCGTAAAATCGAAAAAACGGCACCAAAATCGATCAACTGAAGCGAAAAAGCAAATGGCGGCGTTTCACTATTGGGAGTCACGCCATGTCAAAGCGGGGTGAGGGGGGTGAGCCCCTGGTATAAAAATAGCGCAAAGGGAGACCGGGTGTCCCCAGGTATTTTTTTGGGGGGGCCCCCCGTGGCTTCGTGGATCAAGTAGTAAGAGGGCGGTCAACCGCCGACGGTAGTAGGAGAGTTTAAATTAAAAAAATGGGCTTTCAAACTTTTGGGTGTTTAGGAGCAAATGTCTACTGCCCCCATGGAATTTAAGGGGTATTTGGGCCCTTTTTGCCCCACCACAAAACAACCCCACCACATTCCTTATCCTTGATATCAAAGAATAAAACAAATAATATAAAATATACATTTTTTCAGCTGTAGCCATGAAGTAGGTTGCACAAGCTAAGACTGGTTTTATGATGCAGGATCACTTATCTTGCTAAAAGATCACAGGTATAATGGAATGAAACACTAAGCCATAAAAAGCACCGCTTTTCACAATATTGCCACACATTTAATGCGTCCAAACCACATTCGCCAAACTAGCAAACCACCTACATTCAACAATTTCCACATTCACACATCCCCAACTTTCTGCACTCGTGAATCAATCCATCTTCCTATCAGTCAGTACACAGGAAAGGTCAGATCAACGTCTCTGGCCCAGGAGAGCAACCCTCCCCGAATGTCTTTCACAACGAGATCAGACAGCTGCACTTGTTGCAGCAGCTGCACAGCTCGCTGAGAATCGTTGCCTCGTCGACACACCACCACCACAGGCAGAGGGTCAGCTGAACAACCGTCGGGCAATGAGGAAAACTGCTTGATTTTGTCCACCTGCGCTGAAGGATCCCTCTCCATAGCACTCAAGGGAATGTCTATGATTAGTTAAGGATTTTCTTCTTCTTCATCGAACGCTCAGTAATATTTGTCTATAATATGCGCAACAATGCGTCATGCTGCCGTTAAGCACCTGACAAGTCAGGTCCAGCTTTAAGTCTTTCTGGAGAAAAGGCAGGAGAATGGACCAAGAAGACAGAAAATAGACAAGAAAGAGGTGGCATGAAGAAAAGGAACAAGGCAGAAACAGTGATAGAAAAGAGGGAATTTCTAGCACAGAATTTCCAGAAGGTAAGGATGCTATTTATACTGACAGGCCCTGGCAGCCCCAAGGATTTTCAAGAGAGTAACATTTTGTCATAATACCAAGTAGTACTTGTATGCATGAATTTAGCCTCATAGCTTGAGCAGCCAGACAGAGATGAGTAAGATCCATTTTTTTAACGTTTTAATAACTTCTCATTCACCCGTGCACTAATCTCGGGCAATGTTTATTCTGGGCCATTGCGTGATTTTATCTCCAGGATGCAAAACATTTCTCGCAGTGCACCCCATCAAGCACAAACAGTAAATAAAAGTTCCATTTCTAACAACAGGTGCGCCATTTCAGCTGCTGTGTGTATATATAGTCTATACAAAAGTAACTAAAACCAAGAGCCATTTTCTGTCAATTTTTCTCATTGGCTGAGTGCTTCACTTTTGACCAACTATTGTTTTCCTTTTACCACTGTTGCACTTTACTTTGGAAAAATGATGGCGAGCAATGCGAAGTCCAGAAATACAATTCAGAAAACAAAATGCACAGGTTGAGCCTTAGGTGCATGTTACAGTTTTGTTTCCCCTCCCTAACCACTGTACTCTTATGATCTTTAACAAGCATATTTGATCTTCTGCACAAAAGCAGACAGGAATGAGTGTAAGGCACAGGCAGATCTGTAAATAAGCTGATGTGGGAGATAACACCCAAAAAAATCCTCTACCTTCCTTCGTCCACCAAGTGATATTGACATTCAGAACTCTCAATCCATGACTGCAGGACCACTAGACCTGGAATCCTATTGCACTTCTTCTTCTTCTTCGTCGAACGCTCAGACAGCAACTATTGTTGTCTGTTATATGAGCGAAAATGCGTCACGCTGCCGTTAAGCGCCTGACAAGTCAGGCCCAGCGCATCCGACTTCGGCACAAGAGAGAATAGTTACCTTTTAAGTTCTTTCTGGAAAAAAGGCAGGAGAATGGACCAAGAAAGCAGAAAATAGACAAGAGGGAGGTGACAGGAAGAAAAGGAACAAGGCAGAAACAAAGAGTGATAGAAAAGAGGAAATTTCTAGCACAGAATTTCCCGAATGTGGGGATGCTATTTATACTGATAGGTCCCTGGCATCCCCTCGGGGGCTATTGCACTTGACTATCATGCTTAGTACAGCACAACATAAGAGTAACACCCTTGACAGTCAGTTTGTCAGTAAAGGATACTGAGGGCAGGGTGAGGCAGCTGACAAATGTCGAGCTCTACTGGCTGCCGTACATCCACCAGCACATGTCTGTCTGCTTTATCTATCACCTCTTTGTATTCCTGCAACACGGCACGGCAATACTTGGCAATTAAATTGTCTCTGAACTACACATATATTTTCATCAACAGCATGTTTGTTTCTTTTCTCTACCACCTGAATATTCCTACATTATACTGTAACAATGCAGCAAAAAATGTCCATGGTTTTCTCTGAATTACATATCCACAGTTTATCTTCAACATATGCTTGTCTCCATTTTCCACAATCATTTTATACTTCAGCAATATCCAGATCACTATCCTTGATTTTTTTCTTCTACATTACATACATGTTCATCTTCAACAGATGCTTTCTTCTCGACCTATTGTATCACTGCCACACATTGCAACATACCTATCAATGTCTCTGAATTACACACGCATTTATTACAACAGGTAAGTAAAATTCCACCATGGGAGCCAGATGAGCATAATCTGTGGCTACAAAATAATGACAGAATGATCAGTTAAAATAAGGGGGGGGGGGGAATTTGTTAAGTTAGCACAGTATGTTCCCAATGTTCACAAAAGACCAACTGTGAGATGAATGATTCTGAAAAATTACTATCAATATATCTTAAGTGTATGTATCTTCAAAAATCATCTAAGACAAGTCTGACATACAAGAGAACAGCCATGACAGTCATTCACCCACCTTAGCAGAAATACGACTGGAAGCTGCCAACACTCTCTTCTCTTGATCCTGAACAAACAGAATACAGAAAATCATCAACTCCACACCACCATTTTAATAAGAATACAAGATACACAACACAGTACAGAAGGATAAAGACTGGTATACCTTTATACCACTTACAGTAATCACAGAGTTCTCTGCATGAACCCTTGGCTGCACTCTGTGAGGACAGCGTGTAGCCAGCCACAAGAGGAGCACCAACATTTTTAATGTCTATTTATCAGTATGTTTACTGTTTCATTCATGGTCAAAAGATTTGGGTGGAGTTTTTTGTTTTTAAACTCCAGCACCTGCAGAAGCTGTCAACAAAAACAAAAACCTCACAAAAAGTCACAAGCACCAACCTTATCAGAAGCCCTAGCCCCACAGAACTGCTCATAATCGATGAGTTCCCTGATGGTCGGTGCGTCTCCACACACTGGGCATGATGGCTTGCGACGTCGCAGAGTGATTGTTCGCGTTGTGGAGTCCATGCCATCAAACAGCATCAGTCGCCCACTGAGACATGCTGAGTGTTCTGTCAAGGTACTGACTTGTATGATAACACACAGACCTAGTGGTCAGAGCTTTGAGCTTGCCATCTGACAGTGGATTAGAGCACCACCTGTTCAAGTAGATTTTTCTCCTGGAGTTACATCAGTACCAACACACCAACTCCACTCCATCAAAAATCCTTCAGATAAGACTATAACCTATGGTCCCATGTATGAAAATACAGAGAACATCTTGTGCACATATTAAAACCCATTCCGCCTTACGTGCTATCGTGTCCCCATAGGACCGGATGATAAAATTCTAAAAACACACGCACACTGATGTCATGGTTAGACATCATCCCTAAAGGCAGCTACCTTGATGGTGGTCAGAGTGGCATACACTAAAACCTCACCACTGGTGAACCTGGAGCCCTAGTTGAGGAACACTACAACAACAACAACAAATCCTGAACATCTATCATACCAAAAGGAATGTGACATAACTTCATTTCTTTCTTCACTCCTGAGGTGTCACTAAGGCACTGCACTGAACCTATAAATCTTTGAAAGAGAAAGATCTGAGCCACATTCAAGTGCAGCAGTTTAAAAGGATACTTCCAATTTCAGCAGCTATTTTGATGGCTTCCAGAGCTTGGTAACAGCCAATGATGCCAGGAACTGGAAAGGAAAAAAAAAGAAATTCATAAATAATTCTCTTCCAGAAAAAAGGGCTATGTTTTTAACGGTCTGCTTCATCTAAGGGTGTTGGTGTATAGACATCACAATTCACTCCACACATTTAGGTAGATACATATTTTTTAAAGCAGTAACTCTGTGCAGGAATCCCCAAACACACACACACACCACACTATATCCCCACAAGGAAAACAGAGCATCACACCTCAAAAACATTTATGTAATGAAAATCAAACAAAACCCACCTAATTCTGCCTAAATATAAACTAACACATAAACCCCCAAACTAAAATCCCAGGCATAGCTGACAGTAAGGGAGGCACCGTGGTCCAGTGGTTTAGGTGGTCAACTCGTGATCCAGAGGTCGCGGGTTCGATCCCCGCTCGGCTCGGTGTTGTGTCCTTGGGAAAGGCACTTTACTCCTATTTTCCTCACTCCACCCAGGTGTACAAGTGGGTACCAGCTTTGCTGGGGAAGTATCTGGCGACAGACTAGCGTCCTGTCACAGGGGTGGTGAAAAACCATCAGTTCGCTTAATGCTACAGAAACCGGGATAAGCTCCGGCTCTATGGGCCTTCTGGCTCGAAAGAACATACTTTTAGCTGACAGTAGGTGAGAATGGTCAAAGAATCTGTAAAGAAATGTTTTTCTCTCGTACAGAACTTGAGTTATAAATGGTTAATAACTTGAGCTACAGTATACTCTACACATCAACAAACAGCCACCTACCTACTCCCAGCACTCCTCCATCGGAGCAGTTAGTTACAGTTTCTGGAGGTGGGGGTTTGGGGTACAGACAGCGATAGCATGGACCTCCTTTGTAGTTGTACACTGTCAGCTGAAAAACACAGACTACATGGTGCACTGGTAAGACACAACTGGTTTAAAGATACCACTGTGACTAGTTACAGAAAAAGTACTCTACACAGACAATACTAATCCTGACTCAACACATCAAGAAATAAGAGGTGACTTATTTGAAATGACGTAGATCAAATCTGTTTTGTGATCAGAACATGTCTATGTATTAAACAGGTGAGCATTCACTTGAGTTCTTAGTCAAGTATAAACATCACAACATTTTTATACTAATAACTCTCTCACTTTCACAGGGATCTATACGTATGCAGCCATCATGCTTTAAACACCCTCAATAGTAGAAAACATATACAGTTAGGACAATTGCAACAAAAAAGAGAAAAAAAAAAGAATTAACTATGGTGACCACATACTGTAGCAATGCATTTTTTCCCCGAGGGACAGCAGCCCTTATTCCGTACAGAGAAATCTGTTAGGGAGAGATGTTATTTAAACAAAATACCCTTTTTTTCCCCCAACAATATCATACTCTCTCTCACACCCACACACAAACCATTGATATAGGTAGTCTCAATAACATGAGGTGATGCTTTACAAAAGTATGCTGTCAATAATTATTGTGATGATGATATGTATATATATTCCCTTTGCATGGGTGTGGCTTTTGTTGTATGCAGATTATGGAGCACCTTTTTTTTCTTTTTCTTTGTTACTTTTCTTAAGAAATGAACTCAAATTTAATCATGATCTTATGTTTATGCTACTGCCAAGCATATACAGGTAAGTGTTCACACATGTCCCTCGAAGCGTAGAGCACTGCCAGACACCAGAGGTTTGCCTGCCAGCACACAGGCGTCATTCAGCAGATAGCGCGTAGCCACGTTGTCTGTCGCATCAAGCACAATGTCATAGCTATGCAAGGTCAAGGTTAAACTACACATGGCAGCCATGACACTTGTCATACAGCCTGAGCTGCTGCATTAACACAATGAATGTAGTCAGAAAGTCATACCATATAAACAGCTTTTTTTTCTTTTTTCTTTTTTTTAACCATATAAACAGCTTTCTGGCTGCCAATTTCAAAAAGTAAAATCACTGACAAACCAAACCAACCAACAACAAAAAACCTAGTGGAGCACCACAGTACACTGTTTTTAATGGGTTTTTGTTGCTGTTGTTGTAAATCTTGTACATTTGTCTGTAGTTTACAGAATGACTTAATGCTGTGTGTAGTGATACTGAATCACAAATTTTGTTTCAAAATGTCAAACCAATCAGCTTTTAACAAGCAGTCTACAAAAACAGAACATATTAATACCTAAAAAAAAAAAAAAGTTTTACTGTGATGGAAACTATATCGGTGGATCGGTGGTCTAGAGGTAACGCGCCTGTCTAGAAAGCGAAAAGTCCAGGTTCGTATCCCGTCTGGGCCCGAAACTTTTCCCCCATCCATTAGACCATAGTGGTGGTCTGGCGCTAGTCTTTCGGATGAGGACATAAACCGAGGTCTCGTGGTTACAGAAAATTTTGCAGCGCACAGAAAAAGAGACCACGCAACATGAGAGTTGTCCCTGCAAAATTCTTAAAAAAGCCATCTCTATAGGAAGAAATACAGTTGCAGACAAAAAAAAAAATAAAAAGGGGTTTGGCGCTGCTCTTGGCTGCAGTGCTCTCCCGGGGAGCAGCCCGAATTTCATCGCAGAGAAAACTAGTGACTTAAAGTGGTATAAATAAATAAATAAATAAATATGCTATTTTAACCTTAAGACCAGAACACATTCCACATTCGATATCTTCATGTAGTCCAAATCCTAAAATCCACATTTTTTCTCCACTATCTAAAAGATGTAGAGAGTGCATTGGCAACCAAAGGATACTTCCCTATGATTGACAGGGCATTTTCACTGCTCAGCTGTTCTCGGTGCGTTATGAACGTGAGACTGGAATTGAGACTGAAAAAATATGCACAAATTCAAAAGCATTAATACTGTAAACAAAGCATGATGACAAAAGTTGCTTCTCCAAAATCATAATTTTGGTTGTTGTTGTTTGTTCATTGTTGGCAATAACCACACAGACAAGGGTATTTACACAGGTATGTCAATAAATATTTTGTTACGGAAATGAATAAAAAAAATAGTTTGTCCATTTTATTATAATAAAAAATCAGTATCACTGGCCCTGCCATTACAAAAACAAAAAAAATCCCAAATGTTTTCGTTACTTTGATATTTCTTAATATGATTTATGAGAACCTCCTAAAAACTAATGATCCATCACAGCTCTTCAAATGCTTGTAACTTGAGTCACACACACACACAATGCAAACACACATGCGCACGCACACACATGCGCACGCACACACACACACACTCACACACACACATCAGCCCTATCAAAACTCACTTTCTGCATGACATTGCCACAGACTGTGCCTTAGACACTCCCACTCTGTGTTCTGTGTGAAGGATTTGGCGATGAAGGTTGCTGATCTCCACGTCATCATAGTCCACAACACCCACAGTGCCTGTCACATTGTCCAATTCATTTTTTGTTTTCATTCCTTGGCTAGGGCTCCGAGGTTCACCAATGGTAAGATTTTGTGCATGCCACCATTTTTGCCCAACATGACAGCAGACGCACTGCAACTTTGCGGATACTGATTCATTTAATATATGCATATTACTTTACTAAGTCACATCAATAACAAGTTGGATGATCAAGGGGTGATACATCTGCTTAGAAAGCGGAGCTTTTCCCGCATCCATTAGACCTTCAGTGATGATCTGGGTGCTAGTCTTTTGGATGAGATGATAAACTAAGCTCCCATGTGCAATACATACAAGAAACCATAGCAACAAGATAGCTGTAAGTGGCAGAATTCTGTAGGAAGGAAGCCACTCTCATATGGAAACAAAGACACATGCAGACTAAGGTTAATCAAAGCATAGAGTGGCACAAACACTAAACTTAAAACTGCATTAAGAAGGAAGGTGACGGGATGGAGGTTTACAGGTTCACCTGCCTAACAAGTAAACTGTGAGGTTCTGGGTTCGATTCCCAGCCTTTCCCTTTCTTCCCAGTTTGATGGGAAAATCAAACTGAATCAGAGAAAGTCAAGCCTTTAGGAGCTTTTAAACCAATCAGACAGGTGTACTTACAGACTTGTGCAAGTCAAAAGAACCCATGACAGCTGAAAACAGAAAAGAGCAAGGAGGACCTCCCAAATGTCCTGACAAAATTTGTAATCAATTCCCAACTGTATCCCCAAAGTCAGAATGCAGCTACCTTAATGGTGAGGGCAGTTCTGAAAAATGTTCACATATACAAAAATCTCACATTTGGTGATCCTGAAAATTCTAGCCAAGGAACAACAAAACAAAAACAAAAAGCCTCTGTAAACTACCTTGTATTCAACATGCTTTTTTTTTTTAAAGCAGAAACTATGGAAACAGGGTTTTTTTAAAAGAAAAAAACAGTAAACAGTAAGTTCTACCAGCACAATGGAAACCAGTAAAGAAAAAGGAGATCTAGGCAAAGTCAACACATACCGACACCTGCTGCAGCCAGGTAAATGGCTGCTGGACATCCCAGGCCTCCTGCCCCCACAATCAGCACTTTGCTGGACAGTAATTTCTGCTGACCTGTTGCCATGCATGTGTACACGTACACACACACACACACACACACACACGAATGCACTGCTTATTCAATGTACCATCTGAAAATAAAAGTTTGACTGACTGACTGACGAGCAATGTAATTTGGATGCTTTTTCATCTCTTTTTTTTTAAGCTCAGAAGCTAATATATTAAGACAAGAAAAACTAAACAATTGTACTTAAGAGATGATTAGACATAAACCAAATGAAATTCAGTTATTGTAACATTATCAACACCAAGGTCACATTTGTTAAAAGTGTTCATTAAAAAGAATACACACATAACAATTAATTATATTGCTCATGTTTTAAGAATTTTTGTAAAAAGGTGAAAAGAGCAGAAATATGAGTAAGACACAGACTGAAACTAGTGAAAGGGATCATTTTGGCCTTTGTTTGTTTAAATTGTTTTGTTTTCTTACAAATTGTAGAGATACTTCAAAGATCAAAAAACTTGAATATAATTATGTACTTCACATTTCACTTAAGATATAATTTATAAAACTTATTGCTGAATATTTTTATCATTATTTGCCTTCAGACAGATGCATTTTATCATACCTTTTGTTTTTTAATTAAGCAATCTTAATGTGTTTTTGGAGACATGATTCATTACTTTTCTATTTAACAACCTAACAGGAGCTGACTTGCATTTAGGTATGAAAGTGTAAAATTTCTTTTTAAAAAAAAATCTTCAGATAAATGGGGGAAGGAGGATGATTGGGACTGGTTGATAACTGTTCATAGCATATGAATGACCTTTAACTCCAAGTTCAGGTAAAATGAGCTGCCTGCTGTAACGACCAATCTGTTCATTGGTCAGCTTCTCCTCCTCTTCTGTGGCCATCTTGTGCTCTGCATCCCCACCATTGTTTACCACAACTGATTTCTTCTCCTGCAAAAAGAAAATAAATTATAAGAAAAGTGGTCCATCAATCAAACAGGCCACACAGACAGTCACAACAGAGACAAGATACACACACATGTAGATCAATTGGTACAAATGGTGAAACTAAAAAGCATGCATGCATGCACTTACACACACACGTATACAAATACATGCATGCACTCACGCAGGCAGCAGGCACACACGCACAAACACACACACACACACATACAGAGGAGAAAGTTTAAAACAAATAACTGACAATAAATTGAATAATTACTCTTGAAACTACTACAATGTTTCAATCTATTTGTTCTGTGTTTAGGTGATTCGACTGGTGCACAAATTTACAGCTTCCTTTAGCAGAAAAAAATGTTTACAGATTACTGGGGAATTCTGACCTCAGTCACCTGTAGTTTTCTATGTCCCTGGTAAAGGAGGTGGCCTTCTGACTCAAGCAATAATTAGAAGTATAATTTTTGACATATTAGTATAACTTAACAAAACATATGAAAACCAATGTAAACTAAAAACTAGGCTGTGCCAAGGCAAGATAAGCTAAGCACAAGCTACCTTATGCTCTCCCCTGGGAATGCAGGGATCTATCAGTATAGCATGCTCACCTTCTGGTAATCCTGATTAGAAATTCCCTCTTTTCTATCCCTCTCTTTGTTTCTGCCTAGCTCCTTTTCTTCTTGTTACCTCCTTCCTGTCTGTTTTCTGCCTTCTTTGTCCATTCTCCAGCCATTTTTTCCCGAAACTGCGAAAGACTTAGTTAAAAGGTGACAATTCTCTCCACGATTACTCGGATTAGACCTTAGTGAGTTAGTCAGAAGTGCTGGGCCTGACTTGCCAGGTGCTTATCAGTAGCGCAACGCATTTTCGCTCCTATGACAGACAACAATAGTTGCTGTCTAAGCGTTCGATGAAAAGAAAGAAGAGCCTCAGCTGCGTTCAGCTAAACTTAATCAAATAACCAAGAAAATACCACAAGTAGGTATGTACTCGTCTGCTATCGACACCATCCCAACACAACCTCAGATACAACGAATGGATATAATATATATTCACTTACCATTTCCGTGAGCTTTGTTTTTAACAAACTCAGCTCTTCTTCTTTTTTCTCAATTTCCCTTTTCAATGATTCCAGTTCCGCTGCCATGTCGTTCGAGTACATAATACTTTACTTCAACGGCAAACGTAAGTGTATTCTCCTGTCTTTCCTCTCTGTGGGTCCATGTGTTTACTAATTTTTTTAACCTTCAACAGAGAAAAGCGTATTGACACAAGAGTTATCTTCCAATGCCTACTTTCACTTTTTGTTCGACCAGTGAATGGATTTTTTGGTGTGGGGGTTGTTTTTTAATATTCTTTTATATCGAGGATAATGGAATAAGTGCTTATGTGTGTTTTTTTTACATCCAGTCCCCGTGTGCATGCGGTTTTGTAAATTCTGTCATCTGTTCCCACCGGTACACAATGGCCTACTCTTACGAAAAGCGGAACAGGATTTAACGTGTTAGTAAGATGTTCTGCGTGCGTTCGCACACGGCGCCTCGGTTATTAGTCTCATCCGAAAGACTTTTGGGGAGAGTGGAGTCTGCACTGATGTTAGTTAATTCCAGGGGAAAATATCCCTTTGAACAGGAATTGAACCCGGTCATCAGATTGCCAGCCCAATATTCTAACCACTAGGCTATCCCGACCCCCATGTATGAATGTTGTGTGGTGTGTGTGTGTGTGTGTGCGTGCGCGCGCGCATGCATGCATGCGCGCGCATGCATGCATGCATACGTGCATGTGTGTGGGTATGTGTGTGTTTGTGTGTGTGTGCACCAGCTACTATTGAAATTGTGTGGCATGAGTAAATGCTTGTATAAACGCTTGTGAGCATGGTTAGGGGTGGAGGGGTGAGAGGTGGGGTGTGCAAAACTGGACTTTTTCCAACTTGTCCTTTGCAGCTATCTTTTAATGACTAAGAATTATCAGCACAAGCATTTAATTAAAGCAAAGACTCACTTGCATACATATCAACTTGATGCTATTATCCACAAGGGTTTAAATCCATCACAAGGTCTTTTCCTGTTGGTGTAATGCGAATACTTACAACTTTTATTGTTGTTCTTGTTTTTTGTTCTTATTTGTACAATATCTTTGCGTCAATTGCTTAATTAGCTCAAATATACTTCATTTCAAGTGACATTACTATAAACAAGATGATACCTCAAAGTCATATCCTGTTTCAGACCTTTTTTTCCCCAGTGATTCTCTGTTGCTCTTTTCTTTTTCTTTTAGAGCTGCAATTATGGAATGTAACATTTGTTTTCTGCTTTTCATGGAGACTTTATGTCCAGAGTCTTTGAAGTGTTTTCCAGAATGTATATATAACACACACATCTATCTATCTTTCTATCTATCTATCTATATGTATATATATATATATATACATATATATACATCACACACACATATATATGTATATAACATATATCCACACACACATATCACACACACACACACACACACCACACACAACAACACACACCACCTTTTCTCTCTCTCTCTCTCTGTACTTCTGAACACATACACATATGCATGCACACGCACACACAAACTTTCCTGTTTGACAAAAAAATCGAACTGAATGTCAAAGTCCTTTGGATGAGACTGTAAACCGAGGCCCCATGTGCGAACGCATGCAGAACATCTTGCGCACACATTAAATCCTGTTCCACTTTTTGAAAGAGTAGGCCATTTTGTGCCGGTAGGAACAGATGACAAAATTTACAAAACCGCATACACACGGGGACTGGATGTAAAAAAGCACATAAGTGCTTATTCCATTATCCTTGATATATAAGAATAAATAAATAAAATAAATAAAAATAAACACACACACGCACACACACACACCAGAATACCAGAAATTGACACATATTATTGGTTTATTCATCACAGTTTCCACAGTCATCAGACTGTATCACAGACATGTGTGTATATATATAATCCAATCACAATATCCTCAACAAAGCAGACAGGGAAAATAGTTACAGTAATTTCACACATCCACAGCATGACAAACTCAACCTCACACACACTGTAAATGACATATTGCAAAGTAGTATTGCATCCCAAAACACACATTTTATTTACAATGAACAGATTCTTTTAATGCTGCAACACAAGTAATTATAGTTCCTTCAATCTAGATTTTTTTACACAGTTTTTCATCATCTACAAGAGAAATTCTCACTACTGTTCATGAAATATAATTATTAGCTATTGTACAAATATAAATGATATGTATATTCTTCTTAAATATTGAAAGTCACTGATTTTTCAGTTTCAGTCACTGTTTACAGGTGTATACATAGAGAGACAGACAAAAGAGACTAACAGACAGTCACAATGCCATTGTAGTTAATGCAATAAGTATCACAAACTAACTACGCAAAGTATATTTTACAGCATAACTATACACTGTCCCATGTCTGAATTGATATATTGAGCAATACTGTTGAAGCTGACTTAGGTGTAGAACACCTGACACACACCAACCCAGTATAGTATATGCTTAAAGCTGAGACCCAAAGGGTAGCTAATGCTTAGAGAGCACAAACATGTCCAAGGAATTTACACGATAATACTGCCATAAATAAAGTTAATTAAACTACCATAGCTATTAACAAAAAACACTATGTGCTTTAAATCTGGACATAAATTCAGTTTACACACAATCATATCGAAGCATAACCCCAAAGAAACATCAAAAGCAGCTGATAAAGGAATAACTATTGCATATGTTCACATCCATATCAAAACAAACAAAACCATGCCCTAAAGACCTGTTTATATTATTCTAGCAGTCATCTTAAACAACACACTGATAATACTGGCTGGATGAAGGATACAAAACATAAATATTGCTTATACTGATGATAGATATCAACCAAAGATTCATACATCCATGATTAAAAATCCAGATCTGTCAAAAGCAAAGCTACAACCTTTTCAAATTTGTCGAATTCTCCAGATTTCTTCATTTCAGAAGCAAACTGCAGAGAATTCTACTCCCAGTTCAAGCAAAAAGCAATTATTTTGATTTGGGAAACATTTTTCTTGCATCTGAAAAATACAACCTAAAACTCCTATTAAGTACTGTACATGGATGGAAGAGGTACCTTTGAAGAAATCTATGTGATGTCAAATACTAAATCTCTCTTACTGAGCATCTAGAAATAAGTCAATTAATTGTTACAAAATTAGACATGTCTATCTCTTTCAAAGATACTCATTCTAAGTACTTATTTGCTCATCACTCATAGTCATATTTCAGAGATCATTCCTGAAGTGGAGCTAACAGAAAATTTATCCACAGGGAGTTAGTTTATCATAAAAAATTATCTTTAAAAATATCTGCTAGCTGCTGCTGATTTTGTGACATTTAGTTTTGGATTCCATGTCAAAAAAGCACAATCAAGATAGAATATGCAGAATTAATACACTGCATCCTCAAAATACATTTATCATAAAAACAAATCAAAGAAACCAAAACCAAATCAACCCATCCATTAAACAAACAATCAATCAGCAAAAATAACACAGAACAGTTCACACCTTGCATTAAAGTACATTGATAGATTTGACCCCAAATGTCTTCACTTAAAATACTTGAAGATCTTGAGTATGAAGCGCCATTTTCCTGTGCCATTTTTCAACCTATGTCCTAAACACCATCTGAAGTGTTCAATATATCTTGCCTTATGTTGTTTATGACATATAGTACTGATGAACCCACTAACACTCATTATTTTCTTTCTCTAATTACAATGGAGTCTTCTTGATAGAAAATACAAATAATTTGAATGTCTGGTTAGTGACCTCACAGCACCTAAAATACTGACAGCTCCTGTGGACCTCTGACAGTGAGAATGCAACAGATGAAACCTGCTTTTAGCTGTAATTGGTGAGGTCTGAATAAGCAGCATGGTGGCAGTGGCCCTAACATCTGGAAGAAGATCAGGATGCACAACAATATCCAATAACTAGTCTAGCATAAGTAAAATATATAATGAGGTTTCCATCACTGAAACTAACTTCAAAATAAATTAAACATGAACACTGTCACACCTCTCACTAGCACTGCATACCTTTACCATACCTTTCTTTCATCATCAAATCTTTCTTCTTGAAATAATGAACATACAAAAGTTGTTTAAAAAAATTTTTTTTAAAGAAGACGAACAGAGAAATTGAGATAAAATGAAAAAATAACCAACAGGTTATCAAAAGTCAATTTAAAAAATCAAACAAATCAAAATGGCAAGATGTACAAGAGCAATATGGAAGCTGGTGTACCTATGTGCGCATATATATGCATGTGATTGTGGTTGAAAACATCATTTCATTTATATGCATACAAGTGTACAAATATAGTTGTGTATGAAGGTATGCAAGTGAATTAAATGTGTGTGTGTGGTGTGTGTGTGTGTGTGTGTGTGTGTGTGTGTGTGTGTGTGTGTGTGTTGTGTGTGTGTGTGTGTGTGTAATTCATATAACATTATGTCTATATGATTTGTGTGTCTGCATAAAAAGGAGAGGAAGTAAAGACCCACCAAAGTAATTACATTATCTCAAATGTGTCATTTCATGACAAAAGTTTACATTATGATATATATATATATATGATTACATATCAAACATTATGAACCATCATGTAAGTGTGTGGGGGATTACACAGGCCTCTATGCATCACTGAATCTCATTCATGTTTGACTTTTTACATATGCAGCTATTTTGACTTGTCTGTTGCTGAAGGTTTTTTCTTGCTGTCCCGAAACTTCTTTAGTTCTGCGATTTCTGCAATCATGAAATCCAGAGGGTTCTCTGGCTTCTGGAAGATGATGTTTGCTGTCATTCCCTGCACAGAAAATGAGGAATAACAGTTAGACCTGCAGTACTAGGTAAGAAACATACATGAGCATGCATATATAAAAGCATTCAGGTGCGTGCAAGTGCACACACACAAACACACACACACACACACACACACGCACACACACACGGATGAGACTATAAACTGAGGCCCCATGTGTGAACGCACGCAGAACATCTTGCGCACATGTTAAATCCTGTTCCGCTTTTCAAAAGAGTAGGCCATCGTATGCCGGTGGGAACAGATGACAAAATTTACAAAATCGCATACACACGGGGACTAGATGTAAAAAAGCACACAAGTATTTATTCCATTATCCTCAATATAAAAGATATGCCGTCAGCGCCTGGGGTTTATCACAGTTCTTGATTAAACCACTGATGCTGGGGGCAACAGCTAAGTGAGAGGCTGTATGACCAGTGGCTTTTCCACTCATGGAATTCCACTTTACAGCTTAGTCTTTAGTGATCGACTATGACTCTCTGACTAGGACGCTTGACTTGCACAGTCCTTATGTGCTGCAGCCCTGGGGGCTAGTTGGCCTTTGGAGAACATCTCCAACACTGACTGTCCTTATGCCCACTTGGTCGAGAGAGTGGGGATGTACTGTGGGCAAGGCATCTCCACTATAATCAAATTTCTGCCCAGTTTCCGAAACAGCAGCTGCCTCCTCTGCTGTTTTGGAGGTCATCGTCGAAAACAACGGAGTAACATACATACATACATACAATATAAAAGAATAAAATTTACAAACAATTTTCAAACACACACAGACATACATACATACATACATACATACATACATACATACATACATACACATGCATGCATGCACACACACACACAAGCTTGTATGCAATGTATGTGCTTGGATGCATGAACACAAACACACACACACACACAAACAAACATACCACACCACACCACACCACACAGCAACTACTGTTGTTTGTCACAAGAACGAAAATGCTTGTGCTGCCGTTAAGCGCCTGACAAATCAGGCCCAGCGCATTCAACTTCAGCGTGGGAGAGAATTGTTATTTTATAAGTTTTTCTGGAAAAAAGGTAAGAGAATGGACCAAGAAGGCAGAAAATAAAGAAGGATGTGACAGGAAGAAAAGGAACAGGGCAGAAACGAAGAGCGGGATAGAAAAGAGGGAATTTGTAACAGAATTTCCAGAAGGTGAAAATACTATATACTGACACCCCCCCCCCCCCCCCCCCCAGCATCCCCATGGGGAAGACTGATTCTAATCTAGCATTCTACTTGATATACTCTTATGAATATGATTCTGCTCTTATTTCTTATACCAATCATATACATTCCTGCAAGAACTTAAGCTAGCGAGCTAGCTCTCACTCTCGCTCTCTCTCTCTCTCTCTCTCTCTCTCTCTCTCTCTCTCTCTTTTTCCTCCCCCCCCCCCCCCCCCCCCCCCCTTCGCATGAACTGGATGAAAAAAACACATGCTGATACTTCTCTGTTACCTTAGGAAATAAAAAGTTGAATCTATATAGATGATCAGTCTGCCTTTGTTCTGTCTCTCTCCATAGCTTATTGTTATTACATCAACATCAGATGAAAATTAATGATCCACAGTAAAAACTGCAGGCACAGAATCACAAGAGAGAGAGAGAGAGAGAGAAGAGAGAGGAGAGAGAGAGAGAGAGAGAGAGAGAGAGAGAGAGAGAGAGGTGTGTGTGTGGTGTGTGTGTGTGTGTGTGTGTGTGTGTGTGTGTGTGTGTGTGTGTGTGTGTGGCATGTGGCTGTGGCTGTGGCTGTGTCTGAGTGTGTTTGTGCATGTCTGTGTGTGCATGTGAATGAAGTTGAAACTCATCCAATGAAACTAAAACTGTGTAACTAAAGTAACCTGCCTATCATGCACACTGAAAAGATACAACAATAAAACAAACGCCTGTTTAGTAGACACCCGAAAGGCTACGCAACAGCCGAAGTATTTAGTGATATATCTTAAAACATTCTTGAAGTTCAAGCCACTAAAATGTCTCTATTTTATCTGAAGGCAAGAAACATCTGAATTGCCGGCAGAAAAAAATGTCATCCTACATTTTTCACACACACACAAAATAAGTTTTGAACCTGAAATATCTGTAGAATGTTGTGTTGCTCTAGGTACGTGATCGCTTTGTTGTACGGGTCGGGCATTGGTTCCTCGTAGTTGATCTCTTGGGTGACGATGGATGGCGGGGGTGGCTGTTCCGTTGGCGGATTTTCAACTACCTCAGCCATTGTCTTCTGTAATTCAGATTTCGCAGCCTGCACAGCATCTGCTTCTTGCTGTTGGGTGGCCTGTGGGTCAGTGTGGCCGGCGGGATTATCCTCTGTTTGCTGCACTTCCCGTTGATCTTCTTGGCTGCTCGCCATGCTTGACTTTTTGTGTTGATGAGGAACTAAGTAATGGTAGATTTTAACCAACAGTTCCGTATTTCTTCACAGTTTGCAATATATTGTATATGTGCAAACAAAGTATATTGTGTTCAATTCTTACATTCATAGACATTTTACAAGACTGGTTGTAAATATTTTTCGAAACTATGTCAATATGTATTCCAAATATCTATTAATAGAAATCTGGGCAAATTGTTTTGAAAAGCAACATCATCAGCTGTCCTTTGACCAAGATGATCGTCGCGGGTGGGGGTGGGAACACGCGGGACGCAGTGGTCGACATTTTACTCCAGGCTGGCTTCAAATGACAATTCTACTAATCTATGGAGAAAACACAGAAAGGAGACCGCTGGAGCTGATGAAAACTTTTTTAAAAAAATTTTTTTTAGCACACACACACACACACACACACAAATCCAGAAAACAATGGTAGCAAAATTTTAGATGGCTACTCATTCTTTGACTGAATCAAATAAACCTCGTTGTCCTTGTGGTTAAGTATACAAGTGTGTGTGTGTGTGTGTGTGTGTGTGTGTGTGTGTGTGTGTGTGTGTGTGTGTGTGTGTGTGTGTGTGTGTGTTCGTTCATTCTTGTATTTAACATCTGTTCACTATAAGTGATATTATAGGGGAAAAAAGACCTATAGCAAAACAATAGAAGAGAGAGAGAGAGAGAGAGAGAGAGAGAGAGAGAGAGAGAGAGAGAGAGAGAGAGAGAGAGAGAGAGAGAGAGAGAGAGAGAGAGAGAGAGTGTGTGTGTATGTGTCAAAGTCAAAGTCAAACTTTTATTTTCAGATGGTACATTGAATAAGCAGTGCATTTGCTTTTTTTCATCAAGCCATCTATCTAAAGAAAAAAAAGCGAGAAAAAAAGATAATGTATATGCAGACATAGAATTAAAAAAACCCTAATCTATGGTAAACTATACAAATCAAACAAGAAAAGACAATAACATATGCATATATGGAATTAGAAACAAAACAAAAACCCAGAAAATTATTAAACCATACAATTAAAAAGTCTTGAAAAAATATCCATCGTAATACAAACAAGCAACAAAGAAAAACCAAACCAAAACAAACAAAGAAGACAAAACAAAATAAACAATTTAACCCCCCCCCCCCCCCCCCTTGTGTGTGTGTGTGTGTGTGTGTGTGTGTGTGTGTGTGTGATTTTAAAAAGTCTGTTCACTCTAGATGATGTTCTTGAACAATAACTGAAATTCGATAAAAGCAAACCAAATAATGAAAACAACTTAATGTAAAACTTTTCAAACAAACAAACAACAACCTGTTACAGAACATTAAATTAATAGCAGACCGAGAAATAACTTTTGCAATATCAACAATTTCTGGTCTGCGAATGAGTACACTAACAGATTCCCTTTTCAGATCTAAAATAATAATAAGAGCTGGCAGTGTCCTGCTCGCAGTCTAAAGATGGCAACTTGAGCAGGTCTGTCTAGCTCAAGAATTACCATCTTTTTGGTCTTCTGGCCTGACGCCCAGTCGCTAGCGCCATGCTCTCCTGAAGCTGTTGCTCAGGATTGTCCTTGCCTCACTGTAGGACGCTGCATGCACTGACTGTTCCAAGTTGCTGCCTTCCCCCTATGCCACAAAGGGAAGGGATAGATCTATTACAGTAGCACCATAGTTCTCTCGCTGAGGAGGCTTGGCTCTTGTCTAATGTCTCTTAGGATCTGCTCTCCTCCTGGTGCCTGGAGACTCTGCAGGATGGACTTGCAGTCAGCCAAGAACACTGTGTTGGTGGGTAGAGTGTCCTCCTGGTTAAAAAGATTGGGCTGCAAGTAGCAGAGCACAGGCCTCAGCACTGTATGTGGTGGACAAGATACATGTGGCCTGAGACTCACTTGCTTCATTTTTCACTGCTTCTTGAGCAGACCCATCTGCGTATGATCTTGCCCAGGCATTGGGAAGGTGTTTGGTGTTCAGTGCTTTCAGTATTGGTGACTTTAGGTCAGCGTCTATGTGACACTCTTTGCTCCCAACACCTTCAGTATAAGTAGCATCCTGATCTTCTGCAAACTGCTACACATTTCCACTTTTCTATCACTCCCTTTGTTTCAAGTCTTTCTCTCTCTCTCTCTCTCTCTCTCTCTCTCTCTCTCTCTCTCTCTCTCTCTCTCTCTCTCTCTCTCTCTCTCTTGCTTATGTTTTACCTACCCATCCTATTCTTTTGCCTTGATATCATGCAACTCTGAAAGTTTTTTTAATGAACTTTCTGATGAACTACCCTGAAGTCGACAGAGTTACATGCACAGGAAAATACGCGGGACAAAATTTTGTTATAAGTCGTTCTGGGGGAAATGCAGGAGAATGGACCAAGAAAACAGAAAATAGACAAGAAGGAGGTGGCAAGAAGAAAAGGAACAAGGCAGACACAAAGAAAGGGGTAGAAGAAAGGGACTCGCTATTACAGAATTTCCAGAAGGTGGTGATGATATTTATACTGACAGGTCCCTGGCATCCCCACAGGGGAAGGCACTAATTTTACACTGTGAATTAGGATCTGACTCCGCCCCTGCCGACGTGACACGGTGCACATGATTATCTGTAAGCCAGGTAGGAGTTGTTGTTTGTGGTGATAGTTGGTTCCCCAAATCGTATGAATCCACTGGGACCCAAATACAATCAAACCAAATTTGTTGTCCTTACATATTCCTGGACTTACTTTTATTCATTTTATTCTTTTATATCCAGGATAATGGGAAAAAAGATAAAAGGACACTGAACAAAAAGACTTAATACCCTTGAAGGGGGGCGGGCGGGGTGGGGGGGTGCTCTCTGACTCATTCATCCCACCTTGGAATCACTTATGAGATTGAAAATACACTGGACAAAAAGTTCGTGTGTGTGATTCTTTTTAAATACTTCGCCATGTAGGTAGCCACACTCCAGAATCAGAATTTTTTTCTCCTTTAAAAGTTGGTGCAGTTTGATATGCTGAAAGTTTGTCATGGCAGAAGACAATGTCAACATAATATTTATAAACACAGCAACAGTTTAATACAGGCCTTGGTACTTTGCTTACATCACTAAGCTTTTAGTTTGGACCATGGTGGAAGTTAAGCTCTTAGTGTGACACAAACAATGACAACCACACATATCCTTTAACAAATTTTAAACCCTTGGTATATTTATAGATTAATGGTGACAACAAATGAATTATTCAACAATAGAATAGGCTGCAAGATATTCTCCCAAAATGGATTAGTGGATTTTCACAAAACTTTGTTAATTCATCATCTTTTCTTTTAGTGTGACATACTATTAAAAAAATTGATGTGCAGAACTAAATCTGGTAATTGCATTTATGGTGATTAGTTGTGGGTTTTCCTAAAAGTCAAAGCTTTTTCAGTTGTGTTCGATTTATCAGAGTCCCAGCGGAGTTATCCGAGTTAAAGGCTGTACTATCAACCAATCATTTGAAAAGTGTAAGAAAGCATACTGATGACCATAACGCGGCAGCTGCAACGAAATTCACTTAACTCTGTCATTCTCTGTGTGAAGTTAAAAGTTTCATTTCACCCTTTTCAGTGCCACAAATAACCCAGTAAATCTGTTAATATGCTTCATTGTCCGTTTTAATTAAGGCCTAGCTGTTCAAAACAAGGGCCGGGCATGAAGAATATGAAAGGCTGCTGAGCCAGGCACTGTGGATAATTTTCCCTTGTACTGATCATGATTCCATTCCCATGCAAGTCCTACAGAGATTGAAATCAGAGTTACTGAGTGCGAATGCATACTATAGTGTTGTGCAAGATGCACAACAGTCTTTGAAACGTCATCCGGGTTGGTTCTTTTGTTTATTTGTTTGTGTTATTGTTGGGGTGGACTTTTTTTTTTTTTTTTTTTTTGGGGGGGGGGGGGGGGGGGGTATATTGGGGTGTTTTGTGCTTGTTTTCTTGTTGTTGTTTTGTTTTTGTTGGGTTCTTTTTTTTTTTTGGGGGGGGGGGGGGGGGTTGAGGGGGGGGGGCGGGGTCAGGGGGTATTTTTTTAGGGGGGGATGTTCTTGGGGGTGTAGGGGTGGGGGTGGGAGGTTGTGGATAGCACGCCAGTCACAGCCGGGTGTATAGACATCAATGTATCTAAACCAGTGTTGTAGGCTTGGGCCCTTTCCTTTCACAAAGTGGCTGCCACCAGTCCTCCATTTTCCGCCCTGTTTTCTTCAAAACATGTCATCATTAGTTGCACATTACAACGGACAGGCGCAGATCATGGTTATCACATAGACCAACCCAGCTTTAAAAAAGACACCAATGCAGTCGCAGATGTTAACAAAAATAAAGCCAACCATGATTGGTATCCATTTGTGGTGAATTACTGTCACAGCCTTAAGGGATGGAGGTGTATGGGAAAAAGTCGTTGGTGTGGAGGGACGTTGTGGGGGTCACCACCCTGGGTGACTGTCTCACTCAGTCTGGCGGGGAGCTAAGACCGAGTAAGACCCAGGTAAGCTAGTATGTAGTAGGTAGGAAGGCAGGGAGGGGGTGGGGAGGGGAGAGGGTTCGTAGGTGTATGTCAGCTCAGAGTAGGCACTACTAAACACCACCAAAGTGACCCAGGGGTAGCGCAGGGCCCCTCCTGGCTGGTGGCTCCATGGTGGCCTAACATTGATAAGCTCCCTGCGAACTTCTTATCCCGAGGATTCGACATCACGAGTTTAGGTATGGTTGGAGCAGAGAGATCGGAATAAGCAATATGGGAACAACAGGAAGAGGCTTAAAAACAAACATAAATGACTGGTGGCTTTTATTGGCGACCTTCTCAAAAAGGACAGAGTCAAAGTTTTCAGTATGGATAGCTTTTATTGTGCAGATGATCATATCCGAACACCTTGTGTGACATGGTCTGAAAGAGAAGGAAAGCGGCATGTGTGAGTCGTGTCATGGGCACAGTGCATGTCTGAGACTCCATCTGTCCATGGCTAAGGTGGTCACAGCAGAACAAGATAGACGTAGTTGTTGTTGTTCTCCTTTGTCCTGGAACGCCCAGACAGCAACTATTGGTGTCTGTCATATGAACAGAAATGCGTTGTACTGCCGTTAAGCGCCCGACATGTCAGGCTCAGTGCATCCCACTTCAGTGTGGGAGATAATTGTTTTTTTTAAATCTTTCTGGGGGAGAAACAGGCAGGAGAATGAACCAAGATGGTGGTGTCATAAAGAAAAGGAAAAAATGCAGAAACAAAGAGAGGGATAGAAATAGAGGGATTTCTTAACACAGAATTTCCAGAAGGTGGGAATATATTTTAACATTTTATTTTATATCACTTTAAGTCCATGCTATTTATACCGAGAGGCCCCTGCACCAGTGCCCCATGGGGGCCTTGTAGTGCTTTAACTTGTTTTCCTACTTTCTTACAACTCTGTGCATGAAAATGTTAATCTATTTATGGAAAATGACCACTAGCTATTTACATCTAATGATAGCTGCACAATTTGAACACGAGCTTGCGCACTAATAACAAACTGACACCATTTTTGGCATGACAATATTCAAGTTTATTGCATGTCTATCAAATCACAATGGATATCAAATAGGAGAATTCATAGATCACAGTAGGAAACGGATACACACATGTACAGTTATGCAAGAGCATTATCACTGTATTTCACAACACATGTAATAAATATATTAATTAAAAAATTGTTATCCTTAAAATCTGCTCTTTGCCTTTTATTGTTTGTTTTTCTAATTACTATCTTTTCACTATATATATATATATATATTTTTATTCCTCACATCACCATTTTGTATCAGATTTAATCAAACCATCCTTAATCAGGCATTATAAAATCTAATCCACGACACTGACTACCAGTGAATGGGTACCCTTGCGTTGAACATAGAATTTCTGGTCAATTGCTCTCCCCTTACCCTATTCATGTTTTTCCTTCTGATTAAAAGTTTTGCCTTTCAGTCCATGCGTGGCGCTTGGAAATGAGTGTAAGCTTTAGCAAATGTTTTATAACCCTCATTATTTTCTTGACATGCTTCCGACATATTCTGGCTTGTCTATCTACTTGCCTTTTTTTTTTAAAATGCCAATTACATTTTAGTACTGAGCATAATCGTACTTTATCATAAGGAATGTTTCTTAGAAAGAAAGTCAAAATCGAGCAAACATGTTACAGTACATTTCTAGTGTGAAAATAAACAAAACTGTAATGAAAACAGAGCTGTACTGAGTATATATCATCCTGGCCTCCCTAGTATATTTTCCAAGTAGAGTTGATGCAACCTACTTACTATGTACCTATGCCTCAACTATCACTTTTACTAGATCTACCTACATCTAGCCTGCTTTCACAAAAACGTGCTATGTGCATCTACCTTTACTATTTTCTTCATGCGTTTTTCATGCCTAAAAACAACAGCGAAAGGTGTGAACAAATTATTTCTTATCAATAAAAAAAAACCCAACCTATTCTCTCTCTCTCTCTCTCTCTCTCTCTGTCTGTCTGTCTGTCTGTCTGTCTGTCTGTCTGTATATATTATAAAAATTCTTTCATTGTGGAAAAACCCCGTTTGGTACTAAACATTACAAATAAGACAATAAATAAGACAGACATCGATTCTAACTGGTCTGTTTTTCACTCTCTGTAAACAGACGATCACTGCCGATCAGTCTGCAGAGAAGAGATGACTCAGTATAGGACGAAGGATGCCCTTGGTTCCGCCCATCCACTAGATCTTGCTGGAATCTGCAGCCGGGTTGCTGCCAGCCTCAGTTGCATTCGTAAAGAATCCAGGCTGTAAAAGACATGTATGGGTTACAATATTAATCATCATATTCACCTAGACATGTTGGTGAATACTGCTATGATATTATCTTTTCCTGTTGAAAAGTGCTGAAGATTACATGGATATTATCTGCTGCTGTAATGTTGGTGAATACTATCTGCTGCTGTTGAATATTGGTGAATTATGGGTATTATCTGCTGCTGTTGAATGTTGGTGAATACTACATAGGTATTATCTGCTGTTGTTGAATATTGCTGAATACTGTATGGGTTTTAACTGCTGTTGTAATGTTGCTGAATACTGTATGGGTTTTAACTGCTGTTGTAATGTTGCTGAATACTGTATGGGTTTTAACTGCTGTTGTAATGTTGCTGAATACTGTATGGGTTTTATCTGCTGTTGTTGAATATTGGTGAATACTGTATGGGTTTTATCTGCTGTTGTTGAATATTGGTGAATACTGTATGGGTTTTATCTGCTGTTGTTGAATATTGGTGAATACTGTATGGGTTTTATCTGCTGTTGTTGAATATTGGTGAATACTGTGTGGGTTTTATCTGCTGCTGTTGAATATTGGCGAATTCTACACGGGTATTATCTTATGCTGCTGAATGTTGGTGAATACTACATGGGTACTATCAGCTGCTGTTGAATGTTGGTGAATACTACATGGGTACTATCAGCTGCTGAATATTGGTAAATACTAGGTATTATCTGCTGCTGTTGATAATCATGATGCTGATGACAATGATGTGGATGATAATGATAAAATTGTGTATTTACTTTGTGTTGTATTGTGTTGTATGGTTTTGTATTGTATTGTTTTGTTTACCAGGGTGGGTGGGGATGGGGGTACAGCCTGGTGGCGTAGACTGCAATCTGACGGAGCTGGTTGGAGCCACCATCATGATGCCCATTAGAGGGGAGTTTTTGCCCTTGCATTAATTAACATGAGTACCGACTCCAATCACCCCCTGAAAGTCCTTTGGATGAAACTATAAACCAAGCGCCCGTGTACAAACATACTCAGAACGTCTTGCACATACGTTAGATCCCATTTCGCCTTTGAAAAGGATGGCCTGGTTGGTTAGAGTGATGCCCACTGCGCTCGTGATCTGCTGACCTGGGTTCGAATCCGGTTCAAGGGGATATTTTCCCATGGAGTTACATCAGTGCCGACTCGACTTCCCCCAAAAGTCCTTCGGATGAGACTATAAACCGAAGTCCCGTGTGCGAACGCATGCAGAACATCTTGCGCACACGTAAAAACCTCTTCCACTATTCGCAAGAGTAGGCGATTGTGTGCCGGTGGGAACAGATGACAAAATTTACAAAACTGCATATACACTGGGACAGGATGTTAAAAAAAAACCCCAAAGCACATGAATGCTTATTCCAATATCCTCGAAACAAAAGAAATAGATAAATAAATAAGCGAGTAGACCATTAAGTGCTGGTAGGAACGAATGTCAACATTAAAAAAAACCCATTTTTTATAAAAAGACGGCATGCACACTGGTGTGGTGTTTGGATGTCATTCCCAAAGTCGGCATGCCACTACCTCAATGGAGGGCAGCCGGTTTCACATGCAAACATTGGCCATTGGTGCATGCACCTCACAGCTCTATCCCAGGAACCAAAGAAAAATCTGTATACCACTTTCAGTCACGGCAGATTTCTCTGCGTAAAATGAGGGCTGCTCTTCCTGGGAAGAGCAGCACCACCCATTTATCTTGTTTCATGTTCCTGTCTGTATGGGTATTGGTTTTCCCTACCACAGAAGCTTTTTCTGCAGAGTTTTGCCATGAACAACTGTATTGTTGCTGTGGGTTCTTTTTACATGCGCTGAATGTATGTGGCACACATAAACTCAGTTTATCATCTCATCTGAAAGACTAGCTCCCAGACCATCACTCAAGGTCTACTGAATGTGGGGTGGGGGGTGGGGGTGGGGGGGGGGGGACTCCGGCGCAAACAGGAAACGCACACATACATCTCGCTTTCTAGGCAGGAGCGTTTCTATATGTATGTATATATGTATGTATGCATAGTTTTGTATGTGGCACCTGAGAAGTAGCCTACAGTAGTAGGCCTACTTGACAAGAAACCCAAATCCAAGGACAAGGACTTACAGTGGCGCCATACAGCGGGTTGTTGAAGCCGGAGCCATCTTTCCCCACAATGTCGAACGTGGGCTGTTCTTCCATGGGAGATCGTAGCTCCATTTCGTGTGCCTGTCGATGACGGAATGCAAGAAGGGGTTAAAACATAATTATCCTGCGACTTGCTTGGCTGTCCTCAGGCTTTCGTCTTCTTCAAACGCTCAGACAGTAACTAGCCTATAGTTGTCTGTCACATGAGCGAAAATGCGTTGCGCTGCAGTAAAGCACCTGACAAGTCAGCACCCCCCCCCCCCCTACCACCCGCCCGCACCCCCCTCACATCCAACTTCCGTGTAGGAGAGAATTGTTGTTTTTTAAAGTATTTTCTGGATAATGCAGGGGAATGGGCCAATGAGACAGAAAAAAATCTAAGAGGGAGGTGACAGGAAGAAAAGGAACAATGCAGAAACAAAGAGAGGGATAGAAAAGAGGGGATTCCTAGTACAGAATTTCCAGAGGATGGGGATGCTGTTTATACAGACAGGCCCCCAGCATCCCCACAGGTGAACTCAGGCTTTCAACTCCTGTAAACTTCTTCAAACTAAGCCCAAAAAAATGTACCAGCCTACACCAAACGAAAGTCTAAACCAAATTTTGTTCTGCCTGTGCCTCCTCAACCTTAAGGGCAGATTTTTGTATTGAGTGGAGTCAATTTTCTTCTTTTTTCCCCATCAATCAGTGCAGCCATACACCGTCTTTGAGGTCTAAACCTACCCACGTTCCATCAGTATGCCTCCTACTTTGCCACAGTCAGTAGTGCCTTATGTGTGATATTGTGTCACCAAAAACCCTGGAAACTTTCTGAGAACTTGGGAACATCATACACTGTTTGCTTGCTGTTGCTTTTCTTTGTTAATAAAATAATGCCTACCCAAACCAACCAGATAAAGAAGAATCAAAAGTAATCAGATGACAAAGCCGTTTTTTCTTCATGTGAAATGGTTATACTCCACCCCCACCCTCAAATGTTAGTGACATTTCTTTAAAAGAGCCATCATACATGCACACTTCTCATCCAGTGTGCACCTACGATCTGACAGTGATTGCCAGGTTGATTGAGTTAGACGGAGTGCATATTGAATCACTCTCAGGGTGTCAAGCTGGTGAACACCCAATAACAACAGCATTTTTTTTTTTTTTGGGGGGGGGGAGGCTTAAAATAAGCTGTATCTTAATACCTTTCCCACTGCAGTTTCGTTGTCTGCTTATGATTATGTGTATTGAAATAAACAATATTTAAGCCAACAAATTTACCATATAATTATATGTTTGTCCGTCGTGTTCGATGATGACCTCCAAAACAGCAGAGGAGGCAGCTGCTGTTTGGAAAATTGAGCAGAAATTTGACTATAGTGGAGATGCCTTGCCCGCTGTACACTGTACTCTCTCGGCCAAGTGGGCATAAGGACAGTCAGCGTTGGAGATGCTCTCCACAAGCCAACCAGCCCCCAGGGCTGCAGCCCATAAGGACTGTGCGAGTCAAGCCTCCTAGTCAGAAAGTCACAGTCGATCACTAATGACTAAGCTGTGAAGTGGAATTCCATGAGTAGGGAAAGCCACTGATCATACAGCCTCTCACTTTGCTGTTGCCCCCAGCAACAATAGTTTAATAAAGAACTGTGATAAGTCCAGGAGTTGAGGACATAACAAAAGATTAAATAGATCAAAGAAACCATGGAGAGTAAAAAAAAACCCAAACAGAGAGACAGACTGCAGCAGAACTCACGTTGGCATCGTCAAAGGGGGCGGAGTCATAGAGGGGGTTGTTGAAGCCGGGGTCCAGAGGACCCATCATGCGGGGCGGGGTGGCGGAGCCTGACGGGGGTGAGCGTCTGCCCGAGAAACCGTTGGGTCTGAAGTTGCGACGGAAGCTGGACCATTTGGGCCAGTTCTGCATGCGGGACAGGTCCGGTCTGCAGTGCAGAGAGCCATTGTGTGGTTATTACTATTGTTTTTGGCCGTTGTATCAGCCTGTTCTAATGCGTATTGTAGGCTTAAAAGGTAAAGGTGTCCCATAACAACTATGTGGTCGCAGAGGAGCGAAGCATCAGAGACCTCAGCTTCTCTAGGGTCTAGCATATTGAGGGCGGCGCCCATCTCCTCTCCCTTGCTGCTTTACCTTCCCTGTCCCTAAAGAGTCAGGTATCCATTTACAGCTGGGTGAACTGGGGGACTGTACTGAAGCCAAAGCGCAAACGGTCACCCATCCAAATGGTAACCACGCTCTTTGCTGTTTAACTTTGGCTGGGTGAAAGCGAGTGCTCTGACCACTGAGCTATCCCGTCCCCATTGTAGGCCTATGCGTATGATATTACACATTGTATATTATATTGGTCTGCAATACAGGTAGGCGTAGACGTGTATAAACAAACTTGATATGCCGGCATGAAAACAAGTGAGTGTGCAATAAACGTAACATATGGACGTATGCAAGCACATGTACGTACGCGCATGTTCACGTATGCATACATACACACACGCGCCCGCATGCACGCACACGCACACATGCGCACGTTTGCATGAACACACACATACACGCACGCAGACCACCACTAAACACCACAACCACCACCAGCAATAAGCACACATGCACACACGAGCGCGCGCATGCAAGTTCGATAGGACATAATGTGACACGCATGACCGTACGCGCGTTCGCGGGTGCGCGTGCACGCACATATACACACATACGCGCTCGCACGCACACGGGCGCGCGCACGCACGCGCTTTTCCACACGGACTCTACACTGACATGTTATGCTTTACTATTTCAGTCCAACTGAGGAGTCAGTTTACTAGAGAGACGCATAACTTGTCCATGCATTATTTTCTTGGGCGAAAAAAGCAGAAACTAACATTTAAAAATGACTTGTTTTTGGTTTGGGTCTTTTGTTGTTGTTATTGGGTTGCTGTTGTTGGTTGGAGTTTTTTGGGGGGTTTTTGAGGGGTGTTGTTGTTGTTGTTTTTTTATTGGAGGGGGGGGGGGGGGCATTGTTTTATGGGTTAGTGTCTCTGCATGAACAGAAGATGAGGTCCAGTACGATTTTGTCACACGTGTGTGTGTGTGTGTGTGTGTGTGTGTGTGTGTGTGTGTGTGTGTGTGTGTGTGTGCGTGCGTGTGTGCGTGCATGCGTGTGTGTGTGAATACTTCGTGTACCGGTGTGTGCGTTCTACGAGGTATGCAGCAAAACAGATACACCCTCTAAGTTCTAGCCAAACCACGTTCAATACTGCTTAACCACAGCTTTGGGAAAGAGAGAGATCTGACCACTGAGCTCTCCCGTCCCTTTCCAAAAACCACTAACACATTAAAACAAATCACTGCCAGTAATCCTCGTCATAATTTATGATTATCCTGGTTAAGTTTGACGCCATACCAGACACATCCATCACATCTCACATACACGCAGACGACAGGACCCACAGAGGTGATGCTACGCAATCACTGGAGGAAGCAAGAGCTTACCGTCCCCGCCGGTAAAGGAAAAAGCCGATGACGACGATAGCGGCCAGCAGCATGATGCCAATGACGATGCCAGCCACTGAACTGCTTGCCATGCTGTTGGAGGTGTCGGAGCCTGCAACAGTCGTGATGAAAGTGATGTCATATTCCAAGTCGGAATGCGCTTACATACACGCGTGCGTGCGCGCGCAAGCACACACGCGCAAGCACACACGCACACATACGCACGCACACACGCGCGCACGCGCGCACACACGCACGCACGCACGCACGCGCACACACACACACACACACACACACACACACACACACACACACACACACGCACACACACTAGTAGTTCAGAGTGTGGGTTTGTGATTGAGCCTTTGATTGTGGAATCTTTGTTGTCAGTCATGCAATTCCACTGTAGATCTAAGTCTTGGGTGAGATTAATAATAATAATAATAAATGCAACTTATATAGCGCTATATATTACAAAGACAAATCGAAGCGCACGCATTCAACCTAAATCTTACACAGTCATGCAATCAATGATAAATAATCAATAGTTTAAACAGATATTACAAACATGGTGCTCTGCAGACAAGATCTATGAAATAGATTTAAATATGAAATATATTTAAATAGACTTAATTATGAAATAGATTAAAGCAAGATATTATGTGTAAACAGATACACAACAGGTTTTTGGTTTTGTTTTGTTTTTGTTTGTTTTGTTGTTGGTTTTTTTGTTTGTGCTTTTCTTTTTACACACCCGACAGCGAGTTGAAGTGAATCAAAGTGACAGGGCAATTAAATTCTACAATAATAAATCAATGGTCGATCGAGAAATAACTTGCTATGTCCATTTAACTTTACGTAAGCCTAAGTGTCTGTAAAAGACATTTCACAGATTTGACTGGTTCATTGTCAATGCCAGAGCTATCATAAAAAGAAGAATTTAAAACAGGACATTAAAAAAGCAGGTACTCAATAGTGAATGGCAGCAATTACGTGTTATCTTTTTGGAAACATTTAGTTTTAAGATATTGTCCTCTCATTGTAATACTTCACTAGGAACACTAAAAACAGCGAACAAACAAAACCAACCAACACAGTAAACCATCAGAACAAAAGATTGAAACGTCGACTAATAGTGATACTGATAGTTAAGTGAGATGTATAGATATGCAAATTGAGCCTGACCTTTGTGATGACCTTTGTCACCTGAAGATAACCCTGTCACAGTGAAGGCATCCAGGGCGTATTTGTGTCCCCCATTCTTCAGATCTGAATATAACACAGGTACAACATAGTGTGAAATAGTATTTAAAGTGTTGATTTAGGGAGAGAAAGTGGGATATAAGAGGGATTGATCGTACGTATAGTGCATACTAAGCTACTTTATGTTATACTCTGTGTGTGTGTGTGTGTGTGTGTGTGTGTGTGTGTGTGTGTGTGTGTGTGTGTGTGTGTCGGGATGGGGGGGGGGGGGGGGGGGGGAGGGGCACATGTCTTATGTGCATGCGTACAAACATGTGTGTGCATGTTTGCATGTCCGGACATACATGCATGTACTATGCATGCATACATGCTTGTTTTGTGTGTGTGTGTGTGTGTGTGTGTGTGTGTGTGTGTGTGTGTGTGTGTGTGTGTGTGTGTGTGAGTGAATGTATGTGTATGAGTGTCTACACGCACTCACATACATATGTTATGCGTGTACTAGGCTATGTAGGCTATGCATGTATGCATGTGTACGTGTGTGTGCATGTGTGTCTGTTTGTCTATCTATCTGTCTGCCTACCAGTATGTCTGTGAGACAGTTACTTCTTTAACGTACAGCAAACTTATAAACACAGTTATGTGTATGTGAATCTCAGTGGATGTTAAATTTCTTTTCTCTTTCAATCCCCCTTTTTCTCGTTTTCGTTTTTCAGTCCTTCCTTCCTCCCTTCCTTCCTTCTTCCTTCCTTTAATATTTTCTTTCAGACCCCGTGGTGTACCTGTTTCCATATCAGTCTTGATACTCCTGGCCAGGTTGGCGCTATCAGAGCCATCCCCACCATCCAGGTCCTTCAGTACGACCTGTACAAAGCCTTGGCCTGTCACCGATACTGCTGTCGTCACGTTGGGCTGTGGACACAATCAGCACACGTCACTATGACGTCATCGTTATCGGTTGTGTTTTACACTCATTATAATATGCGTACAAGTTACAATTACTTTGGCGCTATCAATTATAACTCATTATAATTTCCGCTCACGTCATAATTTCGCCAACATCATATCTAATATTATTATGACCGATATTGTTATATAATCATACTGATCTCATTGTGGTCTTTACTGGAATGAGTTGTCAGATTCCTTATTATTTTTATTTTTTTATTTTTTTTTTTTTTATTCTTTTGTGGTTTTTTTACATCCAGTCCCCGTGTGTATGCGGTTTTGTGAATTTTGTCATCCGTTCCCAGCGGCACAGAATGGCTTACTCTTACAAAAAGCGGAACAGGATTTAACGTGTGGGCAAGATGTTATGAGTGCGTTCGGTTTATAGTCTCATCCGAAGGACTTTGGGGAGAGTGGAGTCTGCACTGATGTTAACTCCAGGGAAAATATCCCCTTGAACGGGATTCGAACCCAGGTCGTCAGATTGTTGTTGTTGATTGCAATGTTCTAACCACTAGGCTATCCCGTCCCCTTCCTTAACAAAACGAGGTGCTTCATAGTGTACAAGTGTGTGTGTAGGGGGGGGGGGGGGGCGTGCGTGCGTGCATGCGCCCGTGCATACGCTCACGTACGCAAATGCATACTCACATAAAGAGTGAAAAAATTTCTTTGAAGCTTGGCTTTGAAAGCGTTGAGGTTAAAGCCCCGACCTCTTGTGCAGTTGAATACAGCTCCTGAAAAAAAAATCAAACAGTAAGCTTTTTGGCTAAAACAAAACAACAACAAAAAAACACCAACACACACACACACACACACACACACACACACACACACACACGAGAGAGAGAGAGAGAGAGAGAGAGAGAGAGAGAGAGAGAGAGAGAGGAGAGAGAGAGAGAGAGAGAGAGAGAGAGGAGAAAGAGAGAGAGAGAGAGAGAGAGAGAGAGAGATGAAAAAAAGCAAATGCATTGCTTATTCAATGTACCATCTGGAAATAAAAATTTGACTTGACTTGACTTGACTTGACTTCACACACACACACACACACACACACACACACACACACACACACACACACACACACACAACAAAACAGTCTGTTTATATGTATAACAGACTCCAAACATTCGGACAGCAAGTGGGGCTTCGTATTAGCACCAAGAAAACAGAGACAATGTCGCTCAATGTGAACACACCAGCCCCTGTGAAAGTGAATGGAACTGACCTGCGCCAGACAGACAAGTTCACATACCTTGGCAGCAGCATCAAACCAGAGGGCGGCACAAAAGAAGACATCCACAACAGGCTGGGCAAGGCCAGGAATGTGTTTAGGGAGATGAACAATATCTGGAGATCAACTCAGTACAGCACCAACACCAAGCTGAAGCTATACCAGAGCTGTGTTGTGTCTACGCTCCTGTACGGTTCTGAGTGCTGGAGGATGACGGAAGTGGATCTTACCAAACTTCGATCCTTCCACACCATATGCCTGCGAAGAATTCTCCGGATTTTTTGGCCAGAGAAGATCTCCAATGAAGACCTATTACGGAGATGCAGGCAAGAAGACATGGGAACCATAATCACCAGACGACGGTGGAAGTGGATTGGGCACATCCTCCGAAGAGACCCACAGTCAATCACAAGAACGTCATTGCACTGGACCCCAGAAGGAAGGAGAAAGAAAGGAAGACCAAAAGCAACGTGGAGAAGAACTGTAGAAAGTGAGATGAAGGCCATGCAGCACTCTTGGGGATCAGTGACTAGGTTGGCCCAGGATAGGCAGGAGTGGAAGCGCTTTGTTGCTGCCCTACACACCGCTGGGTGTAATGGCTAATGAGGATGATGATGATATGTATAACAAGCTTTTCTGTTGATTAATCAACATAAACAATCACTGACAATATTCTTATTCTTGAAGTTGAAAAATACTGGTTTGATAGAAAAGCGAAATCAAACCATGTTAAGCAGCTACATCACACACAGCCCAGCAATGGCCCAGGCCCAAAAGCTTTGTCAGGTATTGGTGTACATAAGCAAAGTGCCAAAGTCTACATCAACTAAAATGCTGCTATGCTTTTGAATGTTATGCTGAGATTTCTTCAGCCATGACGAGCTCTTAGCATAACAGCATGCGTTCTCCTTCATAGAAGTATGGCTGCCTGTAGTTATGGCGAAGTACCTGAAAACAGTCATACATGCAAACTTCTCATCCAGTGTGTACTTAATAAATATGATACCACAGTGATTCCCAGGTGGGTTGAGTGAGTCAGAGTGCGTACTCTAGATGACAGCAGGTTGTTAAGCTTGGGAACGCACAACAGCAGTGACATCTCCAACTGATGATATTTGCATGGTTAATATCCACGTTATCGCTTGGTTCAGGCGCATAATTTATAATAAAAGCATATGGGGAGGTAACATTGACAATAATGGATATAAAGCCATCAAATATTATTTTTTATAGAGGTACTTACTAGAAAAACTGCAATGTTTGTCATGGTTATCCAGATAGATATGCACATTTACACACATGGAAAGACAACTGGATAACATAGCCATACACTTCGTTACACAAGTGAGTCCTCAAGGGTTGCAAAGTCTATCTATCTATCTATCTGTCCCGTACTCTGACGACCGTGGGGGCACCCTCAAAGACTCAACAACCAGTTCCCTCCATTCCTCTCTCTGTTCTGCCTTTCTCAGGGTTTTGTTGAGTTCTAGGCCTGTCCATTCGCTGATGTTATCCTCCCAGCTCTTCCTTGGTCTGCCTCTTCTTCTTCCTCCTTGGACAGTGCCTTGTAAAATTGTCTTTGCAAGTCCTTTGGATCTTGTGACATGCCCATACCATTTAAGTTTACGCTTTTTTACGATCGTTAGAAGGTTCTCATATGGTCCAATGATTTGTTGCATTCTGTTATGCACGCTTTCGTTGCTTATGTGATCTTTGTAGGAGATGCCAAGGAGTCTCCGAAAGCATCTCATCTCCACCGCCTGTACTCTTCTCTCCAAATCTGCAGTCAGGGTCCATGATTCACAGGCATACAGAAATATGGATATGACGGGGTCGGCCCGCTATTGCGCGGGCCCGATATTGCGGGGGCCCGCTATTGCGCGACAGTGTAGACGCAGCCTGGGGAATACTGACGTTGCAGCCTACGTACGATGCAGTAAGGCTGCAACGTATATTATACCTTAGGCGACACTGTCGTTTTAATACTTTAGGCTGCTAATCTTCATGGCAAAGACAATGCATATTTTTTAAACAAATAAAGGGAAATAAAAGGTTGCACAGGTTTTTTTATTCCACAAAATCACTTTTGCAATCCCAACATTCAAAGCATCAGCTCAAACACACTACCTTATAAACAAATCTCAGGTGATCATAATATTGATACCAAACAAATAAACTGGCAAAGAAAATGTTGTTATTGCATTCATTCGAATCTTGAAAATAAATTCAAACGTAACACAGCATCCTGAAATCATCTTTCGTCTTCTCAACTTCTCAATTAAAAAAATAACTAAAGTAACTTGGAAGAACAAAATTAATACATGAGGAAATGCCAGTCATTTTTCGCATTTTCCGAAAACCTGGACAAAATGAACTTTTCCGCTTCTTCGTTCGCGCAATAGCGGGCCCCCGCAATAGCGGGCCGTGCAATAGCGGGCCCGCCCCGATATGACAAGGGAGCGCATTAGTCTGATCTTAGAGATAAGTGAGATATTTTTATCTCTCCAGATGGTGTCTAGTTTTGACAGTGCTGTTATTGTCTTTGCAGTCCTGCATACTACTTCTGGCTTTGATCCCTGGTCTGATACAATGGCTCCCAGGTACTTGAAGCTTTGAACTGTTTCCAGCTTCTGGTCATTAACCCTGATATCAGTGCTAATGCCGTTGGTGTTATTAGTCATCAGTTTGGTCTTCTCTGCACTGATTTCCATGCCGTACACTATGAAAAAAGGTGGTATAGCCACAATGTACTCTCTACATGAAGAACAATTTGATTTTGATGCACACAATTATGAGAATTTAAAAAAGATAGCATTTCAACCCAATCCAGCCCGTTACCCCTTGCAGCCAAAATGTATCCACAGTGGGTGGTCTGTCTGTTTATATGCTGGCACTGGATATCACAAAGGATGAAAACAAAGATAGAAAACCAACGCTTTATCCCACCAATGCTTGAGTTCAAACCACAACACTCTCATTGACCATCAGGTTTGGGGAAGCAAATGTCTGACCTATCGAATACGTTGCTCAGGGCAGAGAAAATGACAAACGTGTATCATCAGTCACAGCAGACTTCTTTAATGAAATTCGGGCTGCACTCTCGGGAGAGAGAGATCGTCACCACAAGAAGAGCAGGGCCACTCATTTTTTCCTGTTTGCAAGTGTCTTTGTTTCCTTATGAGAGTGGCTCCCCCCCCCCCCCCCCCCCCCCCTTAACTTTACCAATGACAGTTCTCTTGTTGCTGAGGGTTCCTTTATAAGTGCTGAAATCGTGATCCACAAAAGACCTCAATTTATCGTCTCATCCGAAAGACTAGCAACCAGGACACCCTCAAGGTCAAGTGGATGGGGTAAAAAGGGGGGGGGGGGGGGGTAATTCAAACGGGGATCAAAGAACACTCGACTTCTCGCGTTAAGGGCAAGGTATGTAACCTCTACACCACGTCCAGACCTACCACACATATCACAGCAGGCTCCCACAGGGGTGATGGGGGATTTGCAGGGGGACCTCTCACACGTCTTGCCCTTGATGTCGCAGATTGTGCTCATCATCTGTCCAACGATACACAACACCATTTGATACGGTGAGTTATACAGAAAATGATCTGGCCTAATTCAAAGGCGTTGTCAGTTATTGAAGTAAGTTAAGCGCCGTTGCCTACATTAAAATGTTGTTCTGTTGTACAAATATCATCTTGAGTTTGTATTTAGTTATGACAAGCCCTTAGCACAACATGCACTCTCCTTTTAAAAAAAACCCCACCCACAACCAAACATGCTCTGAAGTTTGAGTAGGGCTGCCTATATGGCGAGGTATTTGAACAGTCATAGGTGCCAAGTTCTCATCCAGTGTGTGCTTTCTGTCTCACAGTTATTCCCAGGTGTGAGGAGTGAAAAATAGAACATATTCTGGGTGACTCCCCAGAGTGTTCAGCTGAGGGAACGTGTAACAATAATGTGCAACAAAACATTATGCTCTAATCTATAATTATTGTCTGATTTGTACGCATATATATGCCTGTAAAGCTGACAGATTAGCCATCAGCATTAGTGCATATACCCTCGTGAGCATATACAGGATTCCTTAATTCTCTCTCTCTCTCTCTCTCTCCCCTCTCTCTCTCCTCTCTCTCTCTCTCTCTCTCTCTCTCTTCTCTCTCTCTCTCTCTCCCCAATCTCTCTCCCTCTCTTCCCCTCTCGAGTTCGAGTTCTCTCCCTCTCTCTCCCTCCCTCCTTCCCCAATCTCTCTCCCCCTCTTTTCCCCCTCCCTTCCCTCTCCCCTCTCTCTCTCTCTCTCTCTCCTCTCTCTCCCCTCTCTCTCCCTCTCCCTCCCCTCTCACTCCCTCTCTCTCCCCTCTCTCCTCTCCCCTTCTCCCTCCCCTCCCCTCCTCTCTCTCTCTCTCCCCCTCCCCCCCTCTCCCCACCCCCATCTCTCTCTCCTCTCTCTCTCTCTCTCTCCTCTCCTCTCTCTCTCTCTCTCTCTCTCCTCTCTCTCTCTCTCTCTCTCTCTCTCTCTTTCTCCTCTTTCAAATTTTCATTGTAATTGAAAAAGTGAGTTTAGCAAAGTGTAAGCTTTAAAAAAAATTTTTTTTTTTTATATTAATTTTTTTAAACTACACTATAGTTATACGAAATATATCTATCATAACAACAATATGTGTTAATCTGTACGAGTATAATGAAAAAGAGTGTTGACAGTGATGATGTGCTGTTTTGAGAATGATATTCAGTATTTTTTTCTATGTCCTTTTTGTTTGTTTGTTTACAAACAAAAAGCATTAAATCTTTAACACACACACAAACACACACACACACACAAACACACACACGCACACCACGCACACTCCCCCCCCCCCTCTCTCTCCCACCTCTCCCCCTCTCTCCCCCCCCCCCCCCCCCCCCCCCCCATCTCTCTCTCTTACTCACAATGTATAGATGTTCATTTTATGACTTTAGTGATTTTTTTCTCCTTATTGTAAGAGTGTATTGATATTGGGCTTATTTCTTTTTCATGACGTTCAATTTGTACGAGTATATTCGAAAAGAATATTGATGGTGATACTGTGCTGTCTTGAGAATTATATATTTAGTATTATCCTTGAAACACACACACACCCTGTGCTCAATTTTATGATCTATAAGTTTCTCTCTCTCTCTCTCTCTCTCTCTCTCTCTCTCTCTCTCTCTCTCTCTCTCCCCTCTCTCTGTTGTTATTGCTGTAGTTGTTACTTTGTTTTTTGTTGTTGATTTGTTTGAGTTTTTTGTTTGTTTGTTTTTTTTGCTTTGGTGTATGTATGTGTGTGTGTGTGGAGGGGGGAAGGGTGTTGGGTTTAAAAAAAAATTGTTTTTTGTTGTTGTTTTGTTTTGTTTTTGTTTTTTTGTTTTGTTTTTGTTTGTTTTTTTCCCTTCTCATTTGTTTCTTTGTTGTTGTTTTTTCTTGTTTTATGTTTGTCTGTTTGGGAGGGTGCTTTTGTCTGTTTGTTTTTTTGTTGTTGTTGTTTTTAAATTTATTTTTTTGTTTTTTTTTGTTTGTTTTTTGTTTTTTGGTTGTTGTTTTTTGGGGGGGCGTTTCTGGGGTTTATTTTGTCGTTTGCTCGTCCGGGTTGTTTGTTTGTTTGTCTGTTTGTTTGTTTGTTTTTTTTCTTTTTCTCTCTTTTCTTTTAAAAAAAAGTTTTTTCCCTTTGCTTCTACTGTTTGAAAATATGAGTACTGAGTGCATTTTCAATGTGACCCCACGGGCGGGGACTGGATGTAAAAAAAGCACATGAGTACTTATTCATTATCCTGAAAAAAAGAATTTGTTTCTATCACTTACAATGTGTAGATGTTCTTTTTATGACTTTATTGGCTTTTTCCCCCTCTTTATTATGTGAGTGTATGGGTATTGCACTTATTTTATTATCATGACATTCAATTTGTATGAGTATAATTAAAAAGTGTTTGTGTTGATCGTGTGCTAATGTGAGTATTACATATTTAGTATTATCCCTGAATTCCCCCCCCCCCCCACACACACACTCACACACACACACACACACACACACACAACACACACACACACACACACACACACACACATACATACACACACTCACTCACTCACTCACTCATATTCTCTCCCTTAATGACTGTATAGGTTTAGATTTCTTCTTTGTTTTGTTTCTTGTTTTTATTGTGTGGATGTATGGGTATTAAATTTATTTCATTATCATGACATATAATTTGAAACGAATATAATCTAAAATGAGTGTTGATGGGATCGCATTCTGTTTAGGGAATTATATATTGGATATTATCTCTGAAACAGACACACACACTCTCTCTCTGTCTCTCTGTCTCTTTCTCACCTTTTATCGTCTCGCTTATAGTTATAGTGTATCCTGATGAAGGATTCATATTTTATATTTTCAATACTTTATTGGACTTGCCTCTGTACATAAGTTTTAATGAGTGCCCTATTTCAATATCTTATAGTTATGTGTAACAAGTATGTGTACCATTTGACATTGTGTAGATGTTTATCTTTATGACTTATTAAGTTTGGTTGTGTTATTTTTCTTGGCTCTGTTGTTGTTCTTGTTGTTGTTGTTTGTCTGTTTTTTTCTCTTTTTTATCTTCTTCTGTTGGTTTGGTTTTTCTTTCTTTTGTTTGTTTGTTTGTTTTGGTTAGGGTTTTTTTGGGGGGTGGGGGTGGGGGGGTGGTATTTTAGGGTTGTCTTTTATTTGCTTGCTTTGGGGGGGGGGGTGGTTGTTGGGGGGAGCTGTTTGAAAAGGGTTATTTCCCCTTGTTTTTATTGTGA
>CM054137.1:14013592-14036092 GCA_028751875.1 Rapana venosa
TCAAAATATAACAGCATGTTAATCCAGAACCATGGCATGTAGTTTACTGTTGGCCCAGGTCAAGAGTGAAGATTGACTCAGGTGAAACTTCCTCATAGATTCATTTCTCTGCAGAGCAACTAACAATCATTTTGTACGTCAGGGTGAATAATGATTCCTGACGAAATTCTTTCCCCTGTTTTTGTTTTTAGGTGGTCTATTTAATCTGGTGTGTGTGTGTGTGTGTGTGTGTGTGTGTGTCCGTGTGTGTGTCTGTGTGTGTTTGCTGCGGAGAAATTGTGACAAGTACTGTATTTCAAGTTTTAAGCTCAATGTGTCTTGTACCAGCTAGTAATCATACATCATGCATCATCATCAACGTTTCTGTTTTAACACATGGACTAAATGGTGGGCGCTCCTATACACGCATGTGTGTGTGCATGTCTGAGTATGCACGTGTGTATGTGCGTGCTGTCTGCACGCGTGCATGCCTGCACCTGCACACAAGTCAGCGGGATGACACAGCACAGGATACTGACCAGTTCCTGCAGGGAGGTGTTCATCTGCAGGTAGATGACGGGGCTGTCGTTGGGAATGATGACCCGGTCATTGCCGCAAGGGGCACGGGCAGGCCTCACGTTCCAGTTCTGGGGAGTCTCGAAATTGGTGGTGGTCAGCAGCCGCTTGTAGCTGGCCTCGGCGCCTCCTGTAGAGATGGTGGAGGTGGTGGTGGTGGTGTTGACAATGACAATGACAATGGCAATGACAATGGCAATGACAATGGCAATGACAAATTCTTTTATTTCGAGGATAATGAATAAGCACCCATGTGCTTTTTTTACAATCAGTCCCCGCCCTTAGGGATATATAAGAGAAAGAGAGAGAGAGAGAGAGAGAGAGAGAGAGAGAGAGAGAGAGAGAGAGAGGGTGAGAGAGAGAGATGAAGAGGGACGAGAGAGAGAGGAGAGAGAAGAGAGAGAGAGAGAGAGAGAGAGAGAGAGAGAGAGGAGAGAGAGAGAGAGAGAGAGAGAAGAGGTGTGTGTGTGTTGGGGTGGAATTGAACCTAAGACTGTTCGAGTTTTTTGTCCACCTGCTGTACACACAGTGTGAGAATGTTTGTTTCTTTTTTATGTGTTTGTTTTTGGTGGTGGTGGGTTGGTGGGTAGTGGTGATGGTAGTGGTGGTAGTGGGTGGTGGTGGTGAGGTGGGGTGGGGGTATGTGAATGGGTGCGTTGGTGGTTGTGGGTGGGTGGGCGTGTGGTGGTGGTGGTGGTGGTGATGGTGGTGGTGGTGGTGTGTGGTGGTGGTGTGTGTGTGTGTGTGTGTGTGTGTGTGTGTTGGTGGGTGGGTGGGTAGTGGATGGATGGATGATGGATGGATGGATGGATGGATGGATGGATGGACGGTGGGTGGGTTTTGAGTACATTACGAGGCGACAATGGTTTATTCAGTTTGCCAGCCTGCTTGGCGCATATAAACGTAAAAATATGCTGATATCTGGTAAATGTGTGTGTGTGTGTGTGTGTGTGTGTGTGTGTGTGTGTGTGTTGTGTGTGTGTGTGTGTGTGTGTACATTACGATGCAAGAATGGTTTATTCAGTTTAGTTCGGCAATTTGGCCAATATAATGTGAGAAGGAAAATATGTATACATCTGGTTAATGCGTGCACCCGTGCGTGTATGTGTGTTGTTGTTGCTGTTGTTTTGTTATATGTCTATTCACTACTTGGTGATATAGACACGCACGCAGTCACATCTACACAACCCCGGTATCTTTCTGTACCCATATATATATATAGTCTGTGTGTGTTTCTACACATAAGAAAGTCGTGTACTCCATCAAATGAATATGTACTGACGACAATACACCACATGCCTCAGTATGTCTATATTCATGTATGTACACACAAACTGTGCACAACTGAATTTTCACATCGTTACTGCAAAGATATTTTAGGGCGCTTGAATGCAAATACCTGCACTCTTTGGCAAGGTGAGCTAACATCGCGTCAGAAACTCACACACGGAACAATCAATTAGTTACATTGAATTATCATTCCAGTGAAACTGGTTGGTTTCGTACTTACAAAACTGGGTCACATTCAATCAAACTATTACCCCAAAAACATTCTGCAGAAAACAAACAATTGAAGAAGAAAAAAAAAAAGTTCGCATCGAAAATATACAAATATAAAATAGATATTAACGCGCACTCGCAAGACAGCTAAGCAAGTAAGCGCAGGCGCAGGCGCACACAGACACCAGACACAGACACACACAGACACAGACACACACACACACACACACACACACACACAGTGTTTGCACCAACACACACGCAGTGTTTGCACCCAACACACACACACACACACAAAGCGCGCGCGCGCGCACGCAAACACACACACACGTTAAAAGTACTACACCACACACTGCCATTTACTACACAGGGCCTTGGCTTATGCTCTCTCTACTCTCTCGCTCTCTCGCGCTTCTCTCTCTCTCTCTCTCTCTCTCTCTCTCTCTCTCTCTCTCTCTCTCTCTCCTCTCTCACACACACACACACACACACACACACACACACACACACACACACGAGCGCGCGCGCGCGCGCCATTCACTTTCTGATGTGCCACATAATTATGATTGATTATTACTTACAGCATGAGGTTTGTGCCCCCCCCCCCCCCCCCCCCCCCCCCTCCCCCGCTTTTCTTTGTTATGATTTTAATTTTAATGGGTTTTTTTTTATATTATTATTAGAGGGCTGAATGTTAAAAAAAAAAGGCAGTTGTCTTACTTATTCTATCACCTGAAAATAGAATTAATTCTATTCAATTCAATTCTTTGTTACTCAGGCACGCACCCTAGCCCACCCACCCACCCATCCATCCACCCACACACCCACTCACTCACACACACGCACGAACACACGCATACATACACACACATACACCCACTCTCTCACACACACAACACACAATGCACACATGCACGCACGTACGCACGCACGCAGCGTGCAACACACACACAACACCTTATCACAAGAAAGAACATTTATGAATGAAATGTAATTGAAAGGTCAATAGCAAGGTGCCAGAAACAGCAGACAGTAGATAAATGATTAAGTAGATAGATACATACATGGATAAATGATGAAAAGAACAACAAGAGAAACAGATCCAGCCTCCCCAAAACAAAAACAACAACAAAAAACACATAAAACAACAATCCTTAAACCAAAATCGCAAAGGTTTATATGATAATAAAATCAACGTTTAGTTCATGATTTTTGTTTTAAAACAAATCCATCGTCTCTTCTACATCTTCATGAACTAACTGAATCAAAGTGATGGTGAACAGATGTAATTGTTTTCATCATCATCATCATCATCATCATCATCATCATCAACAACACCAGCATCATCATCATTACTTTTTTTAAATATTATTATCATTCGCGTGCACTGTGTCTCTAAAGAGTTCTTAAGGCCTGGCTTTTTCTGTAACTTTGTTTAAGAATTAAATGCATTTTGTAGTCATAGATTTTGTTCTCCTCATAATCATTACCCCTCCCCCCAAAAAAACAACAACAAAAAAACAAACAAACCCAAAATGAATTTCAAACAACTTACCAAAAGAAGCGAAGAGAAGGCACACAGTTAAAACCACGAAATTCATTGTTGCTGCTTCATGCACTCCGAACCCAGAGAGGTCTGATCTGAAAATGAAAATTGTCACGCCCCCCTCAAACCGTGGCACAACGGCTGTTAGCCACAGACAGACAGACAACACATACGTGATAAGACAGAACTTTCTATGTAGCTTTTAGTTTTACGGTCACTCGCCCGGAGCTCGAGTGAGGGTCGTAACGTTGTACGCCCTTAGCGTGCTTGTTGGCGTAAACGAAACTTGAGCTTGGTCTGGATTGGTTAATCTGCTTTAGTAATGTGTCCGATCTTTCTGTATGATAACCCCTTTTCAAAAGACCAACTTTCCTGTCATTTTGTTTACGAAAATTCAAAAGAGCACAAACATGATTAGACATTAGCACTGAAATGATGGAAAAAAATGTTACTTTCATTTAATTGTGAACTTCTTCTTGCATCATAATTATTTTCAACTCCAAACAGTTGCTATTAATTTTTAGAGTTGTAAAACCATGACCAATTCTGCATCCACGTGGGGATACCGGGGCATTTTTCAGAATGAATAATAGCACGCTGTGCTAGAAATTTCGTCTATCTTTCTCTCTTTGTTTTTGTCTTGTTCTTAATAATAAATAATTATACATGGAATTTTTATAGCGCTATATCTTGCACAAAAGAACAACCCAAATCAAAGGGCTTTCATTCATCCTACCCATTCACATGCAGCCAGTTACAATTAATAGAGTGTTTTTTAACAAGTTCAAATGTATACACACGCTCACTGGCACGCGCACACACACACACACACAAAGGTTGTACATCCGGCAGGGTGATGGGCTTTTGGCAGGGGCAAAAATGAAATGGAACAAGAGGGGAGAATCTTAGGTTTTAAATAAATGTGTCTTGAGGCCGGATTTACCTTTCTTACCTTTCTGTCATCTCTCTTGCTTACTTTCTGCCTTCCCAGTCCATGATCCTGCCTTTTTTCCTCAAATCTTACAAACATGTTTTTCATACGTTATATATTTTATCTGTATTGTTCTGTTCTGGCGACCAGGTAGAGACAATAGACGGGGATGGGTACATGATGTCCATTTTGTAGTATTATTTGCCCATATGGTATTTTTCCCATGTATTTTTTTGTTTTTGTTGTACATTGAAGTGTTCATTATTCTTTATTAGGCTTTTTTTGGGGAGTGGGTGGGGGGGGGGGGGGGGGGGGGGGGATAACCTGAGGATGATAGATTCAGCAGGATGGCTGATATTCCCAGGACAGTCTGGTTTTATTGACCATAAGAAACAGAACTAAGGCACTTTGTCATTTTTAGTGTTTTTTTCTCTTTTTTTCAGATTGACATGTTAGATCTTTAAGCGGTTTGATGGTGTTGATTTTTAACATGGGGTGAATGCTATTGGAGTTGGTGTAATTGATGTTAGGTGACAGCCCTGAAATGGCCTTCATGGTCGGTGGAGCTATAAACAACATGAAATGAAACGGCAAATTATGAACTGAGAGCTAGCTCTGTGTGTGTTTGTGTTCTTAAAATTCCTTCATATGGAAAACAATCTGCTCGGTACTAAAAGAAGATCTGCCACTCTCTTGGGTGGGGCGGAAACTCTGTAGGTCGCACCTCCATGCCACGTTGATGTAGGTGTTCTCTTGATGGGGACGTGGGGCAGGGTGGGCATAACCTCAAGCTGTGGTGAACGCGGACGCACGACAACAAAGCAAGTTCTTGGCATCCTCCACCAAGAGGGGGCACAGACTAGTCTGGTCATGAGATGCTGTGAAGTGGGACCGTGAGGGCCGAGGCCAGCAGGCAGACCTCCTGCAGAGTGACCAACAACCAGCACAGGAGAAGACCAATGTGGCCTCGAGGGGTCGTAGAAAAAGGAAAAGCTAGAAACGTTGGCATGAGAAAATGGAACACATCACAATCTTCTACAATGCAAATTAAACGCAGGATGTGCACCCCGTATGGGTTTGCCCTATTTATATAAGTAGCCTACACCCCCTCCCCCCCCCCCAAACTCCGAAATATCATTACTATACAAACGTACAAGAAGGAGGGTGGCAGGGCGGTTTAGACGTTTACCTGCCTAACAAGTAAACAATGAGGTTCGGGTTCGATACCCGGCCTTGCCCTTTCTTCCCAGCTTGACGGGGAAAATCGAAGTGAATGTCAAGTCTTTCGGAGTCCTTTGTGCATGCATTTTTGAAGTTTTGTCATCCGTTCCTACTGGCACAAAATGGCCTGCTCTTCGGAAAGGCGGAACGGGTTTTAAGGTGAGCACAAGATGTTTCTGCAAGTGTTCCTACTCAGAACCTCGGTTCTCATCCGAAAGATTTTCGGGGAAGTGGAGCTGGTACTGACGATGTTAACTCTGGGGTAAAATTCCTCTCAAACAGCATTTTGGTGGTGGCTTGAACCCGGCCCTCAGATCGCGTGCTCAACGCTGTAACCACTAGGCTAACCCCCCCCCCCCCCCCCCCCCCCCCCCCCTTCTTTTTAAAAAATATTTATTATAAGCGAGATAGATATAATTATAAGTAAATAAAAGATCATACAACTTCTGACGCTAATTGACCATATGCAAGGCTATACCATTGTGTGCCGGTGGGAACGGATGACAAATTGACAAAACTGCATACACACGGGGACTGGGTGTAAAAAAGCACACTAGTGCTTATTCCATTATCCTCGAAAGAAAGAAATTAATACAATAATAAATAAATACCAATCAAAGCTCACTCATACTGTTACAGCCAAATTCTCCACTTGGGTAAGAAAGAACTCAAGGTATCGGCTTTAGAAGAATGGTGTATCAAGTGTCCCAGGCTGTGCCAGTTACGGAATAGTACTTTGCTTACAGAAGATAGGCTCTTAACTACTTTATGGTCAAGCTATCTATCTATCTGTCTGTCTGTCTCTGTCTCTGTCTCTGTCTCTCTCTCTCTCTCTCTCTCTCTCTCTCTCTCTCTCTCTCGTGTATGTTGTGAGTGTTTCATCTTTAAAGTTGTCATCAGAGCGAGAGAGAGAGAGAGAGAGAGAGAGAGAGAGAGAGAGAGAGAGAGAGTGATATTAGAGTAATGATATTAGAGTAATAATAATAGTAGTAATAATTAGTGTGTGTGCGTGCGTGTGTGCGTGCATGGTGCGTGCATCCGTGTGTGTGCGTGTGTGTGCGTGCATGCGTGCGTGTGTGCGTGCGTGCGTGTGCACGCATAGGCGTACGCGTACACTTTTGCTTTTGTGCATTTGTCAATATTTTGTAGGGAAAGGGGGGGGGGGGGGGGAGAGAGAGAGAGAGAGAAAGGCAAAACTACATAGTCATTCTATTTTGTTGTTGTTGTTGTGTTGTTGTTAGTGGGAATTTTTTTGTTCCTCGAATAGAGATCCGAGGTTCACCAAGGGTGAGATTTTACGTGTGCAGCCGTTTACCCGCCATTAAGGTAGCCGCATTCTGAAGTTGGGGATGGTGTCTAAACACGACACCAGTGTGCATACGGGTTTTTGTTTGCTTGTTTGTTTGTTTGTTGTTTAGATGTTGTTTTGTTTTGTTTTTTGGTCATCTCTTTCAACTGGCACGAAATGATCTACTCTTTCGAAAAGCTCAACGGGTTTTAACGTGTAGTCTGAGTATTCTGCATGTGTTCGCACACGGGACCTCGGTTTACAGGCTCATCTGAAGGACTTGTGGGGGGAGTGGAGTTGGCACTGATGTTAACTCCAGGGGGAAAATTCCCTCGAACGGGAGCCTGGGTGGTGGCTCGAACCCGGGCCATCAGATCACGAGTGCAATGTTCTAGCCACATGGCTATCCTGCCCCTTCACCCCCACCCCCCTTCCCCCGCCCACCCCTCATATTCTGGTTTATTGTGTCATAAAAGAACGTAGCTGAAGTGGTACCAAAACATGAAGCAAGTCATAACTGGTGGAGCCAAATAGCAAATGTGGGGCTGGGAGGAGAGTGGGGGATTATTTCGAGTGTGTGTGTGTGTGTGTGTGTGTGTTTGTTTTTTTGTTTGTTTGTTTTGTTCTTTTTTTATCGAGGATAATGGAATAAGCACTCATGTGCTTTTTTTACATCCAGTCCCCGTGTGTATGCGGATTTGTGAATTCTGTCATCTGTTCCCACCGGCACACAATGGCCTACTCTTACGAAAAGCGGAACAGGATCTAACGTATGCGCAAGATGTTCTGCGTGCGTTCGCACACGGGGCCTCGGTTTATAGTCTCATCCGAAGGACTTAAGAGTGTGTGTGTGTGTGTGTGTGTGTGTGTACGTGAGAGATTTAGTTTGCATGCCGTGTAGGCTTATACCCATTTCATCCTCACTACCGGCCATGACTGACCTACTCTTCCGCGCAAATCGGACAGGCTTTTAACGTGTCCATAAGATGGTCTGCGCGTAAGACCCTCGTTTTGTAGTCTCCTCCCAAGGACTTCTGCATAAAATGATATCGGCACCAATGCTAACTCCAGGGGAAACTCCCAACTAAAGAGGACCTTTGAGGAGGCTCCAACCTAAGCCTCCAGTCAGACCACAATTCGGGGCTGTAACTTTTGGTTTGATCATATTAGAGTCCCAGCGAGGAACTACATGTAGGGGATGCACCACAACCTACCATCATTGACACTGTAACCACTAGGCCGGCCCTGGCATTTGGACTGTCCTGAGCAATGGTGTTTTCCCCAGGGGGTGCCCGAGGCCTGTCAGTATCAACAGCATTCCCACCTTCTGGAAAATCTGTGCTAAGAATTCCCACTTTCGATCCTTCTCTTTGTTTCTGCCTTGTTCCTTTTCTTCCTGTCACCTCACTCTTGTCTTTTTTTTCTGCCCTCTTGGTCCATTCTTCTGCCCTTTTTTTCCCCCTAGAAAGACATAACAAGTCTCTCCCACGCAGAAATCGGATGCCCTGGGCCTGACTTGTCAGGTGCTTAACAGCAGTGGGACGCATTTTTGCTCATATGACAGCCAACAATAGCTGATGTGTGAGCGTTTGACGAACAAGGAAAAGAAGAAACAATGGTGTTGACACAATCCTTGGTTGGGAAGAAACCTGATAGGGCACCACCCCCCTCATTTGCAATGCGAGTTTCCGAGACGCGAGAGATCGTGTCCCGAATAATGAACACGCTACACACAATTAGACTATACGTGAAGAGGCTATGCTGAACTCTTCAAACAATAAGATGACTGCATGAATAACTATGGAGAAACCGTACCAATAAGAGTTTATAAAGTTGACACATTATTGATAGGCGTTACTTTCCAAGTTACTGTTATACGTGTTTGTTTGTTTGTTTGTTTGTTTTGTTTAGATATTAGTTTTGACCAGGGAATCTGGAAAGATGGAAGCAGTGGAAAGTGTGTACATGGGATTGAGGAGGGTACGGTTGTTACACAAATAATTTTGTAGGCACAGATGGGCGACACGTTTGCGTGCTCACGAACGCGCGCGTGCACGCGCGCATACACACACGCGCGCGTGCGCGCGCGCACACACACACACACTTCCTGTATCCATGCACTCATACATGCACGCACGCACTCACACACACGCACACCTGCATGCGTCTGCATGCGTGGAGACCCACGCATGTGTGCGCGCGCGCTCACACACACAAGCACACACACAAGCACGCGCGCGCGTGCACACACACAAGCAATTGCATTGCTTATTCAATGTACCATCTGGAAATATAAATTTGACTTGCCTTCACTTCACAGAGAGAGAGAGAGAGAGAGAGAGAGAGAGAGAGACAGAGACAGAGACAGACAGACAGACTCAGATAGGCAAACAAGCAGGCAGACAGACAGAACAAACGGGGTGAAACATAAGAACCAGACTGCAAACATCAAGTTGAAGAAACAAACATCCAAACAATAAACAAACCCGCGGAACTAATCCAACAGCAACAAGGGATGTGGTCGTGGCGAAAGCATCGGTGTGGGGACAGTGATGGAACATATCAAGTGGTAGGTATACAGGTTACATAGTAAAGCTGATATTGTCAGGTAAAAAAAAGTGATGATGATGATGATGATGATGATGATGATAGTTGTGGTAGCGGTGGTGGTAATGACGATGACGACGACGACAACGATGACGATGATGATATAACGATGATGATGATGACAAAAACGACGACTACGACGATGATGATGGTGATGGTAACGACGACGATGGTAATGATTATAGTAACAGTAAAGAAGATAACGCAAAACAGTCTAAAACAGACTGACCGACCTAAAAGAATGAAAAGTCAAGAGAACAGAAAAGTTTGTTAGAAAAATAATAACAACAACATACAAACAAACAAACAACAAGCCAAAAACCAGAAAAAGCAAAAAACAAATGGAAAAAACAAACAAACAGAAAACAAAACAAAAACCAAAAGAAGCCCACATGACAAAAGAATAAGTTAAAAAAAAAACAACAACCAAAACAAAAACAAAAACCAACAACAACAACAACAAAAACAAGCAAAAAGACTTTCTTTACCACAAGAAAAAGACAAAATAAGTAAGTCTTGGCCGAAAATAACCTTATGATTCAAAACATGATGGCAAATGCTTGGAACAATATAACGAAGATATTACATAACTGCATTGTTTAAAAAAAATCGACAGCTTTTCAGAGTAACCAGGGTACAGTAATGACATCGTAGCAGAGTGGGTAGGACCTCACTTTAGAACTTCCTTGAACGCTCAGACGGCCACTATTGTTTCCTGTTATATGAGCGAAAATGCGTTAAGCTGCTGTTAAGCACCGAACAAGTCAGTCCCAGCGCACCTGATTTCGTCGTGGGCTATAATTGCTGTCCTTTAAATCTTTCTGGGGTTATAAAAGCAGGAGAATGGACCAAGAAGGCAGAAAATAGACAAGAAGGAGAAGTGAGGGGGGGGGGGGGGGGGGGGAGGAACAAAACCAACAAAAAAAGGCAGAAACAAAGAGAAGGATAGAACAGAGGAAATTCCTTGCACAAAATTTCCAGAAGGCGGAGATGCTATTTTAAAATGATAGCACCTCCCCCCCCCCCCCCCCTCCGCTTGGCATCCACAAAGGAGAAAATGAAGTAACTGGGCGTCAGGCGTTCTCCTAGCTTAAGTTAAGTACTCTCGGGTTTATCCAGAATGTGCACTGTATCTGACTAACTTCTCTTGGGAATCCCTGTCACAGTACACACTGGATGAGATGTTTACACATGTGCGACTGTTTTCAAATACATCACCATAGAGAAAAGGATACTCTGACTTGAGGATTCACTTTAAGGATGCGAGTTTGAGAGTTTTCACCAGACCAACACTGCAGGCATCTGAATTTCTTGGGTCCAGCTGATACCTGGATATATGAAATGATAGTAAGCATAGATTACAACCATTCAAGTAGTCTCAAAGAAAATGCACTTCCATACAGCAACATTATGTCATCCTCATCATTATTGGTCATCATGCAATTAAAAAAAAAACCCACCCTTCTTTCTATAGAAAAATAAAGGAGACCGACCGACAAGAAAAGAGAGAGGGCTCACATGTGCTCAACAGAATTTTATTTTATAAACATTCTTTTATTTCGAGGATAAAGGAATATTCACTCACGTGGTATTTTACATCCAGTAACCAGTGTAGCCTACATGAGGTTTTGTTCCCAGCAGCACAAGATGGCCTACTTTTTCAAAAAAGCGGAACAGGTTGGTCTTTTAACGTGTGCACGAGATGTTCATTCATACACAGTAAAAAGGTAAAGGTAAAGGAGTCCCATAACCTATGTGGTCGTAGGGGAGCGAGGCGTCAGAGACCTCACTTCTCTAGGGCCAGCATACTGAGGGCGGCGCCCATCTCCTCTCCCTCCCTGCTTTACCTTCCCTGACCCTAAAGAGGGCAGGTACCCATTTACCTTCCCTGACCCTAAAGAGGGCAGGTACCCATTTACAGCTGGGTGAACTGGGGGAGCTGTACTGAAGCCAAGGCGCGCAAATGGTCACCCATCCAACTGGTAACCACACTCGACGCTGCTTAACTTGGCTGGGGGAAAGCGAGTGCTCGACCACTGAGCTATCCCGTCCCCCACATACACAGTACTGCAGAAAATACCACTAGCCCAGTTGCATAGACCCAGAATTTAGCACATGACTGAAATGAATGGGAAAGTTTGGGTAAGCTGTGCTCCACTGGCTACCCAGAGTCAAGAACAAATGAGAAAAAGACGACAGACAAGTATGGGTCATAGAAAGTTATATCATCATCATCACCACCACCACCACCACCATCATCATCGTTGTCGTCGCTGTCATCGTCGTTTTTGTAGTTGTAGTTGTTGTTGCTGTGATACATCAGTTAACAAGGTAAAGGAGTCCCATAACCTATAAGGTCGTAGGGGAGCGAGGTGTCAGAGACCTCACTTCTCTAGGGGCCAGCATATTGAGAGCAGCGCCCATCTCCTCTCCCTCGCTGCTTTACCTTCCCTGACCCTGAAGAGGACAGGTACCCATTTACAGCTGGGTGAACTGGGGGAACTGTACTGAAGCCAAGGCCCGCAAACAGCAAACGGTCACCCACATCAGTTTAAGGATCTCCTAAACATCATGATTTTTTAAAAGCACAACATTAGTAACTGTTTCAGAACTGAATGACTCAGATTTTATTCTACTGCAATTTTGAAATATCAACTTTTTTTTTTAAATCTTGGAAAACTGGTTTCGTTTTCTTTTATTAAAAGTATACTGTACCAAAGAAATGTTTTAGTGATCAGAAATTAGATGTGCATATCTTTTATTACGGAATTTCATTCATTCATTCATTCATTCATTCATCCATTCATTTATTCATTCGTTTATTCTCACGGAGGTTTGTGGGTTCGTTATTCATTCATTATATCGATCCAATACGGAAAATCGGAACAAGGGAGACAATCGTAAAAACAGAGTTCTCATGCACACGAAATAGGGAAGAGTCATCTGTTGTTGATGAGCTCAAACACATAGCAGTCGACAGCCCGTTTTCTGATAAATTCACCCGGTAAGTGCTGTCTGCATACTAAATCGATGACATGTTGACCGATTGTTTGAAATTATATTGTTCGAACAGAGTGAATAAGCATAGCGTGAATCGGCAGCAAGTCTTTGAACATATTGATGGAGATGCCCTCCATTCCACTAGTTTCTTTGCAATGATCGTCATGATAATTCTGTCCCACTTATTATTCAATATTTTCAAGAAAATCGGCGTCTCGGTTTCATTTCTAGAACCATCGTGATTGATATTGGATCACATTGGGACTAAACAAAGCCTTTTATTCAAATAGGAAACTAGAACACAAAGCATGAGAAAGAAAATACATATTCCAGTGTCTGATCGCAAGTCACAAGACGTAAAAAAATACAATGCAGGTGACACATAGGCCTAATACACTTGTCAGTGAGTCATGAAAGTTGAAAGGAATGAAAGGGAAGAATGCTTAACAAAGAGTCTTTCTTTAGTTTATAGATTTAACAAATGCAGATGTAATGATTAGTATTAGATGTTAGTATGATTTGTTAGGGGCTCAGTTAATTAAACCAGCAGGCTTTAGCATAAGTGTATGGGTTGCTAACACTAACAGTTGCTGGGGAATCATTTTTGAAACAAGTGTTATTGAATCCATCATGCTGTTAGAATCTGCTATACAAATATTTCAGTTTTCATTATTCAATCAAACATTTTGTTGAAGTATTAGACTATTTAAATTACAATACTAATAGAATCTTCTTCTTCCTTTTTTGTCATATTTCACCCAGGGGAGGTTTGACATTGATGAGCCTTCTCCATCTCTCTCTGTTTTGAGCCTCCTCCTTTCTCAAAGATCATCTGCAATACAGGCAGCCCAGGTTTTGCTAGGTCTTCCCTTTGGTCGCTTTCCATCCACTACGAAGTTCATCGCTCTTTTTATGATGTGGTGGTCTGCTTTCCGTTGAATGTGCCCAAACCAGCGCAGTCTACTGCTACTAGCTACAGACTTCAGATCATCAACTTTGCACATTCTCCATAGTTCTTTATTCGTGATCCTGTCTTCCCATTTGATCTTTGTCATGTAGCGTAGCATTCAGTTTTCATAGCTCTTCAACAAATGTTTGATGGTTTTTGTGAAAACCCACGTCTCCGAACCATACAGGAGAACAGGTCTGATGCAGGCCTTATATATCAGACAATATAATACTGTTACTAAGTTTATACTAAATAGTAAAATCAGTATATAATATATTTAAAATGTGATCAGGTACTGAGGTAGCTTTTTGAAGTTATTCCAAATGATGCAGGTATTTCAAATCATCTTCTTCCTTTTTGTCATGTTTCTCCCAAGGGAGGTTTCACATTGATGAGCCTTCTCCATCTCTCTCTGTTTTGAGCCTCCTCCTTTCTCAAAGATCATGTGCAATACAGGCAGCCCAGATTTTGCTAGGTCTTCCCTTTGGTTGCTTTCCATCCACTACGAAGTTCATCGCTCTTTTTATGATGTGGTGGTCTGCTTTCCGTTGAATGTGCCCAAACCAGCGCAGTCTATTGCTACTAGCTACAGACTTCAGATCATCAACTTTGCACATTCTCCATAGTTCTTTATTCGTGATCCTGTCTTCCCATTTGATCTTTGTCATGTAGCGTAACATTCAGTTTTCATAGCTCTTCAACAAATGTTTGATGGTTTTTGTGAAAACCCACGTCTCCGAACCATACAGGAGAACAGGTCTGATGCAGGCCTTATATATCAGACAATATAATACTGTTACAAAGTTTATACTAAATAGTAAAATCAGTATATAATATATTTAAAATGTGATCAGGTACTGAGGTAGCTTTTTGAAGTTATTCCAAATGATGCAGGTATTTCAAATCTTCTTCTTCCTTTTTGTCATGTTTCTCCCAAGGGAGGTTTCACATTGATGAGCCTTCTCCATCTCTCTCTGTTTTGAGCTTCCTCCTTATTTATGCCCCTTTCTCTAAGATCATCTGCAATACAGGCAGCCCAGATTTTGCTAGGTCTTCCCTTTGGTCTCTTTCCATCCACTACGAAGTTCATCGCTCTTTTTATGATGTGGTGGTCTGTTTTCCATTGAACGTGCCCAAACCAGCGCAGTCTATTGGTACTAGCTACTGACTTCAGATCATCAACTTTGCACATTCTCCAGGTATTTCAAATGAGTAATCATAATAATTTCTAACAATAATTTATATCTGGCTGTCCAAACTTTATGACTTTATAACTTTACAACTTATGTAAAGACCAGTTTGAGGATGTCTGCCTACAGTTTGCATTCTTGAATTTCTTCTGGCAGGTTTATAACACTGTCAGTAACTGCTAAAACACTAAATTGTCATTTATATCAGCGGACTGAAGCTCATCTAATCTATGGGAGGAGAAGTGTTAAGAAATAATTTATTTGTTTTATTTTGGATATAAATCAGCATCATGCCCTATACTGGCTATAGACCTGAGTTCATCTTCCTTTCCTTCTTCTTTTTGTGTAATAATTGTTGTTTGTTTGGGGTTGGTTTTTTTTACTGGATCTGTATTGTTTTGGACTTTAATCACACATGTATTGCCTCAGACTGTTTCTGCATTATTCATTTATGCCATCTGGCTAGCAGTGTGGACTCAAGGACAGTTTTAACATTACTATTATTGTCACATACCGGGATAGACTTATGCAATGTTCAGCATTTTCCCCACATAGCGCACAACTATATATATATATATATATATATATATATATATATATATATATATATATATATATATATAGTATATATATAATATATGTGTGTGTGTGTGTATAGTATATATATATATATATATATATATATATTATATATGTGTGTGTGTGTGTGTGTGTGTTTGTGTGTGTGTGTGTGTGTGTGTGTGTTTGAAATAATCATTGACATATCTTTTGTTTGCTGATTTTTTTTAAACTCTTAGGAAAATTCAGTTGACATGTTTCCTAATCCATCTTGCATTTATAACTCATTGCTCATCATGTTTACTTTGTTGTCAAATTCAGTAAGAAATCAGAAGCTAAGAAATCATAACATCTGCTGATTTTATTTTTGAGGAACATGACGCTTGAAGGTGTGACTGGCTACTTGTACAGCAGAGACGGGTAGATATTACAATTCAGTGTTGTGTATTTCACTTTGAAAACAGAGTTTTTGTACTTTGTTGGCAAAAGTACCTGTTTTATAATAATAATAAATGGAACTTATATAGCACTATATCTTGCAAAGGCAAATCAAAGCACATAAGATAGAAGTAGGAGATCACATAATAGTTATGTGTGCTACATATTTTTTTCATAAAAGCCTCCATCTTACCAACCAGCTTCTATTACTATTACCACCAAAAAAAAGCCTTAAAACAAAACGAAAAAAAAGCCGTTTTGTTAGTGTAGGGGGAAGGAAAAGAAAATTGGAAGCTGCTGGTTACACCTTTGTCTTCTCCCCCGAGGGGATGCCGGGGGCCTATCAGTATAAATAGCATCCCCACATTCTGGAAATTCTGTGCTAGAAATTTCCTCTTTTCTATCACTCTTTGTTTCTGCCTTGTTCCTTTTCTTCCTGTCACCTCCTTCTTGTCTATTTTGTGCCTTCTTGGTCCATTCTCCTGCCTTTTTTCCAGAAAGAACTTAAAAGGTAACTATTCTCTCTTGCGCTGAAGTCGGATGCACTGGGCCTGACTTGTCAGGCGCTTAACGGCAGCGTGACGCATTTTCGCTCATATAACAGACAACAATAGTTGCTGTCTGAGCGTTCAACGAAGAAGAAGACCTTTGTCTTTCGTGCAAAATTGCAAACACCAACTGTACTCACGATGGCAGTATTCTTTGTTTAGACATTTATTTATAAACATTTCTGGTCATCTATCTTGGAATTTGATTATGTAGAGACATATTTACCCACTTTTGTTTTGCACAGACATGTCTACACTCACCCACTTTCATTGTTCATTAGGTTTTTAAAAAAGGCTCTTTCCACACCATGCACTGTTCCAGACTATATCATAAACTGAGGTCCTGAGTGTGAATGCACTCAGAACATGTGCACATATTAAAACTTGTTTCTGCCTTTCAGAAGCATAGGCCGTTGTGTGTCAGTAGGATCACATGACAAAGTTTACAAATCATATGTATACGGGGAATGGATATAAAAAAGGACATGAGTGATTTTTCCATTGTTGAAATAAAAGAATAAATAAATGAATTCATACATAAATAAATAATATACACACGCATTAGTTGTGCAATCTTGTTGATGTCAAAGGGAAAGTTTCAAAGAATCACTAACACTAGGGGTAGTTGTTAAGTCAAGCCATCTGTAAGCTTGGAGGTTGTGTTTAATCCTCATCAGAGAATAGCTTATTTTGTTACATTTTTCAGGCTGAGAGAGAGGGAGAGAAGAGAGAGAGAGAGACTTGATGTGAATCTAGATGAGCTGGTTTCAAGAATGTGCAAAAATGTAATAAATGTTGTTGTTTTTTTTGTCCTTTTTCAGTTTTTGTTGAAAATGATCAGTTTGTTGACCCTCAAAGCTAGTAGTAGTATCCATATGTTATATATAGTAAACTTGTATAATGTTCTGAGATGCAACATTGGATCTCTCTCTCTCTCTCTCTCTCTCTCTCTCTCTCTCTCTCTCTCTCTCTCTCTCTCTCTCTCTCTCTCTCTCTCTCTCTCTCTCTCTCTCTCATTGTTGTTATTTCTTTGTCTATCTATCTCTCTTTCTCATTGTTGTTATTCCTTTTTGTAGATGTTGTGCTTGTATCCCACTTGAAGTTCTCTTGATTTAAGATGAAAAAGTATTGTTATTCAGAGGTTGTAGCCAACTGGTACCCAGAGCTGAGTGTGCCACAAGTGCACTCATTTGGGTGAATCATTAAGTGTTAGATATTATTATACTCCTTAATTCTAACTGGCTTTAAGTGTTAGATATTATTATACTCCTTAATTCTAACTGGCTTTAAAAGGCTCTGTGATGAAGTGGATCAGTGGTCTAGAAGTAACACTCCCATCTGAAAAACAAGAAATCTTGGGTTCCACCCCTGTGTGAACCTGACATTTTCTATCATCTACTAGACCTTGAGTGGTAGTCTGGGTGCTAGTCTTTTGGTTGAGACAATAATCCAAGGTCCTGTATGCAACAGACATTTAGCACATGTGAAAGAATCCACATCAACATGAGAATTTTTCCTGGCAAAATTCTGTATGAAAAAAATCTACTCTTTTAGAGAAACAGAAACACAGACAGAGAAAATAACCTCCTCATAATAGATAGTGCTTCTCTAATGGCAGTGCATTTTCCCATGGGAGAGCAGCCCAAATGTCTGCTCTTGCTGAAAGATCTGCTCAACACACAATACAGTACAATGCAAGGCTGCTGAGAATGATTACAAGATTCCACTTGAAACTATGTTCCTGATAATTATATATGATCTGCTGACCCAGGTTTGAATCTTGCTCATGAGGATTTTCCTCTGGAGTTAACATCAAAGCTGACTCCACTGCCTCCAAAAGTCCATAAACCGAGGTTCCATGTGCGAAGGCATGCAGAACATTTTGCGCACATGTTAAATCCTGTTCAGCTTTTCGGAAGAGTAGGCATTGTGTGCCGGTGGGAACAGATGACAAAATTTACAAAATTGTATACACACGGGGATTGGATGTAAACAAGCACATGAGTGCTTATTCCATTATCCTTGAAGAAAAGAAGAAAATAGCTAACATAAATATGTTTGTTGAACCTTGTAACACATCAATGGGGCTTTTGTTTGTTTGTTTGTTGGTTCATTTTTTAATGTTTTTTAAAGGTTATTTTCTATGATAAGGTAAAGGTATCTCATAACTTATGCAGTCATAGGGGAGTGAGGCATCAGAGTACGTCTCTTCTCAAGGGACCAGCATATTGAGGGCGGCGCCCATCTATCTCCCTCGCTGCTTTACCTTCCATGACCCATAAAGAGGCAGGTACCCATTTACAGCTGGGTGAACTGGGAGGGGGACTGTACTGAAGCCAAGGTGTGCTAACAGTTACCCATCTAAACTGGTAACCACGCTTGATGCTGCTTAACCTTGGATGGGGAAAGCAAGTGCTCTGACCACTGAGCTATCCGGCCCTCCCAAATATTTTCTATGGATGTAGATAAAATTTAATAATAACTAAGCAAGTTACGGAAGGTGGCAGGATGGTTAAGACGTTTGTCTGCCAACAAGTCAACCGTGAGGTTCTGGGTTCGATTCCCAGCCTCGCCCTTTCTTCCCAGTTTGACAAAAAAATCGAACTGAATGTCAAAGTCCTTCGGATGAGACTATAAACCGAGGCCCCGTGTGCGAACGCATGCAGAACATCTTGCACACATGTTAAATCCTATTCCGCTTTTCGAAAGAGTAGGCCATTGTGTGCCTGTGGGAACAGATGACAAAATTTACAAAACCGCATATACACGGGGACTGGATTAAAAAAGCACATGAGTGCTTATTCCATTATCCTCGATATAAAGAATAAATAAATAAAAATAAATAAATAAATAAGTTTGGAAATCTATCTCTGCTTTCATGTCTAGGGAATTGATGTCAGAGTCTTGAAGGTCTTGGGACTGTCATTGTGCCAGTGTGATGACAGTCAGTGTTTTAGTGCTAGCATCTCAGTCAGTCTGATTCAGCAACTGAGTATTTACTTGAGTCTGGGGCGCGTGTCTGTGTTTATTATTTTTCTTATTCTTTTTATTTCAAGCATAATGGAATAAGCACTCATGTGCTTTTTTACATCCAGTCACTGTGTGTTTTCCGTTTTGTAAATGTTGTCATCTGTTCCCTCCAGCACACAATATCTTACTCTTCTGAAAAGCAGAACAGTTTTTACATGTGCGCAAGATGTTCTGGGGATAGTGGAGTCAGCACTGATTTTAACTCCAGAGGAAAAATACTCTTGAATGCGATTCAAAACTTGGGTCAGCAGATCATGAGCGCAAAGCCCATCACTATCCACCAGGCTATCTCATCCCCTGTGTGTGTGTGTGTGTGTGTGTGTGTGTGTGTGTGTGTGTGTGTGTGTGTATAGATAGAAAGTCACTTGGAGTTCTGTGTATGTTAGATAAACAGGTCACTATTAGCACTTAATGAAGTAATCCATCAGTGGTGCAGGGTCATGTTTGCTTGGTGACCTTATGGCATCTTGATAGTGGTTGTAGCTTGGAACAGCTGTTTGCGGTGGAGTAAAGCTAAAATTGTGGGAGTTACAGTACTGGAATTTCACAGAAGTCGACTTACATATATATGATGCATGTGCACACACACATGCATGCATGCACATACACATGTGCACACACACAACAGTGCAGTTTTATGTCCCTGTAGGCTTGCGTGCACATCCAAGAGTGGTAACTAAGCGTTAGAGAGAGAGAGAGAGTGTGTGTGTGTGTGAGTGAGAGAGAGAGAGTGGGGGGGGGGGGGGGGGGGGGGAGAGCACACATATGCATGTGAGCACATGTATGTCACATGTGCATGTGTGAGCACATACATGTGTGTGTGCTTGGATGTGTGTGCTTGGATGTGTGTGTATGCTTGGATGTGTGTGTCCAGCATGCATGTATGTGCATATTTGTGTTCATATGTATTTGCATGCAAAGTGTTATTGCATGCATGCATGACGTGTGCTTGTATCCTAATGACTCCTGCTGCTGAAAAAGAATGCTGTAGTCAAGAGATGAAGAGAAATAGAAGGGAGAGTAAAGAGAATGGTGAAATATTCACAATCCCCTCTGGCCCCCGTCACTGCTCCATCAGTTGTGGGGTGACTCTGGCCTTCCAGATCAATACCAGCCCACCTTGCTGCCTGCCTGCCTGCCAGCCTTCCTTCCTGCCTGCCTGCCTGCCTGCCTATTTGTCCACTCTTGTAGCCGCTGGTGCCTCCCCTCCAAACTCTGGCTTATCTCACCCAGCCCCAAATGTCTTGCCACGCTGCTGCGCTGTACGCTAACATTGCAAAGCAAGTCACCCCATACTGCTCATACACTACCGGCTTCTGCTTGGCCTCTCTGGTGAATTCTAATTCCCTTTTTCTCAGCAATATGGTCGTCTGCCTGGAAAAAATCCTGTGTGGTCAAGCCTTTTTGTTTTTTTCGTCTGTGCTTGTGGCAGGGTGCAGAATGGGAAAAGCTGTGTTGTAAACGCTTGTCATTGATTCGGGGGGGGTATATTGACTCAGGGAGCTAATGACTATCTATAGACAGAAACAATGGGCTGGTGTGAGCTTGTGTTGGATTATTGATCGCTAAGACAGATCCATGAGTCGTGAGTGGCCACATGTTGATGTAATATGGATGCAGGGCTGGATCATGTGTGACTTAGAGGGTGATCAGTGACTGGTCATTGTGGGGGCAGAAAAAAGCTAAGCTAAGAGACAGTCCCTGATGACTGGAGGGCCAGCCGGTGTGTAATTGACATTGATGTGGTGATCTTTTTTTTTTTGTACAGAGGAGGTGTGCTGGTGAGGTGGGGTTTTAAAAAAAAAAAATTATTTGATGTTAGATGGGTGATTTTTTGTATTTGTAGTATGGTTGTTGTAAGTGGTGGAAGCGTACAGATGTTTGCATTTGTATGGGATGTTGTCACTTTAGTGTTGACACATGCGCGTGTGCACACGCACACATGTACAAACACACACACACACATAGTCATGCACAAGCACACAAGCTCAGACATGTCCATACACACATAATTAATTTTATTGTAGTTCTTGCATGCTCTTGTGTACTGAACAGTGAGGAGACACAGAACAGAAAATTGTCCGGTCACCAAAGAGAGTACAAGTAACCTGCCAAATGAAGTTTCCATATGCTGGCAAAAGAAATGACTGCCGTGGTATAGATATTCTAAGTATGTTACGTGTAAAGTTTGTTGAAATATATAGAAAAATTATCAGCATATCTTGGAGGCATGGATTTTTGTCATTAGTTATGTGACCTGACCAGATTTGATGAATAATGTTGCGATGGACATTAGAATTTTAAGCAAAAAGCCACTGACCTGTGTGCCAAGTTACAGAACTGGTTTCCTTATAGAATTTTTGTAGTGATTCTCGTGCACTAGATGCCATCTCTATCATAGAACCTTTAAACCAGTTAGAATATGAGCAAATTATGTCTTCTGAAATAAAGGCATTTTTAATGAATCAATCTGTCAATCAATCTGTCAGTCTATCAAATCAATCAATTCAGTCCATCAAATTCAGTCAAATGTTCAATCGACTCAGTTTAGTCAATCAATTGAATCAGTCAGTCCAATTAATCAATCCAATCAATATCTTTAATTCAAGGCATTTAGGATTAGCAGCAGATGCCTTTTTTTTCTTTCCAAATTTTGTCCTACAGGAGGGATGCACAATGTAGTGTTAATATGGTAAACTGACATAGGCCTATATAATGTTAGTTGAAGAGTGGGGGTTGTGTATAATGCTATCTACTTTTGCCTTTATTACACATCGTTTTATTTGCCTTTGTTTTTCAGTTTTATCAGTTGTTGCACTAACCCTATCAGTATGAACTGAAGGCCAAGGGTTACTGCTCTTTTTCTGTTTTCCTGCTGTGTCCCTGAACTTTGGAAAACTATCTCTCATGATATCAAAGTCTCTTCCTCATGCACTTATTTTTTTAATTTTTAATATTTATTTATTTAGAGGATCATGGAATGAAGCACTCATGTGTCTTTTTACGTCTAGTCCCCATGTGTATGCAGTTTTGTAAATTTTGTCACCCTTTCTTACCAGCACACAGAAGCCTACTCTTCTGAAAAATGGAATAATATGTGCACAAGATGTTCTGTGTGTGCTTGCACAGTGTGTGTGTG
>CM054137.1:14038592-14111092 GCA_028751875.1 Rapana venosa
CACACCTTACAGTCTAGAGAGGATATTATATTGTCATTTTAACTCAAAAGGCTTGTCCTCATTTTTATTTTTGTCTACCATCTGTGGCAGGAGTGGTAATTGTTTTTCAGTTTTTCCGATGACACAAAAAGTGCAATAGCAGATGGCAAAGATTTGAAGAGAGCACTTCATTGTTTTGTAACGTATACAGATTGTATATGCCAAGGTATCTGAAGAGTCCATTATCTCGATTCATGTGTTTTAAGCATATCAAAATGTTATTAGCATACACATATGTGCCAAAGTGTATGTATACACACTCCTGTACTGAGTGATTTATATTATAATTATGTGGCTGTTTTTTGCGTGCATATGCCACTGGACTCGATAGGCTTCTATATATGCTACTTACAGGGATATGCATGCATAAAAATCTGTATATATGCATACAAATCCTTCTCACATTTATGCAATATGTACATATATATGTTTGTGTGCAAGTGTGTGTACATGTAGGTGTACACACCCAATACCCAACAAGATCTAATATATATATATATATATATATATATGTGTGTGTGTGTGTGTGTGTGTGTGTGTGTGTGTGTTCTATAAACCTGTAATTTAAGTGTGTACTCATTGGATCGTGAGAACACCAAAGTACCCAACATGCACCCATGGCTCCACCACCACAGTAGGTTATGCAGTTGTTCAAACACTTTTTATTATGTTTGGAATTTCTCGCTAGGTGGTGTAGCACATATGGAATACTCTCCTCAAAACTAACACCTTGTGAAAAGTACAAACCGAAGAAACCAGAAACTTATGCCAAGAATTTGCACTGTACACATTCTGCACCATAGTCCAAAACTTGGTGTGTGTGTGTGTGTGTGTGTTACTGTTTAGGTATTGAAGGTATTGATTTTTTGAAGGGAGCTAGCTGAGAAGGCCCCATAAGTGGAGTTTGATAGCTGGTGTGAAGGACTGTAGAGACTGTTACTGTAGTGTCAAGATTTTATTTCACTGATTTGCTTCTAGTAGAATTGGGAAATGTTTTTCTTGAAGTTGTCTGTCAGGCGCTCTCTCTGTCTCTGTCTCTGTCTCTGTCTCTCTCTCTCTCTCTCTCTCTCTCTCTCTCTCTCTCTCTCTCTCTCTCTCTCTCTCTCTCTCCTTTTTTCTTGTTTTATGTTTGTTTGTTTGGGGGTGGTTCTTTTTTTATTTTGTTTTTTGTTTGTCTGGGGTTGTTTGTTTTGTTTTTTCTTTTTCGCTCTTTTTCTTTTTTAATTTTTTTTCCTTTGCTTCTACTGTTTGAAAGTATGAGTACTGAGTTCATTATTAATATGTGACCCTACGGGCGGGGACTGGATGTAAAAAAGCACATGAGTACTTGTTCATTATCCTGGAAATAAAAGAATTTCTCTCTATTACTTACAATATGTAGATGTTCTTTTTATGACTTTATTGGGTTTTTCCCCCTCTTTATTGTGTGAGTGTATGGGTATTGCACTTATTTTATTATCATAACATTCATTTTGTATAAGTATAATTAAAAAGTGTTGGTGTTGATCATGTGCTATGTGAGTATTAAATATTTAGTATTATCCCTGAAACACACACTCACACACACACACACACACACTCACACACACACACACACCACACACACACACACACACACACACACACACACACACACACACACACACACACACACACACACACACACACTCACTCACTCACATTCTCTCCCTCAATGACTGTATAGGTTTAGATTTCTTCTTTTGTCTTGTTTTTATTGTGTGAATGTATGGGTATTGAGTTTATTTCATTATCATGACATATAATTTGAAACGAGTATAATCAAAAATGAGTGTTGATGGTGATCGTGTACTGATTTGGGAATTCTATATTAGATATTATCTCTGAAATACACACACACACACACACACACACACACACACACACACACACACACACACACACACACATACACACACACACACACACACACACACACTCTGACTCTCTGTCTCTGTCTCTCATCTTTTATCATTTTGCTTATAGTTATAGTGTATCCTGATGAAGGATTCATAATTATTTTATATTTTCAATTCTTTATTGGACTTGTCCGCTGTACTTAAGTTTTAATGAGTGCCCTATTTCAATATCTTATTGTTATGTGTAACAAGTATATGTACCATTTGACAATGTGTAGATGTTTATCTTTATGACTTATTAAGTTTGGTTGTTATTGTTTTTCTTGGTTTTGTTGTTGTTCTTCTTGTTGTTGTTATTGTTTGTTTTTCTCTTTTTTTCTTCTTTTGTTGGTTTGGTTTTTTTTTCTCTTTTGTTTGTTGGTTGGGGTTTTTTTGGGGGGGGTGGGGGTGGGGGAGGTGTTTTTAAGGTTTTCTTTTATTTGTTTGCTTTGGGGGGGGGGAGGGGGGTGTTGGGGGGGGGGGGGGCTGTTTTGAAAAGGGTTATTTCCCCTTGTTTCTACTGTGAGACTGTATAAGTGTTGGGTTATTATTAAGATGTATCCCTACGGGTGGGGACTGGATGTAAACAAGCACATGAGTGCTTATTCATTATCCTCGAAATAAAAGAATTTGTCATTGTCATTCTTCTCTTCTCTCTCTCTCTCTCTCTCTCTCTCTCTCTCTCTCTCTCTCTCTCTCTCTCTCTCTCTCTCTCTCTCTCTCTCTCATCACCTCAATTTACTAGATCTTCATACCATATTGACAAATTAACACAGCTGAATGAAGATGTATAACAGCATTTTTGGAAACTCTCCAAGGAAGAAATTGAAGTGAAAGGATATTTGACTCTGCCAAGGACTCATGAACAGTATTATCCCAAATGAAGAATTTGAAATGGCACAGTAATAAAACGTATGCAAAACAGCATAAAAAATGAAAAGTGACATAAATCTTTAATCTGATATTAAAAGGATATTGATAACAGTCATTAAAGTTTCATATAGTGCATGTGTGTGACATAGAATGCATTAACATACTTTTGAAGAAAGATACTGTCTGAGTCGTCATCCAACCATAGAAATGAGAAAGAAATATTTTCAAGACCATCAGGGATCAAAATTAACTGCTGCACAGCTAGCTGCAAACTTTCATTACGGCTTCTGCGCTTCAGCGTATGACCGACTTGCTGTAGCTGGTATCTGCTGTACTGTTGTGCATGTATGCTGCTGTACAATATGATAACGCGCCTCAGGAAATACTGTGATGGTGGTGTTTATTTCCTTGTTCACTGGTGGAGTGTCTGCATCCTTTTTTTAAATTAAAAATTTCTTTTTTAGATCAGGTTTTCAGTTTTTCCATTGTGCAACTACGAATTGATAAACTCACGGAGTGGGAATCTTGGCTTTCCTATTGCTATTGTGACAGACATGAATTGAGCATGCATTATCCTCTCTCTCTCTCTCTCTCTCTCTCTCTCTCTCTCTCTCTCTCTGTGCATCATTTTCATTACTTCCCTAATTTTTGTCTCACAGGCGTCACTTCCTGTGACCAGGACCTTTATACTATCATGAATGATTTAATCTATGTTATTTAGATTATTAGAGAATATTTGGTATTTGAATGATTGTTGAGCTAGGAAGAGGGGGTAGGGGGGTCATCAGAGTTTGAGCTTTATTTTTGAGGATCATAACAGAGTTATCAATTTTCATTTGTAGAGTTAAGAGTGATTTTATATTTCAATCCCCAAAGTGTGAATGCAGCTATGTTAATGGTGGGCAGACGGTTGCACAGGCAAAGTCTCACCAGTGGTGAGCCTCAGAGCTGTAGCTGAGGAATGGGGAGGGGGGGGGGGGGGGGTACATAATGGCAAAAATTGCCTCAATTCTGTTGGTAATACTGTTATAGATATGTGTCATTGCTTTTTGTCATTGTGTCACTGTCGTAATGCATTCATTTTTAATATTTCTTGTCACAGATGTTTTTTTGTCGTGAATTCATTTAATCATAAAGGTTATATTTTGTCTAGTATGTTCTTTCGAGCCAGAAGGCCCATAGAGCCGGAGCTTATCCCGGTTTTTGTAGCGTTAAGCGAACTGATGGTTTTTCACCACCCCTGTGACAGGACGCTAGTCTGTCGCCAGATACTTCCCCAGCAGAGCTGGTACCCACTTGTACACCTGGGTGGAGTGAGGAAAATAGGAGTAAAGTGTCTTTCCCAAGGACACAACACCGAGCCGAGCGGGGATCGAACCCGCGACCTCTGGATCACGAGTTGACCGCCTAAACCACTCGACCACGGTGCCTCCCTATATTTTGTCTAACCATTCAGAATTTCTCTTTTGAGATCAAATAATAGCCTTGAATCTTTTTGTATCCAGAGTCTCTGCAGTGGTTTCCCCACATCTGTGGGAAACATCTAGTCATGATGGTTCGAAAGGGGGGAGGGGGGATTGAGGGTAATTTAAGACAAAGTGGCCAGGTGGTTTTACTATTGTAAGCCTCATCCACTCAGGGCTGAGGACAGGAACTGATGAGAGGATATGTTAAAAAGAAAATACAATATTCAATATGCATGAAGAGCATGTAAAAGAACCCACAGCAGCATAAGAGGTATCCATGACAAAATTATTTGGACAAAAAGCCACTCATTCAGGATTTTTTTTTTTTTACATAGATACCACTAATCTGCAAAATCCAGTTACAAGACTTAGGAACCTGAATTCTTGACTAGGCAACTCTTCACCCCACCCTCCTACCCGCTCCACTTTTTTCCTTTGCCCCTCCCTTCACCCAGTATTGATTGGAGGCAGATGTCTGCACTGCTGTATGGATGGATGGAGCCAGACAGACCCCATGACAGCGTCATGTCATCAGGGATTGGCACAGACGATCCTCCCACCTTCTGTTCTGATGCTGATACAGTTGGAGAACTGGTAGAATTGAGAGGTACACTGAGGAACATCTTTGCTGATATACAGTTGGAGAGCTGGTAGAATTGAGGGGTACACTGAGGAACATCTTTGCTGATATACAGTTGGAGAGCTGGTAGAATTGAGGGGTACACTGAGGAACATCTTTGCTGATATACAGTTGGAGAGCTGGTAGAATTGAGGGATACTCTAGGAAACATCTTTGCTGATACAGTTGGAGAGATCATACTAGAATTCAGGGATACAGTGTGGAACATCTTTGTTATCTATACAGTTGGAGAGCTGGTAGAATTGAGGGATACTCTGGGAACATCTGTGCTGATATACAGTTGGGGACTGAGAATTCAGAGATACACTAGGGGAACATAATTGCTGAAGAGATGAGTATTTGAGAGGAGGTGTGATCAGCCACCAAGTCTTTAAAAAAAATTTTTTTGTTGCTGCCCTCTGAGGCATTCCTGTCCTGCTGTTCCCATTCCGCTCATTCCAATCACTCCACCCAAGCCCAACCCAGATTCATTATGCAGCCACCAAGTCTTTGTCTTGTAGAGAAGTAATGAAATAGTGAACTGGCTTGGATAGAAAAGCTTATGTGTGTTCTGTTGGTTGTAGTGAGCTTGTATTTTAGGATTCATATGCTAAGTTTGTTTGTAGGAAATTCAAATGACTTAATGTGGAACAGAGTGACCAGTTATATTCTGATTGCCCTCTGAAGCCTTCTCTTGAGAGTGTAGAGAAATAAGTTACCAATTGGGAATTTAAAGAGGGAGGTGGAATATTTATTCAGCACACTAGTATTCCAACAAGTAGGATCATTGAAGATTTTGTCAGAAATTGTTTCCTTGCCCAAATCAGAAATCAAGATACCACCCTCATCCGCCAACGAACAAAACAAATAAAGCCAAACAAACAAAAATGTCATTTCTGTCACCAGATAAATCTTTCGAGAAAATAGAGTGCATACAGTTCAGTGATGGTCAGGGGGGTGGGTTGGGCCTGGATGGACAAACACAAATAAGTTCAAGATAAGAAGTCCCCATTGGAAAATTATTCTGAAGAATCAATCATAGCTGGTTGATGCCACATTCAAAATTTGTAAGGAATTGTTAGTGTGTCTCATGTGGGTTGGTTCTTTTTCCCTGAATTTACTACCGACTTAAAACCCACAGGAAAAAAAACTGCAAGAGTTTTGGAAAGAGAAACATGTTCCAGAAAAAAAAATAATTGTTAAAAAGAAGATGATGACATTTGAAAAATAAGAAATGACGAAACAAAATCTGTGAGCACTATTTAATTAATTTAGTGACCAGCAGTGATGCAAGTCTCTTTGGCCCATCCCCAAATTTCACTACTGGGATAACAAAAAAACAACAACAAAACAAACAATACAGGCAAAAAAATGTTGTCACACTTGGCTTTCAAAAAAGGCAGGATAATGGACCAGGAAAGCCAAAAAAATAAGCCAGGAAAAGACGAAGGAAGTAGGAATAGAAAAAGCCTGGAAACAAATAAGTGACAGTAAAGGGGAAATTCTAGCACAGAAATTCCAAAAGATGGGGATGCTATTTATACTGAATAAAGCCCCCAGCATCTCCCATGGGGGACATAGCAACAAGCAAAACAAACTACAACATATACAAACTACAGAGATGGCATACAAACTACAGACCATGGACATACAAACTACAAAACATGGGCATACAAACAACAGACAGTGGACATACAAACTACAGACCATGGACATACAAACAACAGACAGTGGACATACAAACAACAGACCATGGACATACAAACTACAGACTGTGGGCATACAAACTACAAACCATGGACATACAAACTACAGACCATGGACATACAAACTACAGACCATGGACATACAAACTACAGACCATGGACATACAAACTACAGACAGTGGATATACAAACTACAGACCATGGACATACAAACTACAGACCATGGACATACAAACTACAGACCATGGACATACAAACTACAGACCATGGGCATACAAACTACAGACCATGGGCATACAAACAACAGACAGTGGGCATACAAACGACAGACCATGGGCATACAAACGACAGACAGTGGATATACAAACTACAGACCATGGGCATACAAACTACAGACCATGGACATACAAACTACAGACCATGGACATACAAACTACAGACCATGGGCATACAAACAACAGACAGTGGGCATACAAACTACAGACCATGGACATACAAACTACAGACCATGGGCATACAAACAACAGACAGTGGGCATACAAACGACAGACAGTGGATATACAAATTACAGACCATGGGCATACAAACGACAGCAGAACAGATCTATCATCCACACCCAAGAGCCTGTGCTCTTACATCCATGTGGACGGAGGATTACTGTAGTCTTGCATCTCACTCTCCCCTAGGGCTAAGGTTTACTTTGATGATCCTGCAGCCACACTACCTAGGCCCTGGCTGCTGGCTGGCTAAGCTGTCTCCTTCACTCCACTCAGCCATGCTGGGCACTTGACATATACCAGACCCCTGGTGATCCTTTACTGGTGTGTGGGGGTTGGGGGGGTGGGGGAGGCAGCTTAGTGGTTAGAATGTCAAGCTCAGAAGGTGCAGGGTTGAGTTTCCACTGAAGTAGTCATTTGAGGGGATCCCCCCCCCCCCCCCCCCCCCCCCCACCCCAGGAGTTTGTATCACCCTCATAGTCAGAATGCAGCTACCTTAATTAGTGGTTGGCAAACAGTCGCATACCAAAAAGGATCATTGGTAGAGCTTAGAGCTCTAGCAGAAGAACTGAACAAACAAACAAAAAACTGACTCCACTTCCCAGAGAATCTTTAAGTTGAGACTATACACCAAGGTCTGGGTATGAACTCAAGCAGAACATCTGGCACACAAATAAAAATAAAAAACCCATCTGCCTTTCATAGAAGATGTAGGTGATATGAATGACACAGACATACCCAGCATGCACCCATGCTTTGTGGAGAGGGATGGACTCTGCCATAGGTCTGCCAAAATAATACACTGATAATGATTTATACATAAAATTGTACCAATGAAAAACAATTGAGGCTACAATAATTATGTTAGAGTAAGTTAATATATAAGCAACGAAAGTCGTGCATAACAGAATCCAGCAAACCATTGGACCCTATGAGAACCTTCTAACGATCGTGAAAAAGCGTAAACTTAAATGGTATGGGCATGTCACAAGATCCAAAGGACTTGCAAAGACAGTTATGCAAGGCACTGTCCAAGGAGGAAGAAGAAGAGGCAGACCAAGGAAGAGCTGGGAGGATAACATCAGCGAATGGACAGGCCTAGAACTCAACAAAACCCTGAGAAAGGCAGAACAGAGAGAGGAATGGAGGGAACTGGTTGTTGAGTCTTTGAGGGTGTACCCACGGTCGTCAGACTACGGGACAGATAGATAGATAGATAGAAGTTAATATAATGTTAGTTATTTACAAAGTTTCCCTTGTGCTAAACTGAAATTGTGTATCATTGGCAATGAAAAGAGATTAGGTAAAAAAGAATACTTTATAAAGTATTTCCTTCTTCAAAAGGAAGAGATACAAACCAAATACGGAAACAGGAAAGTACTCTTTACCAAATCTGTGATCATGTTCAAGTTTCACACAAAGCTTGTATTGATTTTTGTATGCACATTTTTCCCTGATTTTGTATTTTCCCCAGCCTCACCTATTGCATTCAAGTGGTACTGCTCTAATGCCACTTGTCCTGATTACATCACACATAACACCTATTCTCATTTTTGTCATGCCCATAGACCCAGCAGTATACACAAAGAGCCCCCCCCCCCCCCCCCCCCCCCCTCCCCAATCCTTGGCTAGAGCTCTGAGGTTCACCAATAGTGAGATTTATGCATAGGCAACCATTTATTTTTCCCCCCACCATTGTCCGTTCTGCAGTTTTGTTCACTCATATGGCATTTTTTAAAAATTTGTAAGTACTTTGAAGTGATTGCTGTCCTTTTTTTTTATTATTATTATTTTTTGTAACCTTGGGATGATGAATAAAGTAGAATGGCTGGCATCCTCAGCACAGCCTGGTTTTTATTGGCTCTAAAGAGGAATGAAACAGTGAAGGGGCTTTGTCAACTAATTGTTAGTCGTGGGGGGGGGGGGGGGGGGGGGGGGGGGGGGTGTTCAGATTGACGGTGTTGGGTATTTGAAAGGATTAGAAAGTGTTGGCTTTTAATTTTAAATGAAGGTTTCTAGAGTCCACTGATAGTGAATGAGGTGACAGCCCTGACAGTGATATGGCTTTTAATAATAATGTATGAAATTTATATAGCGCTGACAGTGATATGGTTTTTGTGGTTAGTAGGGTTATAAACAACATGAAATGAATTGCTGTCTGCAGTTTACCTGTCTTTCTACCAGCTCTCTCTTTCTCTGCCTCTGTCTGTCTGTCTGTCTGTCTCTCTGTTTTTGTTTTGTTTTGTTTTGTTTTTCTTTTGTTGTTTCTTCCTTTTGGGTGGTTTTCTGTAATGTTTTTTGGAGCAAGATGGGGAAAAAAAAAGTCTTTGCAGTTATTCTATTATCCTCTGAAAATATATTTTATTCATTTATTTTTCTCTGTCTGTCTGACTGTCTGTCCATCTGTCTATCTGTCTGTTCATTGTTTTCATACTAATACTTCTATACAGTAACATTTATTGTCAGTCTTTGTCTGTTCACATTTTTGCTGTTATGTTTTTTCCCTCTACTCTTTAGCCTTATTCTTTTCCTTATCACCTGGTGTGTGTGTGTGCATGTGTGCGTGCATGCATGCATATGCGTGCGTGCATGCATGCATATGCGTGTGTGACTCTGTATGTGTGTATGTGTGTGCGTGTGTGACTCTGTATGTGTGTATGACTGTGTGTGTGTATGACTGTGTGTGTGTATGTGTACGTGTGTGTGTGCGTGCGCGGCGTGCGCATGCTTGTTTGTGCTTTATGTCCATCTGTCTTTGTTATTGTCTGTCTCAGTGTTTATTGTTTATATGTCTGGCATTCATTACAAAGAAGACGATGTTCAGCAAGGTTGTTTTTTTTCTGTTGTGTTCTTGCGTTTATTCAAGTGACGATTTCATTATCACTTGTTTCGTTGGTGTTTATTTGGTTTGGTGGCCTGAAGCTAGTCCACCTGTACAGTACGCTAGAGATCTAGGTTCAAATCCCATTTGAAGCAAGGCTTTGACCTTCTTCCTCATCCTGTAGTCCATAGAGTGGTTTTCTGGGTATTATACTACTATTATTAGTCTTTCGGATGGAGCAATTAACTGAAATCGTCGACACAACAGGCATTTAGGGCTTGTGAAAAAATCCATTACTAAAAGAGCTGTTTCCCCAAAAATTCATTCTGTGCAGTATGTCTCTCTCGTAGGCAAATAAAGTAATACTGCACTTGAAGTTGACCTGGGAAATGGTAATAATTCCCACCCCACTCAGTTGACCAGATATCTTTGTAGAGATTCAGACACACGATTTCATGGACCCATGAGATTGAAGTCAGTCTTACCCACTCGCTACAGCGATCATCAGAACAGTACACAACACAGCATGTGGGGAACAGGATAGCCTAGTTGGTTAGTGTTGTTCATGGTGCTCTTGATCTGCTGACCCCGGTTCAAATCCCATTTAAGGGGATATTTTTCCCTGGAATTAACATCGGTGCCAACTCTGCTTCCCCTAAAAGTCCTTCAGATGAGACTATAAAATAAACCAAGGCCCCATGTGCAAACGCATGTAGAACATCTTGCGTACATGTTAAAATTTGTTTTGCTTTTCGGAAGAGTAGGTCATTGTGAGAACAGTTGGCAAAATTTATAGAACTGTGTGCACACACTGGATGTAAAAAAATCACATGAGTGCTTACTTGTTCCATTATCCTCAAAATAAAAGAATAAATAAAAAGAAAGAGTAACACACCATAGTTAAACAGTACCGCACGGTACAAAACAATAATGTACCATGTATATGTTGTTGCAGATGAGGAGAGAATGCTTGGCCTCTGTGGCTGAATGAAGGCTGAGGCAGAGAGAGATTCATCGCTGGCGTAGTGGACCAACCGACCGACCGACCAAATCGAAGATATGGCCAGCGCCGACCCGGGATTCTCCACCCTTTCCCCCTCCATCCCCAACAGCTCCCACACTCCCCCTGTCCCCAACTGTCAGACGGGCTACAACACCAACCAGACCGTGGTGTTGTACGATGCTTATAATGGCATACCTGGGACTCTCGTGGTCAACTCTATCGCTTTTGTGGTGAGTTTTTGTTGTTGTTGCTGTTTTTTTAATGTTTTAGGTTGTCGTGTTGGTTTTATGTGTGTGTGTGTGTGTGTGGGGGGGGGGGTGGGGGGGGTGTTGTGTTTGTGTGTTTCATATACATGTGTATAGTTTCAGCTTTTGAAGACCCCAAGAAAGTATCATAATGGGCAGAAAATATAATATATATATATATATTATATAAGTTTTATGGTTTGATACTTTTTATTATTTCTTTGATTATTATTTTTCACATGCTTTTATTTTTTTTTAATTATGTATTATTCTTTCTTTCTTTTTTATTTGTTTGTTCATTGGCTCACCAGTGGTGGGTGAGATGTTTGCATATTCAACCACTGTTTAGCCTTCTCTCTGACATTTCAGAGCTCTGAGGTTCACCAAGGGTGAGATTCTGCCTGTGCAACTGTTTGCTCACCATGAAGTAGCCACATTCTGCTTTGGAGGAGGATGTCTAAACACAACATGAGCGTGCATGCATGTAGAAATTTTGTTACCAGTTCTTACCAGCATGCAATGGCTTGCTGTTCAGGAAGGCAGAACAGAACATGTGTGCAAGATGTTATTTGTGCATTTGTACGCAGTACCTCAAGTCTATAGTCTCAACCAAAGGGCTTTCGGGGGGAGCGGAGTCAGTACTGATGCTAACTCCATGAGAAAGATCCCCTTGAATGGACATCTCAGTGGTGGTTCAAATCTGTGCCATCAGCTTGCAAGCTCAACGCTCTAACCACTAGGCTACCCCATCCTCCATTTAAAATTTTTTTTTATTTGTTACAGGTGCTGCTGCTCCTGTTTACGCTGCTGAGGAAGATAGCCTGGGACTATGGACGTCTGGCTCTGGTGAACAGAACAGAAGAAAAGTAAGTCTTCTTGTTGTGGTGGGTATGTGTATTTAGCTGTCTTTGTTTAAATTTTCATTGTTGTTAGTTCTTTCATTAGCATTAATGTTTTGTGTTGTTTAGTGTTTATATATTGGCATGTTCATTGTTGTAAACATTGTAATTTATTGTCGTAATGATTTAAGGGGGGTTTTATGTTTAGCAACCAGCAAATAATGTGTGTTTTGTGTTAGTTGTGTTTGTGTGATGTTTTTGTTTGATCTTTTGTTAAATATTCAGATCAATTTTCTTGCAAGTTTGTTTTTATTGCATATTTAGAGGAAGTCAGCTATGTATATCAATATGTATTTACTTCTGAGAGAACCCAGAAATGCTAAAATAAAGTGTTTCTTGTTTATAACTTACCAGTAGAAGTTTCAAGGTTACTCAATACAAAAACAAAAAGATACATACATGCCCGCATGTAAACACAAGACCAACCCCCCAAAAACACACACAACACACACACACACACACACACACACACACACACACACACACACACACTATACATACATACATACATACATACATACACACACAACACGCACAGAGTCACACTAAAGTCTTAATACACATACTTACACATTCATTGCATGAAACTGATTTGATCAATTAACTAAATAATGTAAGTAAAGAAAGTTGATAATCGTTCAATAAAGAAAGATTTAAAACCTAAGTTGCTACCTGTTTCATGTTTTTGATAAGTGGGAAAAATGATATTGTTTATTTTTGCTCCTACATATTGATTGTACTTTTTTTCCCCATTGATTTCATGGAACAGATTATTATATTATGTGCAGTACAGTTTTTGTGATTTTTGTTTTTGATGTCATTCTTATATTTTGTCTGGAGTGTTAAAGTGTTTTTGAGATACTAATCACTGCACTTTTTATAATTCATTTAATTAATTTTTCTTCTTCTTGTTGTGGTTTTTTTTTTATAACACAGTTTCTTTTTTGTTTTATATTTGTTTGGAAGTATTTGTGTGTGTGTGTGTGTTATTTATTTTTATTTATTTATTTATTATTTTTTTATATCAAGGATAATGGAATAAGCACTCATGTGCTTTTTTACATCCAGTCCCCGTGTGTATGCAGTTTTGTAAATTTTGTCATCTGTTCCCACCGGCACACAATGGCCTACTATTTTGAAAAGCGGAACAGGATTTAATGTGTGCGCAAGATGTTCTGCATGCGTTCGCACACGGGGCCTCAGTTAATAGTCTCATCTGAAGGACTTTGACATTCAGTTTGATTTTTTTGTCAAACTGGGAAGAAAGGGCAAGGCTGGGAATCGAACCCAGAACCTCACGGTTTATTTGTTGGCAGGCAAACGTCTTAACCATCCTACCACCTTCCTTCTGTGTGTGTGTGTGTCTTCAATTTTACGTCTGTTCACTTAAAGTGATATTAGACGTGTGTGTGTGTGTGTGTGTGTGTGTGGATGGGTGTGTGCATGTGTGTGTGTGAATATGTGTGTATGTGAGAGTTTGTGTGTGTGTGTGTTTTATTTATTTTATTTTATTCTTTTATTTCGAGGTTAATGGAATAAGCACTCAAGCTTTTTGACATCCAGTCCCTGTGTGTATGCAGTTTTGTAAATTTTATGATCCGTTCCCACCAGTACACATGGCCTACTCTTCCGAAAAGCGGAACGGGTCTTAACATGTGCGCAAGATGTTCTGCGAGCGTTTGCACATGGGACCTTGGTTTATAGTCTCATCCTAAGGACTTAGGGAAGGACTCTGTGTGTTTTTATTTATTTATTTATTCTTTTATTTTGAGGATAATGGAATAAGCATTCATGTGGGTTTTTTTTACCCAGTCCCTGTGTGTTTGCAGTTTTGTAAATTTTGTCATCCGTTCTCATCGGCACACAACAGGCCTACTCTTCCAAAAAGTGGAACGGGTTTTAACGTGTGCGCAAGATGTTCTGCATGCGTTCGCACACGGGACTTTGGTTTATTGTCTCATCCAAAGGACTTTAGGGGAGAGTGGAGTTGGCACTGATGTTAACTTAAGAGGGAAAATCCTCTTGAAAATGATTCAAACCCAAATACATCACTCTAATCACCAGGGTATCCCTCCCCTACCCCCACCTCACCCCCCAGTGTGTGTGTGTGTGTGCATGCATGCATCTGTGAGTGTGCAGATGAGTCTGTGTTGGTGTGTGACTATGTGTATATTGTCTCAGTCTGTGTGTGTGTGTGTGTGTGTGTGTGTGTGTGTGTGTGTTTTAATCTTATGCAAGCATGACTTATTTGTGAGCATATGTGTGCGTGTGAATGTGTGTATATATGAACACACATACACATATATGTGTGTGTGTGCGTGCATGCATGCTTGCATGTGTGCTGCGCGTGTAAGTATTTGTGTGTGTGTGATTCATGCATGCATGCATGTGTGTGTGTGTGTGTAGTTCTAGTGTCACTGTGCGTTCGCCCCTGTTCAGTAACGTGGAAGAAGTAACGGTAAAAGCAGAGAGGCCGGTGTACAGGTTTGTAACACCACGACACAGTAACCGCTTGTTGCCTTCTGGCCTGGAGGAGGTTTCCCCACAGTCTCCGTTTATCACATGCTCACTTGTTTGCCATGCAAAATGGTACTTTTTCTCTAAAACCAGATTAGGATTTTTTTTTTAAATTTGGGAGGGGGGGGGGGGGGGTTGTAGTTTTGTTAAGTGGCAGTTTTATTTCCAAACTCATGGTATTCATCTTTCATCCAAATATTTGAGTGCAGTGTGTGATCACTCTTTTTGGGTGTGGAGGTTTTCATAAATTCATTCATTTATTCATTCACTTTGCTGCTTTGTCTCTTTATAAGTTTTGAAAGTGTTCTGCTTCCTTTGATGCGTCTTTGCAAAAATGTTGAATAGAGAAAAATGTTGTCAGTTCTTTCTTCTCCTTTTTGTGTCTCCGTCTGTCTGCCTTATCTGATCCATACCTTTCTCATTCCACTCTATTCCTGCAAACATTTATCTATGCATTTTTCAGTCTGTCTGTTCACTTATGGATTGTGTGATCTGTCTCTCATAAAGAATTGTCTGACATTCTATTTTAGAACAGGAGGGGGTTTTAGGGGGTGTTTTTTTTCAAGTGGGCAGAGGGAATGTGGTGATAGATCATGTGGTTTCTCTTCTTGAAGACTTGATCTGGCATGGCATCCTATTTCACATTTTTTAGGGAGGAAGAAGGAGGAGGGGGTGGAGGGAATGAGCGATGAAGGCAGTTTTGTTGTTGTTTTTTTTGTGGGGTTTTTTTTTTTTTTGGGGGGGGGTGGGGGGGGGGTAGCCATTTGTCAGTGGCATGACAGCAGGGAAATTGAAAGTGAATTTTATTTTCTGCACACACTAGAAAAAAATGAACTCTAGATGAATTTGAAGCCCAATATCTTAAATGAAAAAGGGAAGAAATTTAAAGTGGATTTTGACAGTCTGGAAATGCTGGAGAAATTTATAGCCTAATTTGTTAATTCAAAGAGAAAAGGGAGAAATTTATTGTGCATTTTATTAATGAACAAAATCAAGAAATTTAAAGCATATTTTGTAGATAAAAAGAAATTGAGAAATTTATCATTCATTCCGCTAATTAAGTGAAAAAGTGGAGAAATGTATATTACACGGTGTGAACATTTTGAGAAATTCAAAGGAAACTTGGGTTATTGATCCAAAAGAGTTTACTGTTTTGTTTAAACTGGCCATATTATTGAAAAACAAAAATAGAATTGAAAGAAAAAAAGATTTAGCCCGTAAGAAATGTTGTGTTCGGGAGTAATTTAATTTTGACAAATTAACTAAACATTGTACAAAGAAAATTGACTTACAGGTTGAATAAGGAACTGTTTATCAGACACTGATTCACAATTCTGATAAGAATATGAAGCAAATTTGCTCAGCACATGATTGATGTGTAATTTTGAAGTTTCATAACTGACAACACATAAGATTCAACTGGGCATTGATAAGCAAGTCTGTGTGGAAAAATCCTCCAAGTCCTGATTTACAGACAGTTTACTTGCAGTATTTGATTGACAGTACTGCATTTGTTGTTAAGGGAAATGGATTATGTTTGTGCATAAATGTTATGTATCTGCACTTAATTTGGCTTACATTCAGTTGATTTTTTTTTTCTTCATGATTTTTTCTTTGTTTTTCTTTGTCTACATGTTGTTTTTTGGGGTATTTAGCTGTGTCAGTGTTTTCTTTGATACATATATGCATGTTGGTTTTTTTTATGGTTTGTCATTTTCAGTCGAGCTGTGGCAAGCGCGGATCATACAATGTGTATGGGTAGCAACAGGCTGATTGACAGAAAACCTGTTGTTTTTTTCCCCTTCTTTTCATTCTCTGTGTAATCTCTCTCTTCTTCACTCCCACCACCAGTTTCTAAATAATATCCACTCTTCTCTTAACTGTAGATCATGGATTCTGTATTTTAGATGAAATGATTGCATGGAGGGGGTGTTCTTTCTGCCGGTGGTTTTCTGTATGTAATATAGATGAAATCATTTGCATGGAGGTGCTTTGGGTTTAGGCTAGACTCTTAAGTAGCTGCCTTGAAGGGAACTGTATAAAAAAAATTTTTTAAAGAACTGTATGCATGTCCTTGGGAAATACAAAAATAGATTAACATGATGTATGGATATGATTGCGTTGAAAATATTTTCCTGTTCTATTTTTTAAAACCATTCTTTAGCTACAGCTGCAAGGTTCACCATTGGTGAAATTTAGCGTAAGTAACCATTTGCCTATTACCATAAAGGTGGTTGCATTGTGCCTTCAGGTATGGTGTCAACACGCCTCCAGTGTGCATGTGTTTTTTTTAAAGATTTTGTCTTCCATTCCTACCAGCACGAAATGGACGACTGATGAAAGGCAGAACAGGTTTTAATGTGTTTACAAGATGCTCTGTGTGTGCAGTCATACATGGAACTTTGATTTATAGTCTCATCTGAGGGACTCTCAGGGGCGGGGTTTGGTACCAATTTTAACTCCTGGGGAAAAATCCTCTTGAATGATCGTCTCAGTAGTGGCGCAAACCAGCACCATCAGATTACAACAACTACAATGCTCTAACCATGAGGCTGTCCCATCCTCCACATCCTCCACCCTCTGTCCTTAGCAAATAAGAAAAGAGATTTAATGAATGTATGAATATAATCATGACAAAGTAATTGCATGAGGGTGTTTTTGTCTTTGGGCTAGAATTTTTAGTAACTGTATGGAAGACGGTTGTATTAGAATTGTGTGTATGCCCTTGGGAAAGAAGAAAATTAGTGAATGTATAAATATAATCAAGACAAAATAACTGCTTGAGAGTGTTATCTCTTTAGGCTGTGCTCTGTAGTAAGTTTGCTGAAGAGAATTTAGTAAAAGGTAAAAGTGTGTGTGTGTGAGTGAGTTGTGTGTAGGCTGTGCACATGTGTGTGTGCTTGTATGTTTGTGTGTTAAAAAAAAAACACCCAAAGTTTTGCATCATTACATAAACATAGCACTCACAAACAGCACTTGTTTCTGTCATGTCTGTTTCTTATATGACTATTTTGAATTTGAATATAAATAACACAGGTGGGTCTTTCCTATTTTCAAGTTGACTCATAACCATAACAAATTAAACAAGATTTGGGTAGAAGTACTATTTGTTACAGATCTCTACTCCATAACTATATTCTTGATTTTTGCTCAAATATGAGTTTTGTTTACTCATTGTTTTAATAACTAATCCAGACAATGTGAAAATGGAGACAGTGAATTATGTTGTCATCTTATGTAAATTATGAGATTTTTTTAACAAAACTTATGCACATTTTTATTCAAGGAAAGATGCAAGTGTTAGTGAATAAGAATTTTAGGGGGGGGGGGGAGGGATCCCTCCAAGATCCCCCGATCTTTGGTGGGGTGGGGGGGGGGGGGGGTCTTTGTTCCCTGATGGTTTATACATTAATTAATTAATGATTGTTATGAAAATATGAGACATGCCATTATGAAAAGAAAACCACTGCATTTGCTGTCACATCTTATGATTTTATCAGTGTTCTTTTTTTATAATTTGGTTTGGTTTATTTTCTTTTGTTTTGTTTGTTTCATTTAATTAAAAATCAAGCCTCTAGTAAGGTCTATTTTTTTGTACTAACATCGACAAAACTAGTTTGACATTATTCTACAGTCCACTTTACATGCTGTATACTCTGATCACAAATTAACAATTTGCACAACTTTTGCATTAAGCTATGTTGGAATGTATCATTTAGAATGAAAAGTTCTTTTCTCCCACCGTCAGATAACAAAAGGTATTACTCATTTTGATTATTTTACTTTTTGTTTAATCAAACCTTGAGATTGATTTTGTTTTCTTCTAAGCCATTCATTATTTTCCAGTCTAAAAAAATATCAGCTTCGGTTTAGGCCTAGACATTTGTTTTGGTCTCCTAGCTAGAATTAGATTTGGTCCATGAGCTTGGCGGATGCTGTAGGTGAGTGTTAATGACCGTTTGACTTTAGTCCCATGGGTTCATGAAGTCCTGGTTTGAATCTTGGGATTGACATCTGCCTGGTGAATTAAGGGTGGGGAATTTTTAACCATCTTCTCAGGTCAACTTAAAAGTGCTGACCTGCCATCATGCAACCTGTACAAAGAAATGAGCTGCTCTGAAGTCAGAATGTGTCGGCTGAGGTCAGCAGGCAGACCTCCTGCTTAGTCACAAGTGCAGGTGAAGACCAGGCACTCACTACACGCCCTGCTCAGAAAGGGAACACACACTCCAAGAGAGGAAGAACCATGACTCAAGATTTTGGGTGCCTTAACATCAAGCTGTCCTCTAAGTCTGATATCTTGATAATGATGCTTTGCAGACATGTGTTGTTGTTAGGGAAATTTATTTGGGGGCTCTTCTCCTTTGCGTTCCCTGATTTGGGGTTGTAACCGATTAAAAGTTGTTGCAAGTTCATGTGTGCTTACAGATTTGTGCATGTCAAAAGAACCCACGACAGTTGAAAATCAAAAAGAGCAGGGAGGTACCTCCAGACTATCTAGCTAAAATTGGTAGGTTCAATTCACAACTATATTCCCAAAGATGGAATGTGGCTACCTTAATTTAAAACAATTTTTTTTTTTGGAGGGGGAGGAACAGTCACATATGCAAAAATCTCACCATTGGTGAACCTCAGAACTGTAGCTGAGGAACCCCAAAATGTACATATAGATTATTAGCTGCAGGAAAGAACAGTCTGGCACTGTTAACTTGAAGGCCCTAAGACTGAGTACAGTGAATGCGTTGCTTGCAGCAACAACAACTCACACTGCTTTGTCTTTTTGTTTGTTTGTTTGTTCTAGTCTTTTCTTCACTCACTAAAAATTAAAACAGGTATGCCTCAACATCTATATATACTGATAGCATGCTAGCCTGTTATGAACTAAAGTATTGTGACATTTGATATGTATATTGTAAGTAACTGAGAATGATTTAAAAACAAAAGAAACAACAAAACAAAAAAAGGATCGGTGTGTGGGGTGGGGTGGGGGGGGGGGGGGGGGGGGGTAGGGACATTAATGCATCAAGTTGTCGAATTTGTGCATCTTGGATAAACTTTGTTTACAATGCCGTTCTTATATTGACTACATGATTATAGCAGATGGCAGCTTGCTGTAGTATGTAGGCTTCCAGCTCTGCGCGCGTGTGGGGGGGGGGGGGGGGCACAAACATGCATATGTGCATGCGCACTTGCTTGCTCATGCAAACATAGAGTCATGTTTATACTTACCAAAACTGTTGAGGAGAGTATTTATGCTATTCTGATGAGGTTTTCCCATACAGAAAGTAGTTCCAAGTAGTGATTTTCAACTGTTTCATGTTTCAGTATGTTACAGATGAAAGTTTAAATCTTTCTTGTATCTTACAGTTACCGCTGATAAAATTTAAAAAAAGGAAAAACAAAGAGAAAGTAGCAGTGTTGCTATGGCTTGACTGTTACTGAAGACTTGTTAAAAAATGATCTCTTTCTGTGTCTTTCAGCACTTTAAACTGTGAGAATTGACAGAAACTACCAAGAAGGAAATGGGATTATAAAATGTTTTACAATGTTTCCCTTGGCAACATCAATTTTGGCTTTTATTTGATGAAGTGTATCAGTAAATGTTTTATTGATTTTATAAACATGTTCGTTTTATGCTTATATGAAAGATTTGGCTTCCAGTTGAAAGTTATGCTTTTGTCTTCTATTGAGTTCTTTCCTGTTTTTGACTAACCATGCTTTTTGACAATGTATAACACAATTTAATTTTGCTAGTTATCTATTCTGAATTTCAGATCTGTATAAATGTTCAGTAATCATGCATTTAGTATTATGTACATAACTGTTGGACATGTGCTATAAGGGCGGATGTAATGTAAAATATGTTCAGAAATCATGTATTCTGATCCTGTGCAAAATGTCTTCTGTAATGATTTACATTAAAAATATATAAAATGTGATAAAGTAATTGTATACTCCAACAGTGTATCAGATGTGTTCTGTACCTTGTGTTCTGGCAGTGTATAAAAATGTCTTTTATTATGGTTTAGTCTGAAGTGTAAAGAATTTTTCATAAACTTTGTATTCTGGCCATATATAAAATGTATTCAGCTACCATTTATCCTGACAATGTATCAAATGTGTTTGTCAGGAATGCATTCTGATAATTAACACCAACAATTTTGAAATGTAACAGTGTTTGTGATATATTCTTACAGTGTATAGAACAAAAACACCCAAATTGTTTGAAATATGATGTTATTTGATGATAATCTTTGAACCTGAAGAGGGTTTTCAGTAAACCAAACATTTGTTCAGCCAAACTTAGGTGCTGTGTTCTTAATGTCTTGCTAATATGCATGTTTGATGACAATGTACTTAAATACTATATAGAAAATGTAAACGCCAGACACATTGAAATATGATGATTTGTAGGTAGTGGTGGCTATTTTGTTGTGTGTCATTATGTAATGACGTGTGATGTGATGTTGAACGACAGGTGGACGTCTCTGTTTTATGGAGACCATGACAAGAGGGCTTCAGGGTCACAGGAGTCCCTGGACACTGTCGTCCACTCACAGGACAAGGTATGCATATTTGTGTGTGTGTGAGCGCATGCGTGTGTGTGTGAGTGTGTCTGTGTGTGAGTGTGCACAAGATTTGACATTGAGGTAATATTTGCTGCTTGTATTTGTCCTGATTTTCCACTTACTCATGCTGTCTCTGTCTTTCACTCTCTGTCTGTTTCTTGTCTGTTTCCTTCAGTATTTCTTTCTTTCTACTCACCATTTTTGTCTGTCTGCCTGTCTCCTTTTGGAACTTTCGCCCCCCAAACAAAAACACACAAAAAAACACAAAAATACAACAACAACCAAAAAAACCCTCTCTTCTTTGTAGCTTTATCAGATTTTTTGCTACTTTTATTTTCTTGATTATCTTTTGTTCTCCCCTTTTTCAGGGCATCTTCCGCTGGATCATAGCCTTTGTCAAACTGAAGTGAGTGTGAACTGCATGTTTGGGTATATTTCTGTTATATCAGTGTAGTGTGAATATGGTAATTATATTTTTATAACTAAAGTGTACCCCCCCTTCCCAATTTTCCCCCCTGATCCCAGTCCTGGTTTGACTCATGGCTGGCAAGGGCGTTGAAGTGAGGAATGACTAAGTCGTAGGTTTTCATTAATGTTGGTGTTTTGATCTGTATGTAGCTGTACAGTTTTCATCTGGGCTGTAACCACTAATGAGGTGACAGCCTTGACATGGCTTATGTGATTGGTAGGCCTGTAAGCTCCAATATGATTGGATTGAATGATTAAAGGGTTAGGTTTGGGGGTGGGGTGATTTTTCTAGATGCAGCAACTGTGCTTGTTCTTTTAAGACTCTTTAAATAAGACGTTGATGTCTTTTAGCATACATGTAGGTTGTTTAAAACTGTAACTTTCCTTTTTTTTTTAAAATGTGAAGTTGAAAAGATTAATGTTGTCTAGTTTGGGTCTGAATTTAGACATGAGTAATTCAGTTAAGTCTTGTCTTGTCAAAAAATTAACAACAAAATGAATTAAGATTTTCAACAGTTTAAAATAAAAAATAAAGTTAAAAAAAAATTCTTTTTACAAGGGCTCCTTTACACAATAATTTATTTAAAAATTTTTTAGATTATTTATACTAGTATATTAATGATTCTAATATATCAGTCATTACCGTCATAATTATGTCATAGTTAAAATATGGACGATCATCAGTTACCAGTTAATTTACCAACCGTTGACTTAATGACTTGTCTGGTTTGTATTAATCTCTTAATAATGTGCTGCCTTTGTTGTTGTATTTTTTATTAACCAGAGACATAGACATCCTGCACAAGTGTGGTCGTGATGCAGTGCAGTACCTGTCCTTCCAGCGTTACCTGCTGGTCTACATCACCATCATCACCGTCATCTCCATCGGCGTCATCCTGCCCATCAACTTTCAAGGAGACCTCCGTGAGTTACTGTTCTTCTCTAGGAGCAGGCTTCGGCGCTGTTGTAGAGTTACCTTTTCTTGACTAGGAGCTAGCTTTGGTGCTGTTGCAGAGTTACCTTTTATTTACTAGGAGCAAGCTTCAGTGCTGTTGTAGAGTTACCTTTTATTTACTAGGAGCAAGCTTCAGTGCTGTTGTAGAGCTACCTTTTCTTGACTAGGAGCGAGCTTTGGTGCTGTTGTAGAGTTACCTTTTCTTGACTAGGAGCTAGCTTTGGTGCTGTTGTAGAGTTACCTTTTCTTGACTAGGATCAGGCTTCAGTGCTGTTGTAGAGTTACCTTTTCTTGACTAGGACTGAGCTTTGGTGCTGTTGTAGAGTTACCTTTTCTTGACTAGGATCAGGCTTCAGTGCTGTTGTAGAGTTACCTTTTTTTTTCTGTGGTTTTCTCTTTTTCTGTTTCTCTAACCTCGCTTAGAATGTACCTACTTTATTCAGTGGCTTCTTCTGGGAAAGGGAGGGTTTTCTGATGAAGGAAAGATGAGAGTCTGTCTGCAGCAACACAGTAGGCCTAGAGTCGTCGTATTGTGGGTTTAGAGGACTTCAGTTCATTTTCTAGCATCGATTTGGTTTGTTCTTTTGGGGTTGATTTGTTCCTTGGAGGAGGGGGGGGGGTGTATTTTTAGTTATTTGTTTGTTTGGGTTTGGGAGGATGTTTGTTTGGTTTTGCTTCTCTTTTTTTTTTTTGGGGGTGGGGGGGGAGATTTTGGTGTTGCTGGTTTGCATGTTAAATGTCATTTTTGTCAAATGATGAGACCACTTGATATATTGATACATCACATACATACATACATACATACATACATACATACATGTAGCACCTACCATATATATGACTTTCCTGGTGGTGTTTTTGTTTTTTTGTAAATGTGATTTTGCCTCTGGCCTGTGAGCTTGCCCCCTGCACTGACAGGTTCATTTCCCTGGTGTTTTTATTTTGCTCTTAGAACTTTAGGAAACCCAATTTACTTCTATACAAATTCTGTATGATTATTGGTAGAATGAAGATCAGTGTGTTTACACATTACTTTTATATCATTTTCATTACAACTTATTCTTCTGCATACACTTCTGGTTGGTGTCCTTGGGAAGAGTTTATTAATTGCCATGAAGTGATGAACTTTGTCAGTAGTGTGTTGAGAAACATCTTTGGAAATTGCAGCATGCTCGTTCTGGGTGGGTATGTCTGAGTTTCTATTATTTCTATTCTTCATTATTCAGAAAAAAAGTAATTTGTAGGAGAGGTTCATTTTGAAATGTTCTAGAAATAATGAGTCATTTTTGTTTGTTTTTTATTTCCAGTTGGAAATGCCACAGAGTTTGGTCACACAACTATTGGCAATCTGGATGCTGAGTAAGTGTGTGTGTGTGTGTGTGTGTGTGTGTGTTTTGCATATTTATGTCTGTAACTGTATACAGATGCATGTGTGTGGAACTGTCATAGATGTTTTATGGAGCTGTTTTAAAGTACACTGTTATGTTTGTGGTTCCTGTAATATGTACTTCAGAAACACAGGTACTGTTGTTTGATTTTGTGTGTTTACACCAAACACTAGCTCTGCCTTTATGCTTTATACAGTACAGCAAAGAGGGTGCTTGTTTACTTCAATATTTGATGGTGATATGTACACATCCGGTATTCTTCTTCTTCTTCATCATCAAACACTCAGACAGCTACTGTTGTCTGTCATATGAGTGAAAATGCATTGCACTGCCGTTAAGCTCCTGACAAGTCAGGCCCAGGGCATCCAACTTCAGTGTGGGAGAGAATTGTTATCTTTGAAGTATTTTTGGAAAAAAGGCAGGAGAACAGACCAAGTTGGCAGAAAATAGGTAGGAAGAAGGTGAAAGGTAGAAAAGGAACAAGGCAGAAACAAAGAGAGGGATAGAAAAGAGGGAATTCCTAGCAGAGAATTTCCAGAAGGTGGGGATGCTGTATATACTGTGTTTCATCCCCATGTGGGATTGTGTCTTTTCGATATTATGATTCCTATCAATTATGTGCCTGTCAGTGTTGTGTAAGTGCCCTTCATGGAATGATTCAAGTAATTTAGACTTGACTTTGATTTGACTACATCAACAAAACTGACAAAGCTTTTGGCCTGGGCCAGTGTTGTGTGTCAAAGTGAAAGGTGTGTGTTGTGTTGTGTTGTTTCAGTTCTCCCTTACTGTTGTGTTGTGGTGTTTCAGTTCTCCCTTACTGTTGTGTTGTTTCAGTTCTCTGTTACTGTGGTGTTGTGTTGTTTCAGTTCTCCCTTACTGTGTTGTGTTGTGTTGTTTCAGTTCTCCCTTACTGTGTTGTTGTTTCAATTCTCCCTTACTGGGGTGTGTGTTGTGGTTTCAGTTTCCCTTACTGTGGTGTTGTGTTGTTTCAGTTCTTAGTGTTTGTGTTTTTCAGTTCTCCTTACTGTGGTGTTGTGTTGTTTCAGTTCTCCCTTACTGTGTGTGTTGTGTTGTTTCAGTTCTCCCTTACTGTGTTTTTGTTTGTTTTTTGTGTGTTGTGTTTCAGTTCTCCCTTACTGTGTGTGTGTGTTGTGTTGTTTCAGTTCTCCCTTACTGTGGTGTTGTGTTGTGTTGTTTCAGTTCTCCCTTACTGTGGTGTGTTGTGTTGTTTCAGTTCTCCCTTACTGTGTGTTGTTGTGTTGCATGTTTGTTTCAGTTCTCCCTTACTGTGGTGTGTTGTGTTGTTTCAGTTCTCCCTTACTGTGTGTGTTGTGTTGTTTCAGTTCTCCCTTACTGTGGTGTGTTTGTTTCAGTTCTCCCTTACTGTGGTGTTGTGTTGTGTTGTTTCAGTTCTCCCTTACTAGTGGTGTGTTGTGTTGTTTCAGTTCTCCCTTACTGTGGTGTTGTGTTGTTTCAGTTCTCCCTTACTGTGGTGGTGTGTGTGTGTTGTTTCAGTTCTCCCTTACTGTGTGTGTGTTGTGTTGTTTCAGTTCTCCCTTACTGTGGTGTTGTGTTGTTTCAGTTCTCCCTTACTGTGGGTGCAGTTGCTGTGTTGTGTTGTGTTGTTTCAGTTCTCCCTTACTGTGGTGTTGTGTTGTGTTGTTTCAGTTCTCCCTTACTGTGGTGTTGTGTTGTTTCAGTTCTCCCTTACTGTGTGTGTTGTGTGTTTCAGTTCTCCCTTACTGAATTGTGTTGTGTTGTGTTGTTTCAGTTCTCCCTTACTGTGGTGTTGTGTTGTTTCAGTTCTCCCTTACTGTGGTGTGTTGTGTTGTTTCAGTTCTCCCTTACTGTGGGTGTTGTTGTGTGTTTCAGTTCTCCCTTACTGTTGTGTTGTGTTGTGTTGTTTCAGTTCTCCCTTACTGTGGTGTTCTGTTGTGTTGTTTCAGTTCTCCCTTACTGTGGTGTTTGTTTGTGTTGTTTCAGTTCTCCCTTACTGTGGTGTGTGTTGTGTTGTTTCAGTTCTCCCTTACTGTTGTGTTGTGTTGTGTTGTTTCAGTTCTCCCTTACTGTGGTGTTCTGTTGTGTTGTTTCAGTTCTCCCTTACTGTGGTGTTTGTTGTGTTGTTTCAGTTCTCCCTTACTGTGGTGTTGTGTGTGTTGTTTCAGTTCTCCCTTACTGTGTGTTGGTGTTGTGTTGTTTCAGTTCTCCCTTACTGTGGTGTTGTGTTGTTTCAGTTCTCCCTTACTGTGGTGGTTGTGTTGTTTCAGTTCTCCCTTACTGTGGTGTTGTGTTGTTTCAGTTCTCCCTTACTGTGGTGTTGTGTTGTTTCAGTTCTCCCTTACTGTGGTTGTGTTGTGTTGTTTCAGTTCTCCCTTACTTGTGGTGTGTGTGTGTTGTTTTCAGTTCTCCTTACTGTGGTGTGTTGTGTTGTTTCAGTTCTCCCTTACTGTGGTGTTGTGTGTGTTGTTTCAGTTCTCCCCTACTGTGGTGTGCTGTGTCAGCTACTGTGGTGTTGTTTGTTCTCCCTATGTGGGTGCTGCTGTGTTGTGTTGTTTCAGTTCTCCCCTACGTGGTGGTTGTGTGTGTTTCGTTCTATGTGGGTGTGTGTTGTTTCAGTTCTCCCCTACTGTGGGTGCATGCTGTGTTGTGTTGTTTCAGTTCTCCCCTACTGTGGGTGCATGCTGTGTGGTGTTGTTTCAGTTCTCCCCTACTGTGGGTGCATGCTGTGTGTGTTGTTTCAGTTCTCCCCTTTATACTGTGTTGTGTTGTTTCAGTTCTCCCCTACTGTGGTGTTGTGTTGTTTCAGTTCTCCCCTACTGTGGGTGCATGCTGTGTGGTGTTGTTTCAGTTCTCCCCTACTGTGGGTGCATGCTGTGTTGTGTTGTTTCAGTTCTCCCCTACTGTGGGTGCATGCTGTGTTGTGTTGTTTCAGTTCTCCCCTACTGTGGGTGCATGCTGTGTTGTGTTGTTTCAGTTCTCCCCTACTGTGGGTGCATGCTGTGTGGTGTTGTTTCAGTTCTCCCCTACTGTGGGTGCATGCTGTGTTGTGTTGTTTCAGTTCTCCCTTACTGTGGTGGTGTCATTGCGTGTGTGGTGTTGTTTCAGTTCTCCCTATGTGGGTGCTGTGTGTTGTGTTGTTTCAGTTCTCCTATGTGGTGTGTGTGTTGGTGTGTTCAGTTCTCCCTTCTGTGTGGTGGTGATGGTGGTGTTGTTTCAGTTCTCCCCTATGTGGGTGTTTCATGCTGTGTGGTGTTGTATTCTGCCTTATTGTGGTGGTGTTGTCTTTCAGCTTCTCAACTGATGTGGAGGAGCGAAGTGTATGGTGGTGTCTGTATGTGTTATGTGTGCTGGTGTTGTGTGTTATCTGGGTGTGTGTTGTGTGTGGTGTGCTGTGGTGTGTGTTGTGTGTGGGGTGGTGGTGGGGGTGTGTGTATTGTGTGTGTTGTGTTGTTGGTGTGTGTGTTGTGTTGGTAGTGGTTGTTGTCTGTGTGTGTGTGGTGAGTTGTGTGAGTGTGTGTGTTAGTGTTGTGTGTTTTGGTGTGTGTGTTAGTGTGTTGGTGATGGTTGTGTGTGGTGGGAGGAGGGAGAGAGTGTCGGTTAGTCTTTCAGTTTGTCTGTCTGGCCTGCATAATATTTTTTATATTTTTTTATATATTTAGATTTTTTTTTGAAGATAATGAATAAACACTCATGAGCTTTCTAACATTCAGTGTGCGTACAGTTTTACCAATTTTATCATCCGTTTCCATGAAGAAAACATGTTCTGTTTAGCATTGCTAATTTTCTCAAATCCTATAAAGAATCTTAAATTGGGATTAGATGTTTCATTGATGATTATTAATAATTGTGCTGATGTTATTCTTCATTTCATCCAATAGCCGAGGATGGTTAAAAAGAAAAGGAACTATTTGTCTTGTTTAATAGTTCATTGTTCTCTGAGTAATTGTAAATCTGTGTGTGACTCTAGCTCTGTATTTTTGTCAGTATATGTCTATTTGTCTGTGTTGTGTATATATATGAGAAAAGAAAGAGATGATCGAAGTGTTATAAAATTGTGATGATATATATTTTTGTCGTGCTGTTTTCAGGTATCAAGGACCCTCATGATCTCCAACATACCCAGGAACAAATGCTTTGGGGAAAACATCCGACTTCATTTTCAGTAAGTGGTGGCAAGCATTCGCGTTTGTGTTCTGTTTTGTTTGTTTGATGGTGTTTTTCATGTCGTGTCATTTGCCCTCTTAGTAAAGCTGTTCTTATGGTATCTTTCTCAGCACCACTGCCCCTCTCTCCCTTTTCCTCCCATGAAGGGATGCTTTGAGTATGAAAAGTGTCTGTGTCTTCTGGATATAAGTCTGCGCTAGACATTTTTCTCCCTGTCACTCTGTTTGTTGTTGCCTTTTTCTTTCCCTTCCTGTCAGTCATTTCTTTGTTGTTGTTTTTTTGTTTTTTTGTTGTTGTTTTTTTTGGGGGGGAGAGGTTGCAATCTTTATCTCCCACTTTCTTTTTCTGCAAGCTGTCTCTTTTTTTTTCTTGGGGGGGGTGGGGGGGGGGGGGGAGGGGGGGGGATGTTTGTTGTTGTATGTGACATAACATCTGCACTGGGGTTTTTTCCATGGCAAGTACATTGAGAAATTAGTAAGCTTGGATAGGCACAAGATATCCATTCAGCAATGTGATTCATGTATGGTGTTTTTTATCAAAAGATTTTCCATACTTCAAAGCATATTTATAATATATAGGTTTATGTATTTCTCTGTATACATCTTCTCTTCTCCTTTAACTTCCTGAGGAATCGTTGGGGCCTTTTCTCTCGGGTAAGTTGAACATGGTGGAGCCCACCACTTACCAGGTACAGGGTGGGTGTGTGTTTGTTTGTGTATTTATGTGTGGTGTTTGTGGTCTTTGTGTGTGTTTGTGTGTGTGTATTTGTGTGTATGGTGTTTTTGTGTGTGTGTGTTTGTGTGTTCCCCTCCATACGATTCCACAAAAGGAAAAACAACTTTGTATTTTATGTCTTCTTAGTATAGCACACAGATCATTGCTGCCTAAAAATTCCACTGTAATGTGCCCATCAATGTGTTTCTGTGTTGGGGAAAGGACCTGGGGAGTAGATCTCATACTTTCTAAATTATGACTATACCAGGGCAGATGTAAAATTTCTGTTTTGTCTGTAGGGAGGCCTACCCTGAAGTGGTGGTGATGGATGTCCAGTTTGCCTACAACATCACTGACCTGGTCAACCTGGACAAGAAGAGGTCAGTGTCTGTCTGATTTGTGTGCTCTTGTATGGTGGCTTCCTTACCACCTGCATGGAGGAGAGCCGGCATTACATGAAATGGATATTTCTTATTGCAGTGTAGAGAAGGAGAACGTGTATTATGTGTTTTGCTTGTGAAATTCTTGCATATGTGGCGTATATAGCATGTGGTCATACCTATGGTCACTGGGGCTGTGAACAGTAGGGTTGGACTGGATTGGCAGTACCTTCTTGGGAAGAGATAAAATGAACTACTTGTGACTGTAGATATTTTGGTATTACTGATAGAATAGAGAGATAAGAACAACTCTGACTGCTCCGTGTGCTTTAATTACCTTTTATGTGCGCCTGATCACATGAAGGCTCTCAGCACTTCCAACAAGCAACACCCATAGATATTTGCCATATTCTTGCAAACACGCTCTAGAGAATTGTAAGGCAGAGAGGGAGGGGATGCCACCTTCCTTCTTTAATGAGCATTGTATTCCTGCATGAAAGCCAGCTGATGAAACTATACTTATATTCAGTGTTTCAGAACTACTGTTAAAATAACTTTTTCATTCACGTTTACTGTTTTGCTTTGGTTTAAAACAAGCGTAAAGAAGGGAAGAGAAGAGGCTTGTGTGCATGCCCATTCTTATTAGTAAAAGGTTTTGCCTGTGCCAGTGTCTCTGAAACTTCAAAAGTAGTATAAGTTTGATAGTTGTAGCTCTGTATGGATGGACGGATTAGGTGCCATCCCAAGACTGGAGTTGATGTGCCATGATTCTCCAAGTCAGTCTGTCTTGGGCCAGTTGCATGCACTCAGCCAGCCTACTGTACTGCCTGTCCAGTCTTTATCACCATCTTATTTTTTAATTTTTTTTATTTATTCTTTTATATCCAGGATAATGGAATAAGCACTCATGTGCTTTTTTACATCCAGTCCCCGTGTGTAGTCAAGTCAAGTCAAGTCAAGTCAAAAACACTTTAATCATCCCATGAAGGGCAATTACAATACTGACAGGCAGATTGATACTCATCAAATATATCAAAGACACAAGCTATATTTCATATTGGTTTTCAAATAAAATGTCACGCAACACCAACACACAACACACACCAGCGGACATGCGCACATACCATCATTGTGACACAATTTTAACCATTGACTAGAAGACATAAAAACTTATTTTTCACGCACGCATATACGCAGCACGTACACACGACGTGTGTTGTGTGCGAACACGCCACGAAACACTACACATTACATCATATATGTAATTCAATGCGGTTTTGAAATGTGTCATTGTTTCCACGGCACACAATGGCCTACTCTTCCAAAAAGCGGAACAGGATTTAATGTGTGCGCAAGGTGTTCTGCATGCGTTCGAACACGGGGCCTCGGTTTATAGTCTCATCCGAAGGACTTTGACACTCAGTTCGATTTTTTGGTCAAACTGGGAAGAAAGGGTGAGGCTGGGAATCAAACCCAAAACCTCACAATTAATTTGTTGGCAGGCAAACGTCTTAACCATCCTGCCACCTTCCTTCCTGGCCATTGATGTCTTGGTCTTCCGCTACCTCTCTTTCCTTTTTATCCCACTCTCAGCAGTGTTTGGGAAAACAGTCATGTCTCATTGTGTGGCCAAAATATGACACTTTAAGAACCATGGCTGTTTTCAATAGTTCTGTTTGGACTCCTTGTAAACTGAGGACTTGCTCTATTATGTATGTATGATTCGACAGACAAAGAGCAGCAGAGGCTCGCATATACTCGGAGATGGAGCACCGCAAGTCTGGCAAACGTCCCTTGATGTATCCCTATGTGTGTGGCCAGTTGTGCTGTAGTCCTTGCTGTGGCTGTAAGCAGGTGAGTCCCTGTTCATCCTTGTTCACTGCAGGTAACGAATGACTGTCAACATGTTCTTCTTTTTCCTGTTCTGACTATACAGTTTTTTAAGGGTTTAAATTTTTTTATTTTATTCTTTTATTTTGAGGATAATGGAATAAGCACCTACCACCTTTTTTTCACCCAGGTTCACTGAGCCAGCCCCCTACCAACCAACCATCACTGGCCCCCTCTCCAATCTGAGCACCATAAATAACTGAATCTATCAACCCAAACTTTGGGACAGATTTTTCCATGCATGGTGATCTTTTTTTCTTTTTTTTCATTCCACCATGGATGCAGCCATACTCTGAGGTGATATTGGTTTCACCAAGAGTTCACAGAATGGAAAAACTTTTGGGGGGGGGGGGGGGTTCAGTTACTTTATGTCATGTTAGTGTTTATCAAGGACCACTGAACGAGATATTGTAGTCCCTTTTGTGACAGGTGCAGAAACTGCTGGGTTATAATGCTGGACTTTAAAAAAAGACTCATGTTTGTCACTATTCCTATATGGACACCAGGGCTGAGTGGGCAGGGTATTTGTCTTTAACCCCTGTGGGTCCATGAAGTCATGGGTTCAAGTCTTGGCAACAGTGTCTGGATGGGATTTTTAAGGTCTCTGTGGTCAACTTAGCTGCATAACCAAACACCCAACATTGTATGTGACTTGTAGAATACTGGATGATGCCTGTGGGTGTATCTGTAAAGTGTGTGTGTATACATGTGTGTGTGTGTGCGCATACGTGCATGTGTGTGTGTGTGTGCACATGGGTATGTGTGTTTGTTACATGGGTGTGTGTGCGCGCATGCATGCATATATAAATGTACCAGCATGCTGCTGCACCTACAGATGTGTGCAATGTTTCAGGTGGACGCCATCAACTTCTACATGGAGGAAGAAGCGGAGCTGATGCGGTCGTGTGATGAAGAGAGGGAGACGGCGTACAGAGACCCCATCGGTATCGCCTTCATCACCCTGCAGTCTGAACTGCAGGCCCAGAGGTAGGCCCTGGGGAGATCAGGTGTCTGTGTGTGTGTGTGTTCGGATCAGGTGTTTGTGTGTGTGTGTTCGGATCAGGTGTTTGTGTGTGTGTGTTCGATTGTCTTTATCATAACATAATATACTCCCATGATTGTGCTGGGGGCTCTTTCGGTGTAAATTCCATCCCCCACCTTCTGGAAATTCTTTGCTAGAAATTTCCCCCTTTTTTTTTTTACCACACTCTTTGTGTGTCTTTTTTTTTTTCCAGACCTTTCAGTCTCTCTCTCTTTATTTATTTTTTTGCTTTCCCAGTCCATAATCATGATCATGATGATTTCTATAGTGTCTGTCCTGCTAGCTGTGTGGGCTACAGAGTGTTTTATTGTTGATTTTAAATTTTACAGTCATGTAGTCTTGACTGGAACTTGACATACATGGATACATGTATGCATGTGTGCTTGATTACACACACAAACACACACACAGCACACAACACACACACACAAACACACACACACACACACACACACACACACACACACACACACACACACACACACACACACACACACACACACACACACACACACAGTACATGTACATACAAACACACACACACACACGAGTCCATGTACATACACACACACTACACAGACTACACACACAACACACACACCCACACACACACACACACACACACACACACACACACACACACACACACACACACACACACTACACTCACACACCACCCCAACACACACTACACACACACACATACACTCACAACACACACACACACACACACCACACACACACACTACACACACACCACACACACACACCACAACACACACACACACACACACACACACACACACACACACACACACATCACAACACACACACACACACACACTACACACACATACAAACAAACACACCCGATTTCCTCTATGAAAACCTCTTGTTAAAATGTCAGTCTCAGCATAGTGTGTTGTGAGCCCATTGTTGTGGAGAAGGGTGATGATGGTGATGATGTTGTTGGCAGGCTGCGTGCTGATTTCCGTGCCAACTGCAAGGGAACTCACAACCCCCAGATGTCCAGCGTGTATGGGGAGCTGCATGTGCAGGACTGGCAGGTCCACTTCGCTCCTTCCCCTGAAAACATCTACTGGTGAGTGTCTGTGTGGCTGTGGGTGAATGATGTGTGTGTGTGTGTTACTGGTGAGTTTCTGTGTGTGTGTGTGTTACTGGTGAGTTTCTGTGTGTGTGTGTGTGTTACTGGTGAGTTTCTGTGTGTGTTGTGTGTGTGTGTGTGTTACTGGTGAGTTTCTGTGTGTCTGTGTGTGTGTGTGTGTGTTACTGGTGAGTTTCTGTGTTGTCTGTGTGTGTGTGTGTGTTACTGGTGAGTTTCTTGTATTAGCTGTGTTGTGTGTGTTGTGTACTGTGATTTTTATTAGCTGTGTGTGTGTGTGTTACTGGTGATTTTCTTTTATTAGCTGTGTGTGTGTGTTTACTGGTGATTTTCTTTTTGCTGTGTGTGTGTGTGTTACTGGTGATTTTCTTTTATTAGCTGTGTGTGTGTGTGTGTTACTGGTGATTTTCTGTTATTAGCTGTGTGTGTGTGTGTGTTACTGGTGATTTTTGTTATAGCTGTGTGTGTGTGTGTGTGTTATGTGATTGTCTGTATAAAGAAATTAGTAGGTTGAGTTTTAAAAACTCCTTATTTTTCAGTCTTTTTACGCTTATGTTTTTACTCTTGTTTACCCATTGAGTTGGCAACCTAAATATCTTAGGCTAAAGCAGAAATATTTTGTAAAGTCCCTGTTTTGTATTGCTCTGTGAGGTAAAGGATTTTGTTTGGAGGGGAAGTAGAAATCTATTTTTTCATGTTTTCTGTATCATCATCATCATCATCATCATCATCATCACTACAACACCACCACCATCATTGTCATCACCACCAGTACCACTACCGCCGCCACCACTACCATCAGTATCGTTCTCATCATCATAATCACGACAACAGCGAAAACAACTACAATAACAAAATTCTCGGAATATGTTTTTCACATTAATGATCATACCATTCTCATAAAATTTCTCATTGAAGTAATATCATTCGCATCCTTTGTTTCTCATGCTGGTTTGTTGTTGTTGTTGTTGTTGTTGTATCCTGATAACCGTGTGATGTTGGGCTTTCAGGGAGAACTTGTCAATGCCAGACTGGAAGTGGTGGACTCGCGCTATCTGCATCAACGGATTTCTCATTGTGTTCCTCTTCTTCCTCACCACCCCCATCATGTTCCTCCACGTCCTTGACCTTCTGAATATCGACATCAAGAAACGCGCAGAAAGCCTCCATGTGAGAGATTTTTCAAGTTTTTTTATTTTTAGAAAAATGGGGGGTGATGATGGGGTGAGAGGGGCAAAGTGAGATACTGGTTATGTCTTAGTTTGCATATCAAACCTGAATTGATCAGAAAAGATCAAAAGTTGGTGGTTGAAATTCCATCCTTGGCTCAAACATTAGTGCTTAAGTTATTTGTCAGAAAATGGCATAGCTCATGCTGTAATGTTATGGATAGTATAATCAGTGAAATGAAGTAGGGATACATTTTTTTTATCCAGGGGATACTAGCTTTCTATGGTCTGGCCACCATTAGGTAGCCACACTCTGATCTCAGGATGTCTAAACATGACACCAGTATGCAAGCAGCTTTTGTTGTTGTTTGTTTTGTTGTGGGTTTTTTTCGTTTTGTTACTTGTTCCTACCAGCATGCAATAAGCTACTCCACCGAAAGACAGAACAGGTTTTAATGGACGTCTGCATGCGTTCATACACAGGGCTTCAGTGTAGTCTCATCCGAGAGATTTCTGGGGAAGTGGAGTCAGTACTGATGTTGTTAACTCCAATTCCAAATACTTTTGTTATCTCAAAACAGAGAAATTCAGTTAGGTTAAGAGCAAATGATTACACATCTAAAGAATAAAAGAATGAATCAGGTACATGTCATCAGAGAGCTTTGCAGCTTCCAGAGGAAAGAAATCCCCTCAAATAGGCTCAAACCCATGCAGTCATATCGGGAGCTAAAAACTATAACTGCATGGCTATGTTGCCCCCTGGTGTCAGCAGTGATAGACATGGTTGATACCGGTGTGTGCAGAGTCAGTTCCTGGTGCAGTTCCTGCCCACCCTGCTCCTGTGGACCTTCTCCGCCCTGCTGCCCAACATCGTCTACTACTCTGACCAGTACATCGGCCACTGGACCAAGTCAGTTAGCCTCTTGTTTGGTGTGGTGTATGTGGGGTGTGTTGGTGTGGTGTAGTGTTAGTTTGGTGTAAGGGTGTGGTGTGATGTAGTGTTGTAAGGGTGTAGTATGGTGTTGTAAGGGTGTGGTATGATGTGATATGGGGGTGGTGTTGGTTTGGTGTGGTGTTTGGTTAGGTGTGGTGTGGTTCAGAAAGGTGTGGTGTGGTGGTGATGTGGTATAGTGTCATTTTGATGGAGTTTGGTATGTTTTGGTGTTGGTTTGATAGGATGTGGTGTGCTGTATGCAGTAAGGTGTGCTGTTGTAGTGGTGTTGTGTTGATGTGATATGGTGTTGTGTTGGTGGAGTTAGGTGTGGTGTTGCATGTTGTGATGGGGTATGATGTTGGTGTGGTATGTTATAGAAGTGGTGTTGGTTTGGTGTGGTATGTGTGTTAGTCTGGTGGTGTAGGTTGTGGTATTGGTTTAGTGTAGTCTGGCATGGGTGCAATATTTTATTGAAACCACTTCCTTTACTTTGATATTTAAGTGTGGGAATTTTATTTCTGTATTTTGTAATGGCTGTTTTCAGCTAGGCACAGTGCACAAAAAAGTGAAATGATAATTTTTTGGGATGAATGCCCATTATCATGTGTTTTATCATTCTGCCATAAGAATGTACTCATAGTTTGTGTGTGTGTGTGTGTGTGTGCATGCATGTGTGTGTCTATGTGTGTGCACCCATGCACATGTGTGTGGTATGTACATCACATGCATGCATACATGTTCATGTGTGTGGACATTTGTTTTCATTTTTTTCTCTCAATCCTCAGCTAGAGCTCTTGAGTTTCAGAGAGATTTTGAGTATTCAGCTGTGTGCCCACTTTTAAGGTAGCCGCATTCCGACTTTGGGGAGTAACAAGTTACCTGTGGTTGTGTGTGTTTCAGGACTGCAGAGCACCACGCTGTGATGAGGAAGACCTTCATCTTCCTGCTGTTGATGGTGCTGATCCTGCCCTCCCTGGGCCTCACCAGGTAAATGGCCTGCTGTTTTCGCAATATAGATAGTGAACATGCCATCTGATTTGTCTGACTGTTTTTTTGGAGTTCAGTTTAATTGAACATTTTGTCTTTATAAAAGATAGCACTTTTTGCAGTTCTTTTGTTTGACATTTTGTGTCTGGATAAGTGGGCATACATTAACTCTTTGGACTTCAGTGTTTGCCAGTATATTACTTCTATGTATACACCACATATAAGTACTCTGGTGAGTTTGCTAACTGCAGAAGAGAAGCATGTTCCTATTAAAAATTGGAAAGAAAGCAACACAAAAATCCCCTTGCCACCAGCCAACCAGCACTTGGCTACAAATAGTCTGCATATGTGTAGAGAGAGTCCTTTCTGGATGTGATGAGCTAATGAGTGTACAGTTTAATGACTTCTACATTTTTACATCAGATCATATTTTTCTATGTGCCTGATTATCTTGTTTTGTTTGTTTGAGGTGGTTTTGTTGATATTTTTTAAAATCGAGCTTTTGTTTGTTTGTTGTTTTACTACAAATAAAAAAAAAGTCAGTTCTTTTAATCAACACATTTTGTTCATACACTTTTTAGCTGGTTATATATGGTCGTTTTTGTGTGTGTTTGTTTTGTTGTTGTTGCTTTGATTTTACATCTGTTCACTCTTTTACTTTTAAGGCAACAGTCACATGTGTGAGAATGGTTTGTATAGGAATGTTTTATTTCTTTTTATCTGCTCTTTGTTAATGAAACAGTTGCTGGGATTTTTTTTTTTCATGGATAGTGTTGTACATTAAATGTATGAAAAAAAATTGATATGTGAAAACAAGCAGAAACTTGCGTAAAAGTTTTCATAAAAACTAGGAATAAGGATTGGGACATGGCCTTACCATTTTTTGTTTCAAGTCTTTTCACCAGTATTTTGATGCATGTGAGTGTGTGGCTAGTGATGTTAAGTGTCAGGGTTTACCCTGTTGCTGTATAATATGCCAAAATTCTTGTTCTCCTGTTTTTGATTTCTGTATAGCAGCCTGTGTTCTCTGTGTGTTTCAGTGCCAAAGCTCTCTTTGAGTGGATGACAGTGAATCAGGAGAAGCGAGTCCAGTGGCAGTAAGTGTTGTATGCATTTCTTCTCCTTCTTCACTCCAAAGCATTTCTTCTCCTACCTTGTTCCTGTAAACTGAATGCTCTGCATGGTCTCCTTTTTTTCTACGTAGGGTGACATCACAGCTGCATCAGTGACAGTCGCTGAATGTATCGGAAAAAGTTTGGGTTCAAACTGGGATCAAACATGCGACTTCTTGCTTTTTAGATGGGTGCAGCACTTCTTGACCTCTGATCCACCACACATCATAAACGTTGACACTGTGAAGGCTAGGTTATTCCCACCCCCACACCCTGCAGTTATGTTTTCCTGTTTCTGACCTTTTTGTGCTCTTTTTGTGTTTCTGACCATTTTGTGCTCTTTCTGTGTTTCTGGTCATTGTGTGCTCTTTTTGTGTTTCTGATCATTATGTGCTCTTTCTGTGTTTCTGGTCATTGTGTGCTCTTTCTGGTCATTGTGTCTGACCATTGTGTGCTCTTTCTGGTCATTGTGTCTGATCATGCCGAGCGCTGTGTTTTCAGGTGCATTTTCTTGCCCAGCAATGGCTCGTTCTTCGTCAACTACATCATCACTGCAGCGCTGATCGGCACGGCGCTGGAGCTGCTGCGCTTCACAGAGCTCTTCATGTACGGCCTGAAGCTCATGATGGCGCGCTCCCAGGCCGAGAAGGCGGCTGTGCGCAAGGTAGAGGAGTGGGAGCGTGGGCGTGTTTGTCCTGTGTTTGTATCGTCAGGAGCCTTCAGGCGGCTGTGCGCAAGGTAGAGGAGTGGGAGCGTGGGTGTGTTTGTCCTGTGTTTGTATCGTCAGGAGTCTTCAGGCGGCTGTGCGCAAGGTAGAGGAGTGGGAGCGTGGGCGTGTTTGTCCTGTGTTTGTATCGTCAGGAGTCTTCTGTCCCAAAACAGGCACGGTGTTGCTACTGTAGACAGAACACTGTGTAGTTGTGGATCTTGTTTGAAAAATGTCAGAAAAGTACTGTTTGACCCCACCCCAAAAAAACAACAACAACAAAACAACAGAAAAACACACAAAAAACCCCAAAACCAACCAACAGTGAGTGTCTGTGTATATCTCTGTGTATGCCTGCGGCATGTGTTCATGCATGTGCCATCACTGTGATCGGACCTACAGTATGGGGCATGATATGCCATGATATGTAAGAAATGTGACATTAATTCTTATATGTGGGTGTCTGTGTGCAGTCAGTGTTGTGGGACTTCCAGTATGGTGCGCAGTACGCCTGGATGCTGTGTATCTTCGCCATTGTGGTCAGCTACAGCATACCCTGCCCTCTGGTCACACCTTTTGGTCAGTCCACGCCACAGCCATCATATTATCATACTGATATGTTCTTTAGTAGCGTGTGTGTGTGTGGTTTGTGTAAAAGCCACAGCCATTGTGTTATCATACTGATATGTTCTTTAGTAGTGTGTGTTTGTGTAAAATCCCCCTGCCCTTGTCTCAGAAGTATTTGAATCCTGCTTATTTTCATCATCCTGAGAACCACCTATCCATGAAATAAATCTGTTACTTAACCTGTCAGCTTTAAAGTAGATTGCGCAGGAGTATTCATCTATAGATTTGCAAAGTTGTTTGTATACGCAGGTGCTTAAGTGTCAAAAGTGTACAATGTCATGTCCAAACAGTAGAGCAGAGCATGTATCAAAATAATTATATTCCCAAAGTCAGAATGCGGCTACCTTTATGGTGAGTAAATGGTTGCATACACAGAATCTCACCATTGGTGAACCTTGGAGGTCTAGCTGAGGAAGAAAACAAAAAATGAAATATGATCATATATGTTGGAACCCACCACTACTACATCGTATGAATATCTTTGTTATCATTGCTTGATGATGATCATCACCATCTCATGTCAATGCACGTGCAGGTCTGGTGTACCTGGGTCTGAAGCACCTGGTGGATCGGTACAACATCTTCTTCGCTTACAACCCCTCCAAGATCAACAAGCACATCCACAGCTCGGCCGTCACCTTCGTGCTGTGGGCGGTCATCATGCTGCAGATCAACGTCACCTTCTTCACCGGCCTCAGGGCAGGTGCGTACAACACTCGCCCATCTTTTGTCCTCTTCTAGTCGTAACAGGAGCGTTCAGACAACATGCTAGTTTTCATGACTGGTGCATGGGGTGATACTTTTCCATCATGTGTTGATTTTTTATTTGATTTTTTATCTTTTTTTTTTTATATACTATTTCGAGGATAATGGAATAAGCATTCATGTGCTTTTATTCACCCAGTCGCCGTGTGTATGGAGTTTTGTAAATGTTGTCATCCGTTCCCACCGGCACACAATGGCCTACTCTTTCAAAAAGTGGAACAGGTTTTAATGTGTGCGCAAGATGTTCTGTGTGCGTTTGCACACAGGACCTCGGTTTATAGTTTCATCCAAAGGACTTTTGGGGAGAGTGGAGTCGACACTTATGTTAACTCCAGAGGAAAAATCCTCTTCAACAAGAATCGAACCCAGGTCAGCAGGTCACGAATGCATCACTCTAACCACAGGGCTATCCCGCCATGGCAATGCATGGAAAGGCTGTATAAGTTGTTGGGGATTTCCTACCATGGTTCAATCATCTTCCACCACTATTTTGAGTTGCTGGCACCATTTCCATTGACGCATGGTCTAAACTAGCATAAAGAACCCCAATCGCTAGAGAAAGTTTTGCTTTAGAGAATTCAAATGTAAGAGGTTTGAAAAGCAAAGATGAGTAGATAAATAAGAGGAAACAAACAGTCATTTTCTGGAGTAGGTCATATCAGGAACTGTTTGAACCCAATAATCAGAAACTATTGGAACACAAAATCAGGAACTATTGGAAGAAAACTATTGGAACACAAAATCAGGAACTATTGGAACACAAAATCAGGAACTATTGGAACACAAAATCATGAACTATTGGAAGAAAACTATTGGAACACAAAATCAGGAACTATTGGAACACAAAATCAGGAACTATTGGAACACAAAATCAGGAACTATTGGAAGAAAACTATTGGAACACAAAATCAGGAACTATTGGAACACAAAATCAGGGAAAAGTAGTTTCCTAGTGTCCTTTCATTGAACTTTGGTTATTCGAACATAAAGCTGTAAACATTATTATGGGAAGTGGTGAGGGAAGTGTAAGTGGTGTATTGATAGAATTATGTATGTATAAAATGTGTGTGTGTGTGTGACTATGTTAAGTAGACAGATGTGTAAATAACTAGAGACACAGACACCAACATTGACATGTACAATTGCAGAGGGCATGGACTCAGTCTTCCTCTTCTCCTGCGTCTGCCTGTTCATCACCCTCATCATGTTTGTCGGTCGCCTCAGCTTTGGCTGGTTCAAACACATGCAACCTAACCGCTACAGGGTAAGTCTATCTTCTCATTGCTGGCTGCCCTTTCCTCTTAGCTCTCTGCCTCATGAACAGGACTGGGGTGGTTTTGGCAACATTCTTTTTGCACCTTTCTTTTCTAAAGCCTCTCTGCGTGCAGTATGTTAACTACGAATCACTAACAAGATTGGGTTCGTTCTTTGTGCACAGTCTCTCCTGAAAGCTGGTCATCTGTAGGAAATCAGGTTTTGGTGGAGTTTGTTTTATTCTGATTTGTTTCTACAGCTGGGTGTTTAAGGGTGACTGAAGATTATTACCAGCTTAAAGACTGTCAGTGTTCAACAAGGCTTAATGTGGGCTCTAAAGTGTCTTTGCTGGTGTCGGAAATGTGTGTTTCCTTGTCAATGACAGTTGAGAAAGACAGGATCGAACAATAGTGCATTCATTTGCTAGTGTGTCTAGAATTAACATTGTCAAGTATATTGCCTTTCTGCAAAATTTATTTATGCTCTGTCAGCAGTTTGGAGGTATTCCCAATTGTTGTTGTAGCAGTTGCTATGCTGCTTTATCAAAATACTTTGGTGTGAGATATGTCAGTGTGTTCAGAGGGGGCAAAATGAAACTATAGGATTTCTGTGACCACTTGTGGATCATATTCCCTCCAAAAATACCCATCCATCACCTGTGATTGCAAGTCATGGGAAAGAACTGGCAGAGAGGAATTCATGATCCCATTCTGAAAGGAGACAGCCTGTAGATTTGTCATTTTAAAAAAGTTTAATCATACTGTGTATAGTTTACCAAGCAATGCTTCAATAAAACGGAATAGTCCTGTGCTTGTAAACTTGGGTGGCCATCCTTCAGTATGAAGTGAGCAGAAGAAACTTATCTGACCATCACACTTGGTTTCGGAGGCACCGTGGTCGAGTGGTTTAGGCGGTCAACTCGTGATCCAGAGGTCGCGGGTTCGATCCCCGCTCGGCTCGGTGTTGTGTCCTTGGGAAAGACACTTTACTCCTATTTTCCTCACTCTACCCAGGTGTACAAGTGGGTACCAGCTCTGCTGGGGAAGTATCTGGCGACAGACTAGCGTCCTGTCACAGGGGTGGTGAAAAACCATCAGTTCGCTTAACGCTACAGAAACCGGGATAAGCTCCGGCTCTATGGGCCTTCTGGCTCGAAAGAACATACTTTTTACATTTGGTTTCAGTCTTTGCAATATTTTTACAGCCTGAAAAGAAAAGAGCAAAAAGCAAAGAAAGAAAACCCCTTCAACCCAAAACAAAACAGAAAGGTATATCATAGCCTTGCTGCCATTTATACAATTGTATCTTCTTCTTTTTTGGCTGGGGGTTCCAAGAAGGCATTGCCGTCGAGGGTTCCCCCCTACACCCCCCCCTCCATCTATTAGCTTTATCAGGATTTTTTGGAGGGATGGGGAGGGTCATTTATTATTTGAATTTCTCATAGTACATTATTAATTCCTTCAGATGACCAGTAATTCAGGCTTGACTGTGTATTCTGTAGAAGTGTGCTCTAAAGCAGTGATCATGAGCTATGAAAAATGGGTGACATTGTTTTCACAGTTGGTTACTATCACTTGGAAAACTAATTCATGCTTTCTTGCACTTAAACCAGATTTTTCTCAGAAAACACTTACAGTATGCATCACCTTTTGAAAGCATGCTTCTGTTCTTCTTGGGTTAATGTGTGAACAGTGTATTGTCATTTTGTAATGATATGGGAGGATAAGAGTTTAATAGAGCAGCCAGTAAGTTACTTTACAGAAGGCATGGTCCCTAGTACACTTAACTGAAATTTGTTGATGTTTAAAATCAGCAGATTTTGAATATGACATTTTTCACTTTAAAGAAGACATGCTGATGGACGATAAAGATACTAGGAGTGTTGGTAGCTTTTATTATTTTTTTTTTTTAATATTCTATTGTAGGGTATCCAGAACCAGTCACAAGAATAGGAAAATAAGTTTTTCTTAATTTGTTTTTGTAAAAGTGACATGTTCATCAATTTGTCCACTAAGATATTCAAACAGGAAAATAGAAAATTCAAACGTAAAAAAGATAATTGTTATATAAATTTGTTCAGAGAGAATTCATAGAAACTTTTTTGTAATCATCTCATTCTTTAGCACATCTTTACACTACTGATAATATCACTAGATTTGACATCAGCAGTATTATGAAAATCAGAAGTGGTAATATAGTACACTTCCGTTGAATGCCTTGGATTTTTTTTTAAATTGGTGATTGTGGTTTTTCGTTATCATGTTGTGGCCTGACTGAGTGCGACAGATGATAAATTGACTCCATGGATTCCTCTTGTGTTCTATATGCTGCGGACTAAGGCCTATCGTAACGGCAGTGGTTGTGAAGTGCATATTTGACATGGCATGGCAATGTTCGCTCTTGCATCGCTCATTATTGTAATGAAGTCATTCCATGAGACACAGTTACTGTAACCATTTCTTTGTTTCCATTTGTGTAGAATTTTCGTGTACCACGGGTTTGGTTCTCAAGCTTGTTGCTTGTATTTCAGTTGGTATTTTGAGAGCGATGTGCATTTTTGAAAGTTGGGACTGTTGGAGTTGCAAATTTTGTCACATTTTGAATCTTGTGAGCTTAGCTTGTTTAGCATGTTGTGTTAGTTGTTTTGCTTTTATGTGTTTAAATTTTAGTAATCCTAACAGACTTATTCTGTCACATCGAGAAAGATTCATATTCATGATTCATGTTGTTTTTTCCAGATTAAGAGAATATTTTTCAAAGTAATTGCTGTATCTCATTGAAATTTATGTCCACATAAATTGTTTTAAAGGCCTGATTTTGTTTAAGATTTCTGTTTGTCTTGTGTAATGTTTTTAAGAGAGAGAGTGGTTTCAATAAAACCTTGTACAATTCTGACACTACACGATTCAGACTTGCACTTTTTGCAGAGGAATCTGGTGAAATAGTCCAGTAATGTTTTATGATAATGTTGTATGCATATTGCTCAGCATATTTATAAACAGTGAACGTAATGACTTTCCACAGACTGGCAGGCAGATGATTGTCTATGTCAGAATTCCTGTAGGCTATGTTCAGGTTGGTGATAGCGGGGAATATCTGGTTCCAGCTGGACAAAAATCAAACCCTATTATTTTGGGACACTGTGTGCTGATTCTGGATGTTTTATTTGTTTAAAGAAATAAATGCTGCATGGTGCCATAGTTCCTAGGAAGTAGTGCAGTCCCTGTAGGTTGTTTTTAGTTTCTTTCTTCTTCTTCTTCTTTTTTTTTCTTGCAGTGAAAGAAAGCTTCATGTGTTGGTTATATAAATGTTAGATGAATACATATCTAAGGTAGGCCGTTATCAGTAGACTGTATTATATGTATGTGTGCTTGCACATATATTGATACCATGTATCTGAGCCTTATAAAAAATAATAGTATATACACACACACCAACATAGACACAAAACTTTCTTATGTTATATCATTTTAACATGTTTTATGTAAAGGTGTGAAGCCGAATACAAACACATGCGCACGCGTGTGCACACACATACACGCACACGCACACACATGCACACATATATATGTGCGTGCGCACACACACACATAGAATTGAGTGGTCTTTTGCAATAAAGACTGTGTAATGAAAGTCCTTGATATCAGTAGAAACCAACTCATTGTGTTGTGGGCTTTGGGCCCTGTCCTTTTTATTTGAGATGGGAAGGAGTCTTTTTTTCTGTTCTTTCCTTTTCTGTTTTTTGTTTGTTTTGTTTTTGTTTTTCTTTAGTGGTTCTGTTTTGTTTGTTTGCTTTATCATATGTTTGACATGCCAGTGATGATACTCTGTCGTTATTTAGGCCTGTACAGCCAATTTTAGACTTATTCGATCAGACTTTCAAAAAATGGTCTCAGTGCTAGGTAGCCATAGAGCCAATCGCCAGAGCAGACCCAGTGCTGATGATGGAACTTACCATGGTGTTTAGCACTAGTGCCTGATTTGAGTCAACATACAAAAGACACTTTCCCCAAATCCCTTTCCTGGGGGCATGGTCACAGATCAGGGGAGAGTGAGATGCCTGCCATAGGGTGGTGACCATCATTGTGTCCTCCCAAGATCGGTTCCTCTACATTCAGAGACTTTGACATGAATTTGTAACTATGCTTTAGAATCACAGAGAAATCCAGTGTTGAGAAATGGCCCAGGCCAAAGGCTTTGTCAGTTATTGATGGTATGCTTTGAGACCGTCTTCTCCCATTTCAGGCTTCTAGCATAAAAATCTGTATTCTTCATTTAAGGAGAGCAAAAAAATCTTCCAAGGTCAGAGTATGGCTGCTTAATGGTGAGGTGTTTAAAAGAAAGAAACAAATAACAACAAAAAACCACCCATGCATACCAACTTCTTATCCAGGGTGTGCTTACAATCTCACAGTGATTCCCAGGTGTAATGAGTGAAACAGTGCATATTCTGGATGACCCCCAGGGTGTTTAGCTAGGGAACTCTCGATAACAAGTGAGTGAGTTGATATTGCTGGTCACACAATCTGCAGCATGTTTTTAAACTGCATCATGATCATTGAGGATGATGACAACAATGCTGTAAGTATCCAGCAACACTGTTGGACTATTTCCTCTTTCGATAAATCCCAACAGAATGCAGACCTGAAGGTTGAACACTGGAAATTGTGATCAAGTAATTGTATGGATACTGTTGAAAACAGGCTCATGAAGAGGATGATCAGGAAGTGTGTTTATTTCCCAGCCTGTCATGGTGTGAACTTCTTTGTGTGGTAGATATCCAAAGCCCCGGGACATGCTAGAAATCACTTGCCATAATTCTGAAAGAGTATAGAACCCTGATCTGTTAACCCAGTAGAACACTGTGATCACCACTGTGCAAAGCAGCTTCTCTCTCTCTCCCTCTCTCTCTCTCTGTGGTATTCTTATTCATTTATTATGTTTCAGTTATGTTTTTTGGTTCTTTTATAGATTTTCTTGCTTTTCCATCATCTTTTCACCAATGAATACATAAGAGGGTGCACTTTTCGGGGGGGGGGCATGTGTGTCACTTTTTAAAACTAGCACAACTATTAGCCTAAATCTGTATCATATCCTTCCTGTTTTTTTCTTTTATCTATCATATCCCTCCTTCACTTAGGTCTAGGATTGGTCTTCAATCGATGTTTAGATTCTTAACCGATAGTTTCACCCTAGTTTCACCCTGTAGAATATGATTATCATATCATTATCTTTTCCCAAAGAAATTATTGGCCGTGGATCCTTGTCTAGTGTTTTGACTGATTGTGACATCCTGTAGAGTTGGATTATCATTTTATTTTTGTCAAATTATCCAAAAGTACTGAGTAGCAATATTTGTGGGGAAAAGCCTTAGGAGTAGTAGTGGGAGTGCTTGTTGATAGTATCTGCTTGATGTGAAGGCATGTCGGTGTTGTGTAGAGTTCCCTCTTCTCTTGACAAATGAAAAAGTCAAAGGCAGATTTTTTGGGATTTTTTTTTGGTTGAATTTATTTTCTGCTGTCTCTTGTCTTATTTTTACGGCAGTACACTTTTGGAGGACCTGCTTTCTCAGATCTGCAGGTGTGTACATTCTGTGTACACAGTGTGTATGTGTCTGCGTGGTTGTGTACATGGCCATTTGTGTCGTGGCAAAGTTGTTCCGTTGCAGTCTCGTTTTTGTGAGAGAGCTGTTGTATTCTTGGGTGACATATGTCGAAAGTGTTTGTGTTGGTAAGATGGATGCAAGCATGTGTTTGTTTGCCCTGAAAGGCTGGCAAGAGAGGTAACTGCACCTGTCTGTTAGATCGATGCTTGTAGTTGTTGTTCCTAAGATAAAGGAATGGTGGTTAGACAGTTAGGTGTGTACTTGTGAATTCTGTTATTGAGAAATGTTGTGTGTGTGTTTTTTGTGAAGAAGAACAACAATGCCTGGGGGATGGGCTGTTATGTATTATAAGTGTGCTTATGGAATGGAAAGGGAGAGCCAGAGAAATCTTTTCAGAATTGTCAGTAATAATGTGTGGATGTGTTGAAGTCAAAGTACTATATCTGAAAAAGCCATGTATCATTTCATTGTGGATTTTATTAATGAGACACTTAGATGAAGATGAGATGCAGAAGTAAGGTGGGTTTTGGTGGGGTTTTTTGTTTTAGAAGTAGGTTTATGATCAGCATAAGGATTGTTGATCACATGAAAAACGGGTTATAAATGTGTTAAATTTCAAAAAAGATGTTTGGTTAATAAATCAAGCTCATTCTGGAATTCATAACGATTCTGTTAGAAAAGGTTCATTGTCAGTGCCATAAAAATGGATTTTTGCCATAAAACAGAAAAAGCAAAATGCATGTGCGTGTGTACGTGTGTGTGCGTACGTGTGTGTGTGTGTGTGTGTACGTGTTGTGTGCGCGCGTGTGTGCGCGTGTGTGTGTGTGTGTTGTGCGTGTGTGTGTGTGTGTGTGCGGTGTGCGTGTGTGTGTGTGTGAGAGAGAGAGAGAAGTGGTGGGGGTGTGGACTCTGTGCAGTTTGTCACACTACAGGAGTTTGGGTCTACATTTTGTCAGATTTTTTGGCACAGAAGAGAAGCCAAGGCTATGATTTTGTACCAGCAAGTGGCAGGTCTATGTGCACTTAAGACGACTGAGAGCTTGTGGTTTGATGAGCTTAAAGAGAGATTCTGCCTCATGCCTGGTTTTTCTTTCAATTTTGTCAAAAAGAATCAGCATCACTGTATCTTTGGTTGTTGTTGTTGTTGTTGTTGTCACTGTTGCAGTTTTGGTTGCTGTTGTTGCTGCTGCTGTTGCTTTACACATTGTGCTAGATTAAGCAATGGAAAAAAATGACAGTATAAGCATTTAATAGTTTGATGTATCCAGATTCTCAGAAAATGTATTCTACACTTATTCTGTTTGTTTAGAAAAAGAAAAGTCATAAAAAGGTATTCTTAGGGGTTTTTTGTTTGTTCTTTTGTAGTTTTTTGTTCTTTATAGCATTTTGTGCATCATTACGCATTGTTCTGTTTATTTCAGACTTGTTGCTGGGTGATTTTGTATGTATCACTTCTTGAAATGAGTGTTTTCAATAAGATTAACTAACCATCCTTTTGAATTGATACTGCAGTATGCATTCTATGAAAGTAAAGTATAACTTGTGTTAGGTTATTTGAGTAGTTTTAGTTTATGGGACCAGTTCTTTATTCCCATGCATGTTAAAGTAATTTCTTATCTTGACTTTTTAAATCTTAGTGGTGATCATTCAGTTTTTATATTTCTTCTATTTAGGATGTTTTTGGAAAAGATCATCAAATATTAGCATTATTCTTTTCTTTTTTTAATGGAAAGTAGCATGTTGAAAAATATTTATGACTGCACATTTCAGCCAGGTGTCCTTTTTTAAAATAAATATCTTCAGAAAGTTCACATCCCCCCCCCCCCCCCCTCTCTTTCTGTCTCTCTGTGTCTGTCTCTCTCTCTCTCTTAATGAGAGAGACATAATGAGATAGCTCTGTTTCATCTTTAATGTAACGATCTGACATGATATGAAAATAAGTTGGACATTTAAGTCAAAGTACTTTTTGTGTGTATGAGCTTGTCATGAGATTTTACTCTTTGTTATCTTCACTTTTTTCTTTCCATTTCTATCGATTTTTTTAATGCAGATAGTATCAGCACATAAGAAAGCCTTGCTATTGCAGGTGAAACTGTAGGCATGGCAGAAATAAGAGAAACCATGGATTTATTTGGGGGGGGGGGGGGGGAAGCTACGTAATTTTTTTTATCACATAAGAGCACAGACACACACACACACACAGACACATACAGACACACAGACAGACACACACACACACACACACACACACACACACACACACACACACACACACACACACACACACTCACTCACTCACTCACTCACTCACTCACTTAAAACATTGTTAATGTTAATGTTCAACAAAGAAATCGGACCTAGACAAAGTTGTCAAAAATCACATGTTGATGTGTTTTGTCCTATCTATTTCAGCAATTCGAGGATGGAGAAGGCATTTCACCAGAAACAGATAGAAACCAGAAGGTGAGCCTTGAATTTTTCCCCTGTAAAAATGTCTTCCACATTACATAAGGATTCATTTGCGTACATGTAAAGAAACTAAAAACCACAATGATTTTGTGAGCGTGTGTGTGTTCTGCAAAGATCTCCCAATGTCTTGGGTTGGGAGTGACCTTTAAACTTGTACCTCCACGCCATATTAATGCGGGTGTCCTCTTGATAGGGGCATGGGGCAGGGTGGGCACAGCTTCAAGCTGTGGCAATTGTAGCACTAGTGGGTAACAAAGTTGCTTCCGGCATCCTCCGCCAGAAGGGGTCGCATGCTAGACTGGTCATGAGCTGATCTGATGTCAGACTGTGTCGGCTGAGGCCAGTGGGCAGACCTCCTGCAGAGTGACATGTATAGGAGAAGCCCAGGCACTATACACCTCACCCACTATCATTTTAGAAAAGAGGAATTGTGTGTGGGTGCGTGGAGGTGTGGATGCATGCATGTGCACATCTGTGTCTGTGTATTTAAGCCTATTACCATCTTAGCTGTACATTTAGAAACTGTGTAACTTACTCCACTGCGATTTGTTTTAACTGAACTTGACTGACAGCAAACTGATAACTCTGTCCCTTGTTCACAGCCATTTGTCGCTGGAGTGTTGATGGAGCAGAGTGACCCTAACGCCCACTACGACAATCAAAATCAGCAACACATGACATCGTATGGTGCAACCCAAGAAGTCAGTATCAACACACCGCGCGAAATACAGAATAATATCTAAGCTACGTTTTGCCAGCAGCGCAGATGTCAGCCAAACATGTTAGCATTAACGCAAGTATGCTTGCTGCGTCTTTTGTGTTTGGGCTGAGGCGTTGTCTTTGTGATACAAAGAAAAAAGGTTTGGAGGGGACTATGTGGAAAGACTTGTGCAATCGGTTTGGCAAAATGGTCTTGTGTGATAGTTCTTATGGGACTGCAGAAGGGTTTTGTCCAGATGTTTGCCAAAATTTGGCTTCACTTTTTTCTTGCCGTTTTCCTTGTGTCTTACCTTTGTCTCCTTTTCGCTATTTGATTCTTTCTGTGTTCAGCTATGTCAGGGGTGTCGTTTCCCCAATTCAACATGAAGTCTTATTTTTAGGGCTCTTTCACCTGTAGCTAATGCTTGTGGTGAAAGTGCATTTTTAAATTTTCATTTTTGAAAGAGAAAAAAAATCTTTTTGCCATGAAAAAGCAAGTGTCAAGTGAAAAAACAACAACAAACAACAACAACCCAAAACAAAACGAGATCTGCGAAAGAAGGAAAGTGTGTAATGTGTGTGAACAATTGCTTGCATTTTCAATGGCAGGATTTGGCATTGTTCTATGTTGTGACGTTTCCTCCTCTTAAAATGTATCTGCAGAGGAGGAGGTGTGCTTTTCATCAAGTTGGTTTTTTTGTGTGGTTTATATCTCTTTTATATAAAAAAAAAATTGGAATCAAACCTGTTTCTTACTTCCAATAAATGTTTGGATTGCTGGACTGTTATTTTAACAATAATAAGTATCTTTGCAATCAAAAGCTTTTGTTCTTTTTTCTTGTTTGTTTTGTTTTGATAGCTCGAATGTCTTGATATCACTTTTCATCATTTTTTGTGTTAATCAAACTTATGTTTAAAAAGTAATGTACTTTACAGGCTTTCCCAGAAAACATTGTATATATTAACAAGCATTCTTATAATAAAAGCTTTGTGGAAAGTATTGTAAATATATGAACAAGCATTTTTAAAAGGACGGCTTTTCAGTAAATATTGTCTTCATTGAAAAAAAAAATTCTCATAGTGAATATCTTTTCCCTTTAAATGTTGAATATTTCATGAAATTTTCCAACTCTCACACACTTTGTTACGCTTAAAGCATATGTCAAAGCAAATATTCTGTAACCCAACATGTGCGAGTGTGCTCAGTGTTTCATTTGTATGTGTAAGCCTTTAACCAAGCAAAAATCTTTGTGCAGGAAGAAAATCATTATTGTACTGAAGTGAATATTTCTTATTAATAGCTTCTCTCTTCTAACAAAATGTCTCCCCCCACCCCCCAGTTTAAATAATTTACTATCATTCTAAATTTGACTGACGCAAAAATAACAGATTGTTCGGTTGATTTTTTTCTTAAAAAGTCTTCAGATGACTTGACTGCATTTTTATTTTCTTTTAATAAAAAGAAACCAGCAACACTTCCCTCCAGTTGAGATATTGTGACTTGCATAATTACGGACCAGTTGAATGATAATGGAATTGTTGATTTAAAAAAAACACAAAACATTTGACAAGTTTTTATTTGGATATATATTCATTTTCTGATGAAAGTGGGATGCTCACACATTCATAAAGAATGTGGTGTAATAGAGCTGCGAGGTTCTTTGTTCACGGTAAAGAATGTGGTGTAACAGAGCTGTGAGGTTCTTTGTTCACGGTAAAGAATGTGGTGTAACAGAGCTGTGAGGTTCTTTGTTCACGGTAAAGAATGTGGTGTAATAGAGCTGTGAGGTTCTTTGTTCACGGTAAAGAATGTGGTGTAATAGAGCTGTGAGGTTCTTTGTTCACGGTAAAGAATGTGGTGTAATAGAGCTGCGAGGTTCTTTGTTCACGGTAAAGAATGTGGTGTAATAGAGCTGTGAGGTTCTTTGTTCACGGTAAAGAATGTGGTGTAATAGAGCTGCGAGGTTCTTTGTTCACGGTAAAGAATGTGGTGTAATAGAGCTGTGAGGTTCTTTGTTCACGGTAAAGAATGTGGTGTAATAGAGCTGCGAGGTTCTTTGTTCACGGTAAAGAATGTGGTGTAATAGAGCTGTGAGGTTCTTTGTTCACGGTAAAGAATGTGGTGTAATAGAGCTGCGAGGTTCTTTGTTCACGGTAAAGAATGTGGTGTAATAGAGCTGCGAGGTTCTTTGTTCACGGTAAAGAATGTGGTGTAATAGAGCTGCGAGGTTCTTTGTTCACGGTAAAGAATGTGGTGTAATAGAGCTGCGAGGTTCTTTGTTCACGGTAAAGAATGTGGTGTAACAGAGCTGTGAGGTTCTTTGTTCACGGTAAAGAATGTGGTGTAATAGAGCTGCGAGGTTCTTTGTTCACGGTAAAGAATGTGGTGTAACAGAGCTGTGAGGTTCTTTGTTCACGGTAAAGAATGTGGTGTAATAGAGCTGCGAGGTTCTTTGTTCACGGCTGTCAGGTTCCCCCACTTTCAGCTGCTATCCATCCAGCCCAGCTGGTGCTGATTATAGCAGGAACTGACCACACCTGGACTTGGTAAAAGAAAGGGGGGTAATAGTAGCACTGGACCCTTGACTGAGTTATGCTGGATTTGAGCGCTGTGTGTTTTGTTTGTTATCAGGGGGGTGAAGGGGGTCAGGTGTTGTCTTTTGTTTGTTGTCAGATTTGGGGGGAGGGGGGGGTGTTTTGGTAGCACTCTTGAAGTTTAGTTTTTTCCTTCTTTTTTTATAACACTTTTTTCCTGTTTGTGTGGGGTTGTTTTTTTTTAAAATGGTTTTGTTTCGTTTACTTGGGTTTTTTCTCTGCAGGGTTTGGACTTTGAGTGGGGGGGGGGGAGCGATTTGTTGTTGCTCTTTTTAAAAAAATTTTCTTTTTCTTTTTTCTTATGTCTAGACTCTCTCTTGACTTGGTGTATTGTATCTCGTCAACATCTTTGTTTTGTTCATTATGCAGGGGGACTGTCCTACCTGGCTTTTTTTTTTTTTTTTTTGGGGGGGGGGGGGGGGGGTATTGCTTGGATACGCATGTCTGTGAGTGTATATGTATTAGCTTGTGTGCGTGTGCATGTGTGTGTGCGCAAACACAAATTGTCTGTGATGATCGACTGTAATTCAATCATAAATTGAGTTCATATCATGTGTCAGGGGAAAGTTTTAAGGGAAGAGAACAGAGGCTTTGTACAATATGTATATAATTGTGTTCATGCTGCACAGTACCTTTGATAATGCTGAATTTATTTTCATACTTTCTCATTGATTCCAGTACAACCCATTGGTGATATCTCGTTGGATGTCTATAGTTTGAATTATATGTTCATATGCATAGTTAGTTCCAGCATTTTTTGGTGCTTCAGTTGTACAATTTTCTATGTTGTTCTCAGAATATAATTATTCAATCACCGTTGGACAGAACACAGATTTATTATTGTTGTATGCGATGTTGATGCCATGAGTTTTAGTTCTTGACAGTAGTGTATTAACAATGTGTATCCAGTGTATAAAGTGTGGAATATTTAACCTACTTGTAATCAAGTTTTTTTATGTTCTGGGTTGCTTTTTCTCTTTCTATATTTTTGTGTGCATACTTTCTTAATGAACTGTGTATCAAATTTCAATACTTGTGTGTGTTGGAAATTGTGTTAGCATGACAGCTGCACTCGAACGCATGAAGACGGTCACACTGTCTCAAAAGACATGACAATAGTCCCTGGATTGAGTTCATTTTATATTTTCCCTGGATTGATTTAATTTTATATTTTGTTCTTTTTTTCTATCTTTGTCTTTTTTGGGGGAAAGTTTACATTGTAAGTGGAACTTTTGTCACAAATTCAACAGAGTAAGGCATTCTGTATGTCTTCATAGTATGTTAAGCAAGAAAGATTTTTTATTGCCCTTTATTTGTCATAGCTGGTGGAGCTTAGTCTGGATTTTTTGTCAAGTGCTCAGTTGGAGGGGGGTGGAGTTGTTTTTGTTTGTTGTTTGTTGTTTTTTAACAGAATTCTGATGTTGACATACAGTACCTGATGTTACATTCTCTTGTGTTTATCTTATAACTCAGAAGTGCTCACATGATTTCTTAACTAAGAAGGGAAGGTAATGGTCATTGCCTGATAATGGTCATTGCCTGATAATGATCATTTCCTGATAATGGTCATTGCCTGATAATGATCATAGTCCGGATAATGATCATTGCCTGTTAATGATCTTTACCTGAAGATTTAGAAGCCGTGTTTTGTTCCACTGTTCAGTGATGGAGTCCTTCACCAGATTTCCAGTGCTTCTCTTCTCGCTCTCCTTAAGATGGTAACATTCTTTTTTTTTTTTGTTCTGACCAAGAATAAAACAGAATGAAAAGCAAGAGGCTCTGTCTTTGAACATAGAAACTGCTAGAAACCCCCACATCATGCAGACCTGAAGATGGACAGTTGTAAGTGTGTGTAATTTCCAACATTATGCTTTACAGAAGATCCAGTAATATAGGCCTAGAGCTGAAGTCAGTGCTATAAGAAGATCCAGTGATACAGTCAGTGCTATAAGAAGTCATGAACTGTAATTTCCTCATGGATCATTAACAAATGTTTTGATACCAAAGTCTTCTCTTTCAATGTAAATGTGATCATTCATTTGCCAGTATCATGAAGTAATCAGTTTTCAGTCACAATGTTATATTGCAACTTCTGCAAATAATGTTCACTTATTTTTCATTGCTAGTGGGTTTTTGGTTTGATTTTTGTTGGGGTTTTGTGTTTTTATTTGGGGAGGGTTTTTTATTGTTTTTTTGAAAATGAAAGTAAAGCCAAATTACACAGCTGATTTTGACATAGTCTCTCCCCCTCAGTTTAAAAAAAAAATTTTTAGTTGGTTTCTCAATTTTTTGAGAAGGCATTGAAATGGCATATTGTTTTATGTCATAGTTGTACAGTTGTTTTATGTCATAGTTCTACAGTTGCATGTGTGATGAGGAAAGTAAAGAGACAAGAAAAAGAGTTAGATTGTGAATGGTAGTTGTCCTCACAGTGTGAATTCACCATTGTTATTGCCCCCTCGCCCCCCCCCTCCCCCCAAAAAAAAATCAAAGATGTTGAATATTCTAGCAAAAAGCCAGTAAAGAGGGTATTGGTTATCACAGAATAGTAAATCACAGAATAGTATCACTGTGGTATTAGTCACTTGCCAGGAACAGTTCTCTAGGGTGTGGATTGTTCATTTGTATTGCTACAAAGATTCCAAGGAAGATGTTGGATAGTTGAGAGAGAAGAGAGAGAGACTGGCTGTGAAGAATTTTTGATTATCACAGAATAGGACTACTATCATGCGGGGTGTGGGTTGCCCCTTGTTATTACTGTGGGAAAAAAAGATTATAATAATTTATCTTCTTTTTTTTAAAAATTCCAGCAGAGGTTTTATTCATTCTTATTACAGAACAGTACAGGTATAATACTAGTCCTAAGCTATGAATATTTCTCTAGATTGTGGATTACCCAATAATGTTGCCAGAAAGATTTTATGAAAATGCCAGTAAGGAGTTTTCGATTACCACCAAATGTTATTGATATCTTAGTCATAGCTAAGACCCTCCCAGGCTTTCCTCAATAATTTTCTGTTATGTATTTATTGGCTTATATATAAAATCAAAGAAAAAAAAAAGATTCTGTGTGTCAAGCTGTACGTAATCTTCATCTTGGTTTCCTATATGTTTATGCATCAGCTTTGTTTGTTCATTTTGCTTTTAGAAAAATATAAAAGGAGGGGGGGGGGGGGGGGGGAAGCATGTGTGATTTCCAGCCACCATGACAAAATTGATTTTCTAGAATTACATGGAATCAACTTCATGCAGTCTTCAGAGGGCTTTATTTGTCTCCAAAATCTTAAAATAAAAGTGTTTTAGAATTTTGATGAATGATAATTAAAACCACACTAATCAGCACATTTCAAGTGAAAAAGTTCAGGAATGTCGTGTGAATATTTAAGGGGTTTTTTTTTGTTTTTCTTTATAGAGTTTGTATTCTCTGTAGCTTGAATTCATTTTAGTCACTCACCCATTATTAGTTCATCAGTCTTTTGGAAGCATTTGTCATGCTAAACTCTGTGTATTTTGCATAATTATATTTTTATTTTTTCAATAAAACAAAATATGGACATGCTTTCGTACAGACTAGAGTGACAAAATGATTGGAAGCAATGACACATAAACAAAAGCTGCAAAAATAATGCAAAAGAGCAGATCTTTTGACTGTAATAATAGCTTATTTATACAAAATTACATGTTTTGCTTTTATTCAGGCTATTGCAATAAAATGGATGTATGTTGACAGTTATACAGTCATGACAGAAATGATAATGAAGAGTAGATCTTTCAGCTCTTGTATACAAAATGATTGGCTATGTTTCTACATAGACCATTGCAACAAAGTGATTGTACGTTGATAATTACACAGTAGTGTCAGAAACAACAATAAAGAGCAAATCTTTTCACTCTAGAATATGATTGACTATTTTTGTTTATATGCACCATTGCGATAAAATGATTACAAATACTGACACATATACAATAGCAGCGCAAAAAAGTGCAAAAGAGCAGATATTTTCTCTCAAGAGCAGATATTTTCACTCTAATATACAGTAGTGGCTGAAATAGCACAAAAGAGCACATCTGTTTTATCAATGCAGCAGTTGCTAACAGTTAATTTGTATTAAAACATGCTGGGAGTTGGGGGAGAAAAAAAGGCTGTAAAGGATCAAAGGTTGAATTGAAAAGTCTGATCTGTAGATATCTACTTGTTGTACATCTCTGTGCCAATAATTATGTGCTCAACACAAACCCTTTATCCAACAGATGTTGTGAAGGTTACTCACTTCCGGTGGATGTGTCGACTCCTGTGTCCTACCTGTCTGTGATAGTGAGAAAAGAGCCTTGCTTCTACGTGTACAGTTTTTTTTCTTTCCTGTTGTAAGCAGTCCTTGCATTCTACTTCGTTTGTGTGGGACGAATGGTTTCAGCTTTGAGGCATGTGCTCTGGTGAAAACCAACTGATATGCTACATTTTGCTGGATTATTCGTATCTTCTGGTCTTTCTGTTCCTCGCATGCATATATATATATATTATATATATATATATGTAAAAGGACAAAATCTTTAAACATCAACAATAATGAAACTATGTACACTCCGTAATCTTAAAATAGGTTTATGTATTATCATTACTGGCTGTTATAAACTGCATACACAGCACAGTATATATTCTCTATGGCAAGGTTCTTGATAGCATTCATAAAAGCAAACCTCTCATCCAGTGTGTACCCCTCTTTATTTATAAAAATACATGTTACAGAATGTAATCAAGAATAATAACAGAATGTATCCCCAAAGTCAGAGTGTGGCTACCTTGATGGTGGGTAAAAGGTCACATGCACACACACAAAAACCCTCATCTCTGGTGAACCTCAGAGCTCTAGCAGAGGAACATACACAAAAATACCTCAACAACTAACAAACAAACAGGATGTTATGTTGATATGTTTGACAATTCTTTTCTCTGTGTTAATCAGATTTTAGGTGTACAAAAATTGAAAAAGATTGTTGCTTCCCCTCTCTAAATATTTCTGTCCATTTATTTGTTATCCATTGTATTTGAAATTGAGCAATGCCAATGTATTTGTAGATGGAATGGTATGTTAAATTGAAACATTTGTTTTTTTGTAATGCTATTTTATGTTAGAAGTTTTTTTTTAAATCAAAATAATAAAATAAAGACTAAAAAGATTTTGAAAAGTGAAGTGTGGGTTTTTTCAGTTGTTTCTCTTAAAGAAAATGTTCTCTCCTTCCTTGGCATTGTTGAAACAAACCAACCTTCACATCGCTTTCTGTGTAAACCAGATTTCGACCCAAGCTTTTATTTTCCCTAAAAAATTTCATTATTGCTTTTTTTTTAAAAACCCTAATATCTCTCAGACAGTTTTGTTAGTTGTACTTCTTCAGGCTGGATCATTTAATCTGTTAACGTAACACATGGAATGTGATTTCTTAAGGGGATTTTGTTTTGTTTTACCATCTTTTTTTTTTACCAGTGAAGTGTATTTTTGTGTCACTGTATATGTAGGGTTTTTTATTTTTTATTTTTTTATTTTGTTAATTTCTTATGGAAGTTTTACCATTTGCAAGAAAAATAATTAATTTTGCTTCCAAAGGTCAGTGTTTTTATATATAAAAAAAAGTATATATAGTGTACTGTAGATGTAGATGGCGTCCGCCTTGAGATGTGCAATAATTACGTATGTATGTAGATAGAAATAATGTTATTTGGCTTTTGTTGGATTAAAGGTTAAAAAAAAAACCAAGCCTTTTTGTGTTTCAAATATTTCATTTTGTCTCATGATCTTCATTGCTCATCAGTGTACAACCCTTTCAGGCAGCAATAGCCATCATGCTTGTGAGTACCTAAAAGTGCCCCATGAACCAGCCACCATGGCCACAGCGCTTAGTATGATGGGTTCTTGGCTAGAAGGTGGCAGGTTTGAATCCCACAAGACTCAGTTTGGTTTGTTTTGGTTTTTGATTTTTTTTTTTTGATTTTTTTTTTTTACCTCAGCCAGCTTCTACCCACAATGAGTCTGCTATGAGCTCATTAGGAAGATTGGGACCACACAGTTGAGCCTCATCCATTCTACGGATTGCGATTTTGAGAGTGTTGCTCAAGTTACTTGACCAACATTTCAGGTATCTTATCTCTAAAGCCCAGTTGCAGTGAATATTATCATGATAATAACACTTTGATTTCCACTTTTTGTTAAAATTAACATTGCTCAAAGCGCAGTACATGGTTATGATAATAAAAACAACTTAAAAAACTAATTTTACATTCATTGTCTCACAATACACCTTTCAAAAATACAGTTGAAAACTCCTGTTGCAACAGTCTTTGAAGAAAACATTACATACTATTCGTATGGAAAGGCTGGCACAAAGTGAAATAACTTCAAATTTGCATACACGTACATATGAATAAATCACACAAGCACAAGCTGAATCATAAAACACTTCCAATCTTGGCTGTTCTTTCTTTTATTCAAATAGCTAATGGTGGTGGGTTTTGTTTTTTTACTTACACAAAAAATACAACCCTTTCACCAAACAAACAAAAAATCAGCATGCATTTTCACATCAATTTCAGTAAATATGATTTAATAAAACAAGTAACAGAAAAAAGTTGCCTTTTCTAAACTTTTCTTTAAAATGATTTTAAACACCAAAAAAACCTGATTATTATTCCAAACTTCATGGAAAAACAACCGATTGGTATTCCAAACTCCATGGAAGAAGTACATGTATTTTCTTATAAAGGGGGCAGGATAGTCTTGTGGCTAGAGCATTGTGCTAGCAATCTATCTAACAGCCCAGGATCGATCCCAGGTTTGAATTATGCCCATTTAATGGGATTTTTCTCCTGGAGATAAATGACAATGCTGACTCCACTCCTCCCAAAGTCCTTAGGCTGAGACTATAAACTGAGGTCCTGTGTACAAAGTGTACAAACACATGCAGAAAATCTTGCACACACATTAAAACTTGTTCCACTTTTCAGAAAAGTAGGCCATTGTGTGCCAGTAGGAACAGATTTTTTTTTTTTTTAATGCATGCACTTTAAGTGTTGCGTTTACTAGACATCATCCCTGTATTCAGAATGCTGCTACCTTAAATGGTGGGCAAAAACGGTCGCATACGCAAAATCTCACCATTGGTGAACCTCAGAACTCTCTAGCTGAGGAACAAACCTCCCCACCCCTCCTAATTTCTTATTAGGGCAGTTGTGCAGATGCACGCACCACACACATCCAAACAAGTTTGTAACATCTTTTCATCTACTCTTTACAGGAAAAGGATTAACAACACTAATTCTTGGGGGTGGGGGGTTACTGCCTCATTCCAACAAACCTTAACAAAACAGCTAAAAACTTGCAATCAATCCAAAACACAAAAAAAGCCATTTGGGAGTCATTTTATAGACCAAACTAAAATTTAAAAAGCAATCAAGTACTCAAACACACACAAACACACTCATACACACACACAAACATACACATGTATACACTAACACTTATACACACACACACACACACACACTCTCTCTCTCTCTCTCCCTCCCTCCCTTTCTTAATCAAACACAACTCCTGTGGCAGCTTTTCGCTTTCTGCTAGCAGGATTGACGACGCTCATTCCAGTTTTCTTGGGCTTGGCCTTAGCAGGACTGCCCAGTTTCTTGGAGCCCAGATCCATCAGAGAACTCATACCTCCCGTACTCATCTTTTGTGCACGCAGTTTTTCCAGGGACTGGTTGGCTACAGACAGTTTGGTTTCCAACACCGATGTCTGTTGAGCCAAGTAGAAAAGGACAGTCTGAAGTTCCGTTTTTCTGTCGGCTGCTTTGGTTTCAAACAAGTCAAAGTCCATGGCAGACGAGCCTTTCCCGATGGTCAGGGTGAGTTTGGTTCCCACACGAGCCACAGACAGTTCTCCTGCAGCGAACCCGTTTCTGTGAACAAAGCAGGTGTTTGAAAAAGTTTGATGTTTGTACAGTCCAGCCAACAGTGAAGAAGTTTGATGATAATTATTATGAATGAACATGTACTCAAACTCTAACAAAGCTTGCAACAGTGGCTGTGGTCAAGCAGGAGAGCAATCAAATCAGCATGATATAAAAATATAAAAATCCTGGAGAATGCAACTTGCACACACACATGCACACACACATGCATGCATACATGTATACATAAAATGTACAGACAAACTTACCAACCATGAAATAAGTATGAGGTGCCAAGTACAGACACACAGATCATGTGCAATCACAAACTACACAAGACTTTGTTTTCTAACTTTCCACAGGTTCACATTTCTTGTGACCATCACCTTACTTCATTATTGAACCACTCTTTCCTATGCTGTGGGTCTGTCATACCCATCATCAGCCCCCGTTGGAATGCAGGGGGCCTGTCAAAATAAATAGCATCCCTATCTTCTCTAAATTCTGTACAAGAATTCCCTCTTCTCTATTCTTTTGTTTCTACCATGTTCCGTTTCTTCCTGTCACCTTCTTGTCTATTTTCTGCCTTCTTGGTCCATTCTCCTGCCTTTTTACCAGAAAGACTTAAAAAGATACCTTGGAATTCTCTCTTATGCCAAAGTCGGATGCGTTGGGCCTGACTTGCCAGGTGCTATACAGCAGTGCAACACATTTCCAATGATATAATTATATATGACAGACAACAACAGTTGCTGTCTGGGTGTTCGAAGAAGAAGAAAAATACCCATCATCAGCTGTACAGCATAAAAACACAAGACAAAAGTAGAATACCACTCACAACTAAAGTACAAATGAGGTGGCTTGTTACCCATGCTGAGTGAATTATTTCCATCAAAAGTGATTTCCGAAAATTTTAGACCTGTGAGACCCAGGTTGGTGCTAACATTTTCACCCATATCTCTCTGGGTCGCAAACTGCACTTCAGTTGTAAACAGTGTTATCCATGCTTTTGGCCATAATTAAAGCTTATTCTTCTGTGATTTAGTGAGACATCTAATATGTGGACAAAATGTTATGAATACTTTCATACGCAAAGTTCTTAGTTTATAATTTCATCTTTTCTCTTCTCTCCTATGTTCCCTTCTTGGGTGGGATGCATAGCGCCTGGTCTTATGTGCTTGTAAAGTTCTCTGCAGGGGATCTGCACACTGGCCTCAGCCAACAAGTTCTTGACTTCAGAGCTGCTAACTATTAAATACAGGATTCATGCTGGTTATGTTTGTGTTTCTGAAATTGACCAGATGCTGACATGAATTGGGGATCTTTAACATGAATTATATTTTATCTTCTGCATGTGTATCATATACATGAAGGGAATCAATTAAAGCACAGGCAGGTCTGTATTTTAAGTTGACCTGAGAAATCATAAACACATCCACCCTTAATTCACCAGATACCAATGCCAAGATTCAAACCCGTGACTTCATGGACCCACAAAACTGACTTGGTCTTAACCACTCAGTATAGTATAAAACCTGTCACACAGTCACAGTCTCATCAACAACAACAAAAAACAAAGGACAACAATATTCAATAAACTTTCAAGGGAATGGAGTCAGAACCCATGTTAACTCCAGGGGACAACTCAGCTACAGCTTAACCCTGCACCTGCTCCCTCAGGCTATTACCTGATTACCAGTGCCACCCTCTCACTTAGTAGCCATAGCAATGTTCTGTTTCTGTTTCTAGTATGACATTTTGTTGTTGTTGACATTTTTGTTTTTTCTGAGGATAATGGAATAAGCACTCATGAGCTTTTTTACATCCAGTCCCCGTGTGTATGTGGTTTTGTAAAATTTGTCATCTGTTCCCACTGGCACACAATGGCCTACTCTTTCGAAAAACGGAACAGGATTTAACGTGTGCGCAAGATGTTCTGCATGCGTTCGCACACGGGGCCTCGGTTTATAGTCTCATTGGAAGGACTTTGACATTCAGTTCAATTTTTGTCAAACTAGGAAGAAAGGGCGAGGCTGGGAATCAAACCCAGAACCTCATGGTTTACTTGTTAGGCAGGCAAACGTCTTAACCATCCTGCCACCTTCCTTCCCATGTATGTAGCAAGTGTGTGTGTGTGTGTGTGTGTGTGTGTGCACATGTGGAGGGGGGAGGGGGGGTCACTGTGTGTGAATTACCAAATTTTGCCATCAGTGGTGCTTACTCTATCACATTAACTAGTGCATCCTGCTGGTTTACTTAAATAGGATTTGCTTTCTGTTTTCAATAAACGATATAGGCCTTGCTCTCCTTTCATTTTTTTTTGGGGGGGGGGGCGGTTTTCTTTGATGTTTGACACAGGTGTGTTTTAACAATCTCTCCAGAAAGATTTGTTTATATTATATTTGAGCCTCTGAGGAGATATCCGACTGGCGACAGTATCAACCAACCACCACCACCACCAAGTAGTTTTCATGACAATGCCTAACTCTGAAAATGAAGAAAAAACGATCCAGTTGTGTATCATAGTGTATAAGTTATAATGATGATTTGGGGACAGGATGGGAAAGGACACTGGTACCGTGGTAGAGAGTGAAGACATTCGTGAAAAGCGTGTTAAACATGCCTTAGTATTGATGTAAACCTTGTGTATTTTACACTGAACTGAACCCTTACTTAAATCGGGTCAGAAAGGCATCGGTGGTGCTGATGTTGACCAGATCACGCTGGGCATCCAAACCATCTTCATCGAACTCACTCCTCCACACATCTGCTCCATCAGAGGCCAGGACGAACCAAGTATTGTCTTCTTCACACAAACGAGTGAAGCACAGAAACTTTTGGCGGCCATTCTCAACAACTGCGTGGATAGATTCCACTTTGCTGTTCTTGACCATGCTTTTCAGATCTGACATTATTCTTGCTTTTGAAAGTCCCTACACTTGTGCGAAAACTGGAGCAGACGCTAATATCGAATGTTTATACTTCCGTATTTTTTCTTTCCCAGTTAATTCGCAATACCAATTTAGGGCACAATCGCGCCAATTTAGTTTACTTGGCTTTATCAGAGCACTTTTCGTTTATTGATAGCATCGAACAAATCAGATATTTGACACGGATTTAAGGTATAGTTTTGTTACATTTAAAAACTTCAAACGTGGTATGTGACTTCAATTTTTTCTAGTGACTCCCGAATGGGTATACAATTTATGAGCTAAGAATATTCCCATTTAGGACGAGAATCGAAACACACCCAAACAAGTGCTCTGAGTATCCGGACATGCGCAAAGTCTCCAAAATATACGCGGCTGAAACACGCTACCGGCAGATAACTTGTCGCAGCACGTTACCACAGCAACGGATTCCTCTGACCATCTGCTCGAGGATGGCGGACAAGACTGCCCCCGACTCACAGCTTCGCCTTGAATGGGTGTATGGCTACCGAGGACATCAGTGCCGCAACAATCTTTACTACAATGCAAACAAGGATCTTGTCTATTTTGTCGCCGGTGTAGGGATTGTTTACAATGTGCGGGATCACAAGCAACGTTTCTTTCTCGGCCATAATGATGATATTGTGAGGTAAGGCATGTTTCTGTCATTTTTTGCATGCTGCTTGGTTGTAGATCTATCAAATTTCTTGTATTCTTTCATGCTTTTTAGGCACGTTTGCCTGAAAAGACGATCAATGCACACAATACAATCGTTATCAAAGGGAACGCTCTGGCTGCGTGTTTTGACATGAGCGTGTTTTTCGTTCATTTTGCTTGAGTAGGCATTTTTTCGCTAAAGATTGTGATTAGAGCAAAGATGTGAATTGCATGTTTTGCTGTTAAATACAGGCATAGACTATTGTTTCATTTTAGATTTCTAATGCATGGGTTGTATATGGCTGCAGTGTCTGACAGAGGTGCATATCACAATTGCAAGGGAGATAATTTCATTCACTCTCACTTTCACACACACACACACACACACACACTCTCTCTCTCTCTCTCTCTCTCTCTCTCTCTCTCTCTCTCTCTCTCTCTCTCTCTCTCCCTCTCTCTCTCTCTCTCTCTCTCTCTCTCTCTCTCCTCACACACACACACACACACACACACACACACACACACAGAGGTGCGTGCATGCATGCATGCACATGCATGACAAATGATTACACTAAAGGACATACCTATCATAAAGAAAAAATCTAAATAAGTGAAATAATCAAGTGATTGATACCTACTTGTATTAGGGATTATGTTTTTACTTAAACAGATCAAGTTGACCCAATTTTATTAAATAAAGATCAAGTTAACAATATTGGCAGAGTTTTTATTAAAAATCTTTTATTCAGTTTTAAGTTTTCATAAAATGCCATGCCATATTTGATGTCGTGTGTTTCCTAGCTAAACTCCCTGAGGGTCACCCGAAATATGCACCCTGACTCACTCATCCCACCTGTGAATCACTGTGAGTGTGAGATTATAAGTGCACACTGGATGAGAAATTTGCATATATGACTCTTTTCAAATATCTTACCATACTCCAACTTCTGAGGGGGACAGAAGAGGCTTTATGCAAAGAGTTTGTCATGGTTCCAGATAACACTTTAAAACATCACCAGGTTTAAGTGTAGGCCTTGGCACTCCATGACTTAGCTTACATCAATAACTGACAAAATATTTTACCTTGGCCAAGTAAAGATAAGAAAGTATTCATGTCTATAGATTTGTATTCCTATCACACATTTGACTGACTACTTTTAATGTTCTGTTAGTATTTAACTCAATATTTGAAGGTGGAACTATCAACTGAGGTCCTGTGCAAAGGCATGCAGTCTCACGCACATGTTGAAACCTGGTCAGCTTTTTGGAAGAGTCGGCCATTCTGTGCTGGTTGGGAAAGGATGACAAAATTGACAAAACTGCATAGACACGGGGATGAGATGGAAAGAAAAAAAAGCACATGACTTCTTATTCCATTATCCCTGAATAAAAAAAATTAAAAAATTAAAATCAGTAAAATAAAGAATTATAAACTGTCCTTGTTGCCAGCCTCGCCCAGCATCCAGACCGACTGCTGGTGGCCACAGGGCAGATCGGCAAAGCTCCCTACATCTGTGTGTGGGACAGCAACACCACAGAGACTGTCTCCATCCTTAAAGATGGCCATCAGAATGGTGTTGGTGCTATGGGCTTTGACAAAGATGGAATGGTAAGTTAGATATTTCATTTATTTTATGGTTTTGTTGAGGAATAAGTGCATGTACATTTTGAATGAATAACACATTCATCAATGTTTATCCATATCCCTTTTTTGCTCCAGAAAATATAGAGTAACAGAATCTGTTTTCAATGGGCAATATTGTCCTATATATATCAAAGACACACTGTAGCAGCATTGTTTGAATATATAACAATGCATGCATACCTGATGTATTAACTGTGCAGCATAGGAACTTTAACAATTCATTTTGTATCATTGTCTCTTCATACTTCACTTTAGCCTAGAATCATACATCATTTCAGCATAGAAACTGTAAATATTTATTTTACATATTTGTTCTCCAGCGCTTGGTGTCGGTGGGGATGGACCAGCATGCCACCATCAATGTCTGGGACTGGAGGAAAGGAAAAATCATCGCCACGGCCAGAGGACATTCAGACAAGGTGGGTCTTCTTCTTCTCTCATTCACTTTTTACACAGTCAGATGTGTTTGGGAGAAATAGTGGCAAGGCCTTCCCAGCTCCTCTCATTGGCCGTACAGCTTGGTTTGCAGGGTTATCTCCGTCAGCCACACCATCTTCCTCAGGCTGCTGAATAGTGTGCACCTCTGAGGGATGTGAGGTGGGTGTTCAATAAGGCCTTAACAGCAAGGGAAACAACTCACAATGCTTAATGTGTATGATAGCAATGTGCCCAGATAGATAAGAAAATATTGCAAAGCTCGCCCCTTTGGTCCTAATGTAGTTAAAGTAATAGCACCTGTAATCTGGCCCATCCTGGCATAACAGTGTATTATTTCATATTAAAAAGTATGTTCTTTCGAGCCAGAAGGCCCATAGAGCCGGAGCTTATCCCAGTTTCTGTAGCGTTAAGCAAACTGATGGTTTTTTCACCACCTCTGTGACAGGACGCTAGTCTGTCGCCAGATACTTCCCCAGCAGAGCTGGTACCCACTTGTACATCTGGGTGGAGTGAGGAAAATAGGAGTAAAGTGTCTTTCCCAAGGACACAACACCGAGCCGAGCGGGGATCGAACCCGTGACCTCTGGATCACGAGTTGACCGCCTAAACCACTCGACCACGGTGCCTCTTATTTCATATAAACTGAAAGGAAAAGCTACCCAACATTTTTATAGTATAGGAAAATTACTCCTACAAAATCTTTCCACCTGCTAAAAACTCAGTTAATTTTTTTCATTATGATCATTATCATTTAGTTTTTTTCTAAATTACTTTAATATTATCCTTATTGTATGTGTCTCTGTCATCAGGTGTTTGACGTTCAGTTCCACCCCTTCAAAGACAACACAGTGGTGTCGTGTGGAGTCAAGCACATCAAGTTCTGGTCGCTGTGTGGCAACACGCTGACCCCAAAGAAGGGCGTGTTTGGCAAAACGGGAGAGATCCAGACCATGCTCAGTCTGACGTTCGGTGTGGAAGGCAACACCTACACTGGCACGCTCAGCGGCGACGTCTACATCTGGAGGGAGAGCACTCTGGACAGGGTGGTGTCTGGAGCACATACTGTGAGTGTGTGCGCCTGGTGTGGGGGAGAACATTGATGGGTTTGTGTTTGCTCTGTATTGAGGGTGTATGTTTTTGTGTTATTGGTAAATTAATGTTTGAAAGAGAGGGAGAGGAGTGTGTGTGCATGTGTGTGTGTGTGAACATCTGTGTTAGTAGATGAAAATTCATATGCATTCAAATTTGCATAGATTTTTTAAAATCGTATCCATTTGTGTAATAGAAAGATGTGATATCAGTAACGATATTATCAGTTTTATCCAAAATCCCCAAATCGGCACCTGACACCCCTACTGCATGTTTTGGGTACTAGAGGAAAAAGGCCAGAAGTGATAGGCACCTGATTTTGAAATGGAGCATCACATATTTGAAGTTTGTAATAATTTGTGTTCTTGCAGATCAGCGCATCTGCAAGTGGGTAGCACAATGCAGACATGTGTACTGAAGTTTGTGTCTCAAAGATTTTTTTGGGTAGTCATTCGTGGGCAAGAGCTCTGAGGTTCACCAGTGGTGAGATTTTGTGGATGTGGCCATTTGCCCATCATCCAAAACCAGTCGCAAATACTCATAAATAAATTTCTGGTATATTTTTGGGTGCCTAAGAGTGACAAAAAATGTGGAAAACTTCAGTATCAGTTGTAGATGAATAACAACCAGTCTTGAAAAACTGTTTCTTTTACGAATATCATGCATGAAGTTTGGTAAATCAGATAAAGCTACCTTTTCACGAGGATAGGAAACTAAAAGATATACCAGTTGATTTTCTATATAGTTTGTGAACAACAGAGAGCTATGAACTGCACGGTTTTCTCGTTGTTTCAGGGCCCGGTGTATGCAGTAGGAAACTGTGAGGACGGGTTTGTGACAGGCAGCAAGGATGGAACTGTCAAACTGTGGGACACAGACTTCAAACCCATCACCACCGTCAACCTTGTCAATGCACCTGGGGGATACAAAGGTAAGTCGGCCTTCATTCTAAGCATCAACATCTTTTCATAGCAAAAAAAACTGTTTTACAGGTAATACAGTGTAGATATTGCATGTTCTAATACCTTTTCTGGTATCACTATTCCTGATCATTTTTGTACATGAATTGATAAACTCCTTTAATAGTTTTCTTTGTTCTCATAAGGTAAAAGAAAATATGCGCTTGTTTTTTATGTACACAGAATTACCTTCTGTTCTCTATTAACTACAAAGAATTTCTATTCTCTCGAAAACATCCCTTTTACTGCTAAAAAAACCTGTATCATTTGCAATATCTCCTGTTGACATTCATGCTTACTTGTGCACATGCACGTGTGAGTGTGTGTGTGAGAAACTCAAACTTTATTTGTCAAAGGCCAACAGCCCCATACAATAGGGGTGAACATAAGCTGAATACAAAAGGATAAAATTGAGGACAGATCACAAACAGTTAAGTTTAAGCAAAATTTGAAAGACATTACACAGAGAGAGACAGAGAGAGACAGAGAGAGAGAGAGAGATAATGTTTCTAAAAGTGAACCCAAAAAGATGCATTACTTGGGTTTTTTTCAGGAATCTGTGTACGCAGTGTGTGTTGGCGTGGCGATCATCTGTTGATTGGGACACAAGACAGCGAGATCTTTGAGGTTCAAGTGAAAAGTCGAGACAAGCCGCTGTGTCTGGTTCAAGGTCATGCTGAAGGAGAGTTATGGGCCCTGGCAGTGCACCCCAAGAAACCCATCTTTGCCACAGGCAGCGATGATCAGACTGTCAGGTCAGTGTGAATGTGTGTGTGTGTGTGTGTGTGTGTGTGTGTGTGTGTGTGTGTGTGTGTGTGTGTGTGTGTGTGTGGTGTGTGTGATATCTTCAGTTTAATGTCTGTTCACATTTAGTTATTTTTTAGACGCAAATAAAGATCTAACCAAAAAGAAAAAAAGCAAACAATAACTGAAAAATGTCAGAGAACAGTACTGAATAAAAACTAGCTTTAACATATTACAAAAACTGAGTTATTGGACTGCTTTTCAACCTTAACACAATGTCCAACAGTAACGATGGTTCAGACAAAATCTGATCAAGTGACAAACTTGGTACGGCAGGTAAAATTGCTTTTAAATGTCCACAATAAAAAATAACATGACTATTGGTAATCGTCTCCCCACAAGTACAGTTTACATCTTTCACATATGTTGTCCTGAAAGCATTTAGTTTAAATCTGTACATGAGGGATAACATATTTCTGCGATTATACCAACCACAGACTTTGTTAGAAATGAAAGCATTTTGAAAAGCAATCATATTGCTTGTACAGCGTTTGTGTATGTGTGTGTTGTTGTTTTTTTGTTTTTTTTATTTATTCTTTTATATCGAGGATAATGGAATAAGCACTCATGTGCTTTTTTACATCCAGTCCCTGTGTGTATGCGGTTTTGTAAATTTTGTCATCTGTTCCCACCGGCACACAATGGCCTACTCTTTCGAAAAGCGGAACAGGATTTAACGTGTGCGCAAGATGTTCTGCATGCATTCGCAAACGGGGCCTCGGTTTATAGTCTCATCCGAAGGACTTGTGTGTGTGTGTGTGTGTGTGTGTGTGTGTGTGTGTGTGTGTGTGTGTGTGTGTGTGTGTTGTGTGTGTGTGGATGTTGATGTGGCTTTATGTCTGTGTATGTGTGCATATATTTTTTTTTCTTTTTCTTTTTGCTGTTCTCAAGGTAAATACAGGCAAAAATGTTTTGAAGTTAGATAATAACCAAGAGTATAAGAAGAAGTCATGCTAAAAATCTCAGTGAGCTCATTAGTGAGCTGCCCCCCCAAACCAAATTTTGCTTTAACACACAGAAGCGTGCAGCTGCTAATAAATCATGGCAGGAAAGGGGTTAATAGCTCTGCCAAAATGATGACTCTATATGACCTTTTGCTTTGCATACCAGCTCATAACCTTTTTTTTCCCTTAAGTATGATATATAATTGCTTTGAGTGGATGATTTTTTAAGTACAGATTTTATTCAATTGTGTCACAGAACAAGCAAAAGCAGGATTAATATAAAACAGCAAAAATTATAATCTAATAAAATTCCTGTTTCAGTCTACACAAATTTTTTATTGATTGATAGACATGGGTGGGTTGTGGGGCACACTTCTTAACTGAATCAAAAAAAGTAGCATTTTTGGTAAATTTCTTCATAAATAATTTGGCATCTTTTGTGTGTTTACTTTATTTTTTTATTTTTTTTTATTTTACATTTTACCATATTTGTGTGTGACCAGGCTGTGGAACATGAACAACGGTGAAGTGTTGTCAAGAACCAGTGTGGAGCAGAAGGTTCGATCCTGCACCTTTGATGCAGAAGGACAACATCTGGCACTGGGGATGATGGATGGCTCCTTCATGGTCCTTCGCACCAGGTCAGTTTTTATTTATTTTTTTATTTATTCCTTTTTTAAATTTCCAGGATAATTGAATAAGCACTTATTTGCTTTTTTACATCCAGTCCACATGTGTATGTAGTTTTGTTAATTGTCATCCGTTCCCACCAGCACACAATGGCCTACTTTCCTGAAAAGCGGAACAGGTTTTAATGTGTGCGCAAGATGTTATGCGTGTGTTTGCCCACGGGACCTCGGTTTATAGTCTCATCCAAAGAACTTTTGTGGGTATTAGAGTTGGCACTGATGTTAACTTTGGAGGAAAAATCCTCTTGAACAAGATTCGAACCTGGGTCAGCAGATCACAAGCGCAAGGCGCATCACCCTGACCACCCATCCTATTCTCTCCCTTTCCTGTGTCTCTGTTGCATTGTCAGTCTGACTCCTGCTTGTCTTATCATTTTCTCATACTGTGTGTGTGTGTGTCCATCTGTTCCTCCCCATTTACCTCATTTTTCTGCTTAAAAAAAGAAAAGAAAGAAAAGTGAGAAAGTTTTAGATTTTGGGCGGCTGGTTCCAGTAACACATCAAACATGGGAGCAGTTTTCTCATGTTACTAATAGTTGACAAGAAATAAGACACACGAGTATTTGTTTCTGTGTACAGTTTTGGGGAAAAGACAAAGAGGGATGGAAGAAAAGATATGGTTATAATGCTCTATATGGTACAGAACAATTTGAATCTGAACACCAGCTTGTCAGAATTACCATACATAAAACTATCATTTTTTAACCTTAACCCTACGGCTAACCCGCTCTAGGGTAACCAACCATCTGCTAACCCCTCCCTCCGTATCACCCACTACTGGGTTACGGTAGCGTACAGATGTACACAGTGCACGTGTACTGGGAAAGAGGGGTTCTCTCCCGTAACATAGGGATAGTTGTTAAACAATCGCTAAATGCTTGCCTATACCATAATTTTGGAGGCACAACCCCCCCCCACTCTACCACATACCATACACGAATCTCCAGGGATCTCTCGGAGCTCATCCACATCAAGGACCGCAAGGAGGTGATCCACGAGATGAAGTTCTCGCCCTGCGGCAAGTACCTGGCTGTGGGCTCCAACGACAACTTTGTGGACATCTACGCCACAGACCAGCGCTACAAGCGCGTGGGCACCTGCACGGGGAGCTCCAGCTTCATCACTCACCTGGACTGGTCACAGGACAGCAAGTTCCTGCAGACCAACAGCGGGGCTGGCGAACGCCTTTTCTTCAGGATGCCAGGTGTGTGTGTGTGTTTAGTGTGTGTAAGTGTGTGTGTGTGGGTGTGTGTGTTTTGTGTGTGTGTTGTGTTTTGTGTGTGTGTGTATATGTGTGTGTGTGTGTGTGTGTGTTTTGTGTGTATGTGTGTGTCTTCAATTTTACGTCTGTTCACTTAAAGTGATATTAGACGATGAGGGTGGGGCGGGGGGTGGGGGGGGGGGAAGAGGGGGGGGGGGGGGGGGGGGGCAGCATAATGAGATAAGGGCTTCAAGTAGAAAAAATACATGTTGGTATGAATGCACATTAAAAGACTGTTCCAAACTATATAAACAGTATGTTGCAAAAAACATGGCAAAGAAATACAAAAATTAACAAAAACCCCGAACAATTGAAAAATACAAACAATTGTGAACTACTTGTAACGGCAGCTGTGAAACAAGCAAAATATAGATTCCAACGATCATACTTTACAAAAAAGAGAATACTGGGGATTGCAACAGAGACAAGGCTATCTCACATAATAACTCTGGATTGGTTAAAACTTCCTGCAGAGACTTATCTTGAAATGATGGTAAAAACGTTTTTAAACCTTGACATTGATACAGAACATGAACATTGGAAAATTTTTCACCACATATACATTGTATATTTTTGGCAAATTTTGCTCGAAAGGCATTTAATTTCAATCTGTAGATTAGAGAAAAATTTTTTCTAGTACAGGATTTTCGAAAGCCGTACTGAGTACAAAGAATGTTGTCAAGATCCAGAACTGAACAAGTATACAGGGGATAACCAGCCTCTTCCTGTTTCTATTTCACATGTTTCCAGCAAACATTTTGAAGCAAAGCATAACCTTCATGAAGAGAAAGAGGAATATCTAAAACATTTGAATAGCTATCATGTTTTGCTGCCTTTTCGGCAGCTTTGTCGACTTTTTCATTAAAATAAATACCACAATGAGATGGAACCCAACAGAAAGTAACATTCGAACCCCTGTGTATGTGTGTGTG
>CM054137.1:14113592-14118592 GCA_028751875.1 Rapana venosa
TGTGTGTGTGTAAGTGTGTGTTTGTGTAAGTGTGTGTATTTTGTGTACGTGTGTGTGTGTGTGTTTTTGTTTTGTGTATGTGTGTGTGTGTTTTGTGTACGTGTGTGTGTTGTTTGTGTTTTTTTGTGTGTGTGTTTTGTGTGAGTGTAAGTGTGTTGTTTTGGTGTGTGTGTGTGTGTGTTTTGTGTTTTTTGTGTGTGTTTTGTGTTGTGTGTTTTGTGTGCATATGTGTGTGATGTTTTGTGTGTGTGTGTTTTGTGTGCATATGTGTGTGTGTGTTTTGTGCGTGTTTGTGTGTTTTTGTGTGCATATGTGTGGTGTTTTGTGTGTGTGTGTGTAAGTGTGTGTGTTTTGTGTGTGTATTGTGTGTGTGTGTATTGTGTGTGTGTGTGTGTGTGAGACGGGGGGAGGGGATGGAAGGGGTGTGTGTATGCATGTATGTATGTGAATATAGAGGAGGGGGGAGGAGGGAGGTGTGTTGTGAGAGAGGCAATGACAATGACAAATTCTTTTATTTTTAGGATAATGAATAAGCACTCATGTGCTTTTTTACATCCAGTCCCGCAGAGAGGAGAGAGAGAGAGAGAGAGAGACAGGGTGTGTGTGTAGAAGTGTATTGTGTATGTGCACATGCTTGGGTTTGTGAGTGTGTGCACATCTGTGTATGAGTTTGTTCATGTGTGTGTGCGTGCGTGCGAGCATGCATGCATGTGTGTGTGTGTGTGTGTGTGTGTTGTGTAGGGTGGGTGTGAAGAGGTGGGTGTGACTGTGTGTGTGTATGTGTGTTTTCATATGTATGCATGCATCTGTTTGTGTGACCAGTGGGGAAACAGCTGACCAGCACAGAAGAGATCCAGAGCATCCACTGGGCCACGTTCACCGGTGTTCTGGGGGCAGAGGTCAACGGCATCTGGGAAAAATACACCGACACCAATGATGTCAACGCCTCCGATGCCAGTTTTGAGGGGCAGGTCACTGTCACTGGTGATGACTTTGGCCTTGTCAAGCTGTTCCGATTTCCCTGTCTGAAGAAAGGTGTGTTGGTGTGAATGTTTAGAAATTTTGTGTGTGTGAGTTTCTGTGTTCCGTATTTCTTTTGTGAATGTGTTGTGTTTTTGTTGTTGCTTTTTTAATGAGACCGTATGTGCATTCACTGTTCAAGTTTTTGTGTGTGTGTTCAGGGTAGTATGGGGTTCAGAGTAATTACATTTCACATGAATTTTTACAAGTTGAATGATTGTTTTTCTGTATTTGTATCTTTTTTTATATGTAATTTAATTTTTTTAAAAGATATTCATCCTTTTTCTGATGTTTTTTAATCTGCATTTTTCTTTCACAAGTTTGTTGTCCACTGCTGATTTCAAAAGCCATCTGTGCAGATGTTATATTAAAATTCTGAATCGAAAAAACAACTGCTTATACGAGTTGGAATATATAAAAGTAAAATAAAAAGTCTATCAAGTACAGTTGATTTTTATACAATCATATTGACTGCATAGTTTCTTCTTCATCAAGGTGTTGGGGGTTTCCCAGGTTAACATCTTGGTGGTCACCCACAATATAAACTGTCTCACTCATCATCCCTGCGAGACCATAAGTACACACTGGGTGAGAAGTTTGCATGTACGGCTGTTTTCTTCAAGTACCTTGCCACATAGGCAGCCATACTCTGGCTTCAAAGAAGTTTTTCTGTAAGTGAATGCTGTATGTTGCAGGTGCCAAGTTCCGGAAGTATGTGGGTCACTCTGCCCATGTGACCAATGTGCGGTTCTCTCAGGACAGACGCAGAGTGATCTCCACAGGGGGCGCTGACCATGCCATTTTCCAGTGGCGATTTGTGCCTCAGGGGTCAGGAGAGGACGACTTGCCTGACACACACAATGGTGAGGAAAGCTGCATGGTTTTCTGTGATGGGGCAGTAATTGGATTACCTCCCATGCGATCAGAGTCCTATCGCAGAGTCGTGTTTCTAAATCAGGACACATGCAAATTGTGCAATGTTCTGTTTCATAGGGTGGTAGTTTAAACCTCTCCATTTTCATGCATTTTGCCTACACAGTGAAATGTAGAATTTATGCAGCCTCTTTTTAGGGGGTACATCCTAACTGTCTGACCATGCCATGTACCTGGGGTGTTGTGCAGAGGTGGGAGACAAAAGATCTCCACTCTGTTACATTTCTTTTTCAGTTTAGAGTCTATCAAAGCTGTGAACATGAACTCAAGAGGAAATTCATTGTTATCTAACATTGACATGAAACAAATCCCTTGAAAGACTCTGAAAGTATGACTAAGCAAGCAGCAGCTTTGAACTTGCTTGCTAAGATCTGCCATAGTCATGTTGGGTGGATGGGGCAGTGCCTGGTCCTCTCCTGCTCTTGTAGTTCTGCAGGAGGTCTGCCTGCTGGCTTCAGACAACAACTTCCAACTTCAAGGCAGATCTTTAAAAAAATTCCTATGAAAAATGCCAGAAAATACTTGTCAGATGTGCTTGAAAAGAGATAGGAGAGTGGACCAAGGCAAAAACAAGCAAGAGAGAGAAAGAGTGAGGATAGAAAGTAAAGGGAAAAGACAAAAAGAGAGTGATAGAAAGGGGACATTTCTAGCACAGAGTTTCCAAAAGGTGGGGGTGTTATTCATACTGAGAGAGCTTGCAGGCATCCCCACATAGGCAAATACAAAATTCTGCTTGTCAATACAGAATAAAGAATTATTTTTTTCGATAATTTTTTTCTAAGAAAGGATAGAGTTGTAATATCCATGCAATGAAATCAAGAAGACAAAATAGGTCGACAGACTTCACAGGCCAGAAATAGAAAGCTTTGGAAGCCAGTCTATTCACTATTGTGTGAGGTGTTGTTGAAAATACAAAGTCAAAGAGAGAAAAAAATTTACCTCCCCCAAGTAAATAATTTGCTGGATTTTCTCTCATTTTTGGAGATATTTCAGCTTGCACATGAAAGAAAAAGAGTGAATTTTTCATTTAAAAAAGGGAAGGGGGCTTATCATATATTTGTTTGTCTGCTGTCTCAAAAAAAAAAATTATATCGTTCTATATACTATCATCACCAACGGTCTCTTACTGATAGTCCCACTAACTCAACACCACCAACCTTGCCATTGCAGCCTACGTGGACTCCAACAGTGAAGACAGCGACTCGGATTTGTCCGATGTGGGAGATGTGGACTCTGATGTGGAGAGAGAGAAACAGGTGAGGTACGGCCGCCATCTGTACCGGGAAGACGCCGCACAGATCAAGAAGTTCCGTCAAGAGGAGATGCGACCCGGGGAAAAGCGCAACATGGGGCCCAACGACAGTCTGAAGCTGGAGTACATCCATGGGTGAGGGGTTTTGTCCTTGTTTTAGTGCCTTGGCTACATTTCCGAGGTTCATCTATGCTGAGATTTTGCGTGTACAGCCGTTTTCCCACCATAAAGGTGGTTGCATTCCAATTTTGGGGATGATGTCTAAACATGACACCAGTATGCATGCATTTTTAAAAAATATGTTGTCGTATGTTTCTATCAGCATGCATTGGCCTCCTCTTCCAAAAGGTGGAACGAGTCTTGACATGAGCACAAGATGTTCTGCATGCGTTTACACCCAGGACTTCAGTTTATAGTCTTGTCCAACAGACTTTCAGGGGAGTGGAGTCAGTACTGATGTTAACCCCAGGGGGGAAAATCCCCTCAAATGGGTGCCTTGGTGGTGGCTCAAACACAAGCCATTAGATTGTAAGCACAACACTCTGATGATGGAGTCTCCCGTCGGATCCATGGATGAGTAGGCAGGCAGGCTTATCTGTCAGAATGTATCCTCATATGGGAGAAGAGGCTGATTCTGGATGCACATCACTTCCCACAGGTGTTGCAAGGGAAAACGTCTCCAGAAGTTGAGTCCTGCTTCCTTCGCTCACGCTTCTCCTTAATGGCCAGCGTTCTCTTGTTTTCAAACACCTTTATGCCACTGGAGCACAGCATCCTCCAGCGAGAACAATCAAGGGCATCAGTTTCCCAGGTAGCGATGTCTATGTCACAGGCTTTAAGGTTTGTCATCAAGGTATCCTTGAAGCGCTTGTAGGTCTTCCAAGTTTTCAGAGGCCTTCCTTCAGCTGGCCATACAATAGCATCCTTGGGATCCTGCTGTCTGTCATTCAGACGTGTCCTGTCCAGCGTAGCTGGCACTTGATCAGTAGGCTTTCGATGCTGGGCAGGCTGCTCTTCTCTAGGACCTGGAGGTTGGAGACCCTGTCTTGCCACTTTATTCCGAGGATCTTTCGTAGGCATCTCTGGTGAAACTGCTCAAACTGTTGAATGTGACGGCAGTACGTCGTCCAAGCCATTAGATTGTAAGCACAACGCTCTAACCACTAGGCTATCCTATCCCCCATTTGAAGAAGGCTTTAAATTTGAACTTCATTTAGAAAGTTTAGATGTAAAAGACAATAGTGTTTTTTTGGATTAGTTACCACAAGCCAGTTACTTTCAGAAGAAAATGACTGAACTGTATAATTTTCAACTTTCTCCAGGTATCATGGTTATGATTTCTGCAACTACCTGTTCTACATTTTGCTCTTTTTTAATCAATTACTACAAACCAGTTTTTTTGCAACAACCCCCCCCCCCAAAAAAAAACCAAAAACAACTAAACTTTTCTATATACTGTTCAACTTTCTGCAGGTATCGTGGTTACGACTGCCGCAACAACCTGTTCTACACGCAGACAGGGGAGATTGTGTATCACGTGGCTGCTGCAGGCATTGTGTACAACAAGGAGAAGAACCAGCAGAGGTTCTACACACAGCACACTGACGACATCCTCTGCCTCTGCATCCACCCTCTCAAAGATCTGGTCGCCACTGGGCAGGTAAGGTGACTCTGTGTGTGTTATGCTGGGGGAGGGGAGGTGTGAAGGGGGTTGAATGGTGTGGGGGGGGGGGGGGGAGGGGGAGAGGGTTGGAGGGGTGTGTGTCTATGTCTGTAATTGTGATTGTCCTAGCAC
>CM054137.1:14123592-14218592 GCA_028751875.1 Rapana venosa
ACACCACACACACACACACACACACACACCACCACAAACACACCACACACCACACACACACAACCACCACACACCACCCACCACACACAACCACAACCAACACACACACCACCACCACACACACACACACACCACACACCACACCACACACACACCACACACACACCACACCACCACACCACACACACCACACCACACACACACACACACACACACACACACCACACCACACACAACACACCACACACACACACACACACACACACACACACACACACACACCACACACACACACACACACACAACACACCACACACACCACCACACACACACACACACCACACACCACAACAACACCCACACACACACACACACAAAATACACACACACACACACACACACACAACAAAACACACACACACACACACACACACCACACACACACCCACCACCACCACACCACCCCCACACACACACACACACCACCACAATCACACACACACACACACCAACACCACACACACACACCACCACACACACCACACACACCACACCACACCACACACACACACACCACACACACACACACACACACACACACCACACACACACACACCACACCACACACACACACACACACACACACACACACACACACACTCACACACCACCACACACACACCACACACCCACACACACACACCACACACACAACCACACACACACACACACACACACACAGAATCATCACAGTTCTCCTCCTGACAGGGATTCGTGACTGGCGGCAAGGACGGAAAGATAGGTCTGTGGGACGACCAGTTTGACCGCTGTCTGAAGACCTACGCCATCCAGAAGGACGCAGTGACCACAGAGTCCAAAGGCCTGCTGACCATGGACTCCCCGGCTGTGCGGGCCATCGTCCTGGGCCACGGCAAGATCCTGGTGGGCACCATGACCGGGGAGATTCTGGAGGTGGACAAAGCGGGACCCATGACCATGGTCACTCAGGTGAGGTGGGGGAGGGGGCGGGGGCAGGGTAGGATGAAGGGTGGGGATGGGGGAAGGGAGGTGTTGTGGGGGGATGAGGTGGGGGTGAAGAATGGTGTGGGGAGGGTTAAGGTGTGTGTGTATGTTGCAGGGGTGGGGAGAGTAGTGTTTGGGGGGGGGGGGGGGTATTGTGTACATATTTGGGGGATGGGAGGGATTTGTCTGTGTGAGTGTGGATGTGTGTGTGCGCAATGCACATGAGCATGCGTGTATATTTTGTGTGTGTGTGTGTGTGTGTTGTGTTGTGTGGTGTGTGTGTTGCAAAGGAGGGACAGTTTTCTCCAGGCTGGTCTGTCTTTCAGCCTTTGGCAGTAACACAGCCATGTCAGCGTCTTTGATGTTCTTCATCTGTCTGCCCCTGCATCTACCTCCCTCAAATGTCCCAGTAGAACAGTCTTTGTATCATAGACAGGTTGTATATACTGCTTCATTCATAACAGCTGTACATTTTCTCGAACACACACATATCTAAATGCTCATATTCCCATCACTTTCACTGCTTCATTAACATCCGCTGTATATTTTCTTGCACACATCTAAATACTCAATATTCCATCACATTTACTGCTTCATTCATATCAACTGTACATTTCCTTGTACACACACACATATCTAAATACCCAATATTCCTAATACCTTCACTGCTTCATTTATATCAGCTGTACATTTTCTTGAACACACACATCTAAATACTCAATATTCCCTCACACATACTGCTTCATTTATATCAGCTGTACATGTTCTTGCACATATCTAAATACTCAACCTTCCCTCACATTTGCTGTTTCATTTATATCAGCTGTACATTTTCTGGAACACACACATCTAAATACTCAACCTTCCCTCACATGTACTGCTTCAACCATATCAGCTCTATCTTTCCTTGCCCATTATACTCAACCTTCCCTCACATTTGTTGCTTCAACCATATCAGCTGTACATACTCAATATTCTCTCACATATACGGCTTCAACCATATCAGCTCTACCTTTCCTTGCCCATTATACTCAACATTCCCCGACATTCACTGCGTCATTCAGGGTCACAAGGAAGGAGAGGTGTGGGGTCTGGCCACCCACCCAAAGAAGGCGGTGTTTGCCACGGTGAGTGACGACCGAAGCGTGCGGCTGTGGTCCTTTGAGGGCGGTCACCAGCTGGTCAGCTTCAAGGTGCTGAAGCAGGCTGGGCGCTGTCTGGACTTCTCCCCTGACGGCAAGGCGCTGGCTGTGGGCCTGAAGGACGGTAAGGTGTTTGAGTGTTATGTCTTGTCGTGTTGTTTATGTCTTGTCATGTTGTTTATGTCTTATCGTGTTGTTTGTTTGCCTGGCTGTGGGGCTGAAGGACGTAAGGTGTTTGAGTGTTATATCTTGTCGTGTTGTTTATGTCTTGTCATGTTGTTTATGTCTTGTCGTGTTGTTTGTTTGCCTGGCTGTGGGGCTGAAAGACGGTAAGGTGTTTGAGTGTTGTGTCTTGTCGTGTTGTTTATGTCTTGTCATGTTGTTTATGTCTTGTCGTGTTGTTTGTTTGCCTGGCTGTGGGGCTGAAGGACGGTAAGGTGTTTGAGTGTTATGTCTTGTCGTGTTGTTTATGTCTTGTCGTGTTGTTTGTTTGCCTGGCTGTGGGGCTGAAAGACGGTAAGGTGTTTGAGTGTTATGTCTTGTCGTGTTGTTTATGTCTTGTCGTGTTGTTTATGTCTTGTCGTGTTGTTTGTTTGCCTGGCTGTGGGGCTGAAAGACGGTAAGGTGTTTGAGTGTTGTGTCTTGTCGTGTTGTTTATGTCTTGTTGTGTTGTTTGTGTCTTGTCATGTTGTTTGTGTCTTGTTGTGTTGTTTATGTCTTGTCGTGTTGTTTATGTCTTGTCATGTTGTTTATGTCTTGTCATGTTGTTTATGTCTTGTCACTTTGTTTATGTCTTGTCGTGCTGTTTATGTCTTGTCACGTTGTTTATGTCTTGTCGTGTTGTTTATGTCTTGTCACGTTGTTTATGTCTTGCCGTGTTGTTTATGTCTTGTTGTGTTGTTTATGTCTTGTCGTGTTGTCTATGTCTTGTTGTGTTGTTTATGTCTTGTCGTGTTGTTATGTTTGTCGTTTGTTTATTCTTGTCGTGTGTTTATGTCTTGTCGTGTTGTTTATGTCTTGTCGTGTTGTTTATGTCTTGCCGTGTTCTTTATGTCTTGTCATGTTGTTCATGTCTTGTCGTGTTGTTTATGTCTTGTCATGTTGTTTGTTTGCCTGTCTGTGGGGCTGAAAGACGGTACAGTGTTTGAGTGTTATGTCTTGTCGTGTTGTTTATGTCTTGTCATGTTGTTTGTTTGCCTGTCTGTGGGGCTGAAAGATGGTAAGGTGTTTGAGTGTTATGTCTTGTCATGTTGTTTATGTCTTGTCATGTTGTTTGTTTGCCTGTCTGTGGGGCTGAAAGACAGTAAGGTGTTTGAGTGTTATGTCTTGTCATGTTGTTTGTTTGCCTGTCTGTGGGGCTGAAAGATGGTAAGGTGTTTGAGTGTTATGTCTTGTCATGTTGTTTGCTTGCCTGGCTGTTTTTCACACATAATTGTTATATGTGGTTGTAGTGCATTCCCCAACGTAACAGCCAGGGGGTCTACAAGAATATATACCCTTACTGATGGATGCCATAGCTGAGTGGTTAAGACTGCTCAACCTCAATCCCCATGGGTGTGTGAAGTTGTGGGTTTGAATCTTAGCTGCGTCTGGTGAATTTAGGGTAGGGATTTTTACCATCTCCCAGGTCAACTTCAAGTGCAGACTTGCCAGTGCCCTAATTCCCTTTGTGTATATGCACTCGTGGAAGATAAAATATATGTGCTTGTTAAAGATCCTGTGATTTATGTCAGAGTTCTGTGGGTTATGGAAACACCAACATTCCCAGCATACATCCCCGAAGGTGGAATGCGGTTACCTTGATGGTGGTCAAAAATGGCTTCACTTGCAAAATCTCACTATTGGTGAAGCGTGAAGCTCTAGCCAAGGACCAGGGAAAAATAGACTCTGACTCACTCATCACACCTGGGAATCACTGTGAGATTGAAAGTACTTGCTGGTTGAGAAGTTTGTGTGTGTATATATATATATATATATATATATATATGTGTGTGTGTGTGTGTGTGTGTGTGTGTGTGTGTGTGTATGTATGGCTCTTTCCAATGACCTTGCCACATTGGCAGCCATACTCTGACTTCAGAGAATTTTACATCTAAAGTATTGGTCAAAAGATTGTTTTTTAGTTGTTGATGTACCAGTTTTCAGGATGAATATATACCAAACTGTATTGATTTTGTTGTTGTTGTTGTGGATGTTTTCAGGGAGTTTTGTGGTGCTGAACTCTGAGACGATGGAAGAAATGGCGTCGTTCCATCACAGAAAGGAAGAGATCTCCGACATCAAGTTTTCCCCTGGTACTATGCTCTTGCTGTTGCCTGGCGAGGGGGGGGGGGGGGGGGGGGGGGATGCATTTGTTTGTTCTTTGTTTTTTGCCTGTATTTGATTTGTTTCAGGGGTCTTCCTCTGTTCTTTGTGGGGATTATAGGTGGTTGTTTTTTGCTGGATTTTTTGGTGTGGTTTTTTTTTTCTTTTTTGTTTTGTTTCTTTGTTTGTTTTTTCTTCTTTATTTTTTTTTTTGGGGGGGGGGGGGGTAACTGTTTCTTTTTCAGGAGTTATCACCAAAAAACCCTAGTCAAATACTTCCATCAAAATATATATGTACACTATCAAGATGGTCAGTTATTTAGGAAATAAGTTTCTCATATAACCTGTTTAGATTTAGCAATAATTTTGTTTATGTTGTGTGATGTATTGGCCGAGTACATGTTTGGGTTATATGCATGTGCATGGAGTTTGTATGAGAGGGGATCATTTGTGAGTCTCAGTGTGTGTGCGTGTGTATGTGTGTGTATGTATTGTGTGTGTGTGTATGTATGTGTGTGTATGTGTGTGCACATGTGTGTGTGTGCATGCATATATGTGTGCATGCGTGCACACGCATGTGCGTGCATGTATGTGTGTGTTTGTATGCGTGAGCACATACATGCTTTCTTATTTGTGTGTGTGTGTATATGCACACATAGTGCATATGCATGTGTGGCATGCATAAGTATGCATGTATGTTTGTGTATACGCATAGTCACTACCATAATCCCCACATAACATTTCACTCCACACTTTTCCTGACCCCTACCCACCACACCTGGCCACAGAACTGAGCAAGTACCTGGCGGTGGCCTCTCACGACAACTTTGTGGACATCTACAACGTCCTGGGGGTCAAGCGCGTGGGCACGTGCAAAGGAGCCTCCAGCTACATCACGCACATCGACTGGGACTCGCGTGGCAAAGTCCTCATGGTCAACAGCGGAGCCAAAGAGCAGCTCTTCTACGAAGCCCCCAGAGGAAAGCGCATCACGCTGCGGAACACGGAGGTGGAGAAGTTTGATTGGGCCAGCTGGACCAGCGTGCTGGGCGGGACGTGCGAGGGAGTGTGGCCTCCCAAGTGCGACGTGACCGATGTCAATGCCGCGTCTTTGTCTCCAGAGCGAGGCTTGCTGGCAACGGGGGATGATTTTGGCTTCGTGAAGCTGTTCAGATACCCTGCTAAGGTTGGTTGGGAGTTTGGGGGGTGGGGGGCGGGGGTTAAGAGGGGGAAAGGGGGAGATGTGTGGGTGGGTGGTGAGTATATATATGGGGGTGGGGGGGAATATGTGTGTGCTTTTTTTGGGGGGAATGGTGGTAGTAGGTGGAGTGTGTGTGCTTGGAGGGGGGAGGGGTGAAGTAGATATGGCACTAATGTTAACTCCAGGGGAAATTATTCCCTTGAACGTGTGTGTGTTAGAGTGTGTGTGTATGCATGTGCGCACATTTCTCACCATGTGTGTGTTCTGTTAATATATATTGTATCAAATAAGATAATGAGTTAAAACAGTCGCATACTCAAAATCTCATCATTGATGAACCTCAGATCTCTAGCCAAGGATTGAAATTAAATCAAATCAAACCATTACACCCAAAAATGGGATTGCCTGTGACATTTTACCCTGGATCCTTAACCTCATGCTTGGATACTGGATGTTGAAAAAAGAGAAAGAAAAGGATTCAAGATGTGAAGCACACAGCAAACATGTCATGGCACACATTGTGTTTATTCCTACAAGCTTCTGAAAACATCCCACACTGACCAGTGCCCTGTGGCCTAGGCCTGCAACCTCCCTCCCATATCCTGCAGTCCTGTCCCGCCTTCAACACTCTGAGACACCAGACATAGTGGCCCAGCCCAGTAGAGCCCCAGGAAAACTCTGGGGACTGGGTCACTAGAGGGTCACTACGCAGACTTTGCCATCCAGACCAGATCAAAGATTTAGCATAGCTAGAGAACACAGAAGAAGATTCCTATAAGCTAAAAAAAAGAAGCATTCTCTATTTTCTTACATTCCTGTCTTTTTCATTCATCAGGGCAAGTTTGCCAAGTTCAAGAAATACGCAGGACACAGCGCTCATGTGACCAACGTGCGGTGGACCAAAGATGGCCGCAAGCTGGTGTCGACAGGTGGCGCTGACACGGCAGTGATGGTGTGGGCGCGACAGTCGTCACAGGACAAAGGAGGAGTGCAGGGAGAAAGTGACGATTCCGACACAGACTCTGAGGAAGAAGGTACAGTGTTGGTAGTTCGTGAGCAAAGTCTGCTTCGACTGTTTCTTGGAATAAGTTGTGTTGGTGTTAGGAACATGTATGATTGTTGCTTTCAGGAGAAAGGAATATTTAAAGATTTAGGATACTTTGAGGTTTATGGCTTGTTTCAGAATGTTTCTGCAGGTACTCACATACAAACATAAATATATGCACACATGCAGATCCATGCTCTCTCACACATGCTCATGCACACACACACACACACATACACACGCACGCACCACACACACACACACACCACACACACACACAATACACACACGCAAACACACACACACACAAATAACATACTCCAACAGCATCAATACACATCAAACATTTAAACTATCCAGTCATTTCTGAGTAAATAATGATAATAATGATAGTAATAATAATGATAAGGATGATGATGATGATATATGGAATTTATATAGCGCTATATATTGTAAAATTCAGAGTGCTCAATGTATATTTTAAAACATTAAAACTAAAATTGTCACCCATCAAATCACTCTGTCTGTGTGCGTCTCTGGCATGCAGGTTACGACAGTGACGTGGAGAGGGAGAAGAAGATTGACTACAGCACCAAGATCTACGGCAGCCCTGTGCAGGAGAAAGACGGCGTGAAGCCACACCTGCAGGACGTGGAAGAGGCTGACAAGTATGTCGATGGTGTTGTTGGTGTCAGGCGTTCCCCAGCTTAACTCTCTAGGGGTCACCCAGAACATGCACCCTGACTGATTCATTCATCCCATCTTGGAATCACTGTGAGATTGAGGGTACACACTGGATGAGAAATTTGTGGGTGATGACTGTTTGTTACTTCAGCATATGGGCAGCTGTACTCAAACTTCAGAGGATTTATTTTTATCTTGTTTAAAGGAAAGTGCTGGTTTTTATGCTAAGAGCTTGTCATGTCTGGAGACAATCTCAAATTATATTACAAAGTAACAACATTTAATAAAATTTTTGTTTGTTTTCAGATTCACCAATGGTGAGATTTTGCGTAAGCAACTGTTTTTTCCTGCCATTAAGGTAGTCACATTCCAACATTGGTAATGTAACAACATGTGAATGTAGGCCTTGGCTCTTAGCTTACCTCAATAACCTTTTGGCCTGGACCAGGCTGATGAGTGTGACATCTTCTGTTGTCTTTCCTAAGTCTGGAACTTGGCTGAAAGCTGTGTCAGTTATGTCATGTAGATAAAGTGCTGAGGCCTATGCTCAAGTTGTCAGGCTTTGAAATGCTATGTAGGTTTGTCTTCATTCATGACATGTTCTGAGCAAGACATTTACTTGTGTTTTTGTAAGGAGGAGGAAAAAAATCCTCATGTTTGAATAGTGCTTGCAATATTAAATCTAACAGCATTAGAATGAGCAGACGTGGGCATGCAAGAGTCCTCACACTATAGCTTACTCATTCCACAATGTAGTCATACATCAAATAGGAAACCTCATAAAGAATATTCATTGAATGCACTCTTGATTCTTTGTAAACATGCCTCCTTTTCTGTTTTTGTTTTATTTTGTCTTGTCCTGACTTTCAAGCATGTGCACCTTCAACCTGTATTTTCAGGCCAGCGGTCAGTCGCAATGCCCCAGAACCTCCCAAAGTGAAGAAGGTGGAGCCAGCCACTGCTGGAGGGAAGAAAAGGAAGATGACACAAGTGACAGTAAGCTGTAGTTTTCAATCTACATTTTTTTGAAGGACACTATAACCGAATGGCTAAGACCATTTGACTTCAATCCCATGGGTCCATGAAGTCATGGGTTCAAATCTTGGTGGCGTCTTCTGAATTAAGGGTGGGGATTTTTTACAATCTCCCAGGTCAACTTTAAGTGCAGACCTGCCAGTGCCTTAATTTCCTTCATGTATATACACGTACATAAGATCAAATATGCATGTTAAAGATCCTGTAATTCCTGTTTGCATTCAGTAGGTTACAGAACCACATATGCAGCTACCTTCAAGGTGGGCACAGATGGTTGTATGTGCAAAATCACACAATAGGCGAACTGTAGAGCTGTAGCAGAAGAACGGGGAAACATCGCTCATTGGGTTTGGCTTGCCCTGACTCTCCCTTGACTGACTCTCTCAGGAGTCATTGGGGCATGGCTCTAGATTTTTCAGGCAGTTTTTCAGAACTGTCATCACTTTCATACTTCTCTGTGTTTGACAGGGCTAGTAGAAACAGTGTGTTTTAATGAATCAATAAACTGGAGGAAGGACAGAATGGTTGAATGAAATAGCAGATGTGTTATTTTGTATTGAATTTTTTTTCCTTCTGTTATGGCTACATGAAACTCTTTTTTAACACCTGAAAATCATGCATGAATTTTTACGTTTCTTCGCTACAGCTCTGAGGTTCACTAATGGTGAGATTTTGCGTATGCACTAATGTGAGATTTTGCGTATGCAGCCATTTTCTCACCATTAAGGTAGCTGTATTCCTACTTTTGGGATGATGTGTAAACATGGCACCAGTGCACGTGCATTTTTAAAGTGTTGTCACACATTCCTATTGGCAGACAATGGCCTATTTTTCCGAAAGGCACAACAGGTTTTAACATATACAAAAGATATTCTGCATGCATTCATACCTGGTACCTTGGTTTGTAGATTCATGTGAACGACTTTTGTGGAAGTAGAGTCAGCACTGATGTTAACAAATACAGTTGCAGACAGGAAAAAGAAAGAAAAAAAGGGTGGCGCTGCTCTTGTGGTGATGCGCTCTCCCCAGGGAGAGCAGCATGAATTTCATGCAGAGAAATCTGCAGGGACTGAAAATAAAATTAAAATAAACTCCTAGTGAAGAATCCTCTCAAATGGGAGTCTTGGTGGTGGCTCAAACCCATGTTGTAAGCTTGTGAGCTTGATGTTCTAACCACTAGGCTATCCCATTTCCCAAGGTATCCTATTGTCAGCCAATCTCATTCTGTTTATTTTGCTTTAGTCTATCACAACTTTCAGGAAACAAAATAACAGATCTGATATGACCCTCCTCTGAAGTTGGAGTAAGGCTGCCTATATGGCAGGTACTTGAAAACAGTCATACACGCAAACCTCCCATTCAGTGTGCAATTTCAATCTCACAGTGATTCCCAGGTGGGATGATGAGTGAATCAGAGTGCACATTTTGGGTGACTCCCAGAGTGTTAAGCTGGGGAACACAACAACAACAACAACATACGACCTCAGCTGTCAATGGGGCTGCAAATGTCATGATTCGATCGACACTTTCAAAATGTGTTCTGTTTGTTTTTATCCTCAGAATCTGGAGTTGGAGTACATCCATGGATACCGGGGCTTTGACGCTCGCAGCAACCTGTACTATGTGAATGACGGTGCTGACATCATCTTTCACGCTGCTGGGGCAGGCATTGTGCAGAACTTGTCCTCTGGTGAGATGTTGTTAGCCTGTGGTGTTCTTATGGGGGTGTGTGTGTGTGTGTGTGTGTGTGTGTGTGTGTGTGTGTGTGTGTGTGTGTGTGTGTGTGTGTGTGTGTTGTGTGTGTGCATGTGTTCTTGTATGCATGTGCACACATATGCATACTATATTGTATTCATATCCATGTGTGTGTGTGTGTGCATATGCAGGCACACTAAGCTCGTGTTTATACTGCAGTTCTTTCCTTAACTTATCAGTACTGGATTTTCCGTTATGCTATTATCATAAGCTAATTCACATTCACAATTGTAGCTAGACACTCACCCCCTTACTACCCTTCCACATCCCCCAGGCGTACAGTCCTTCTACCTGAAGCACACAGACGATGTCATCTCGCTGACCGTGAACCAGCACCCCAAGTTCAGGAGCACCGTGGCCACCGCTCAGATCGGCAACCCGCCCACAGTGCACGTCTGGGACGCCGTCACCAAGGAAACGCTGTCCATCCTGCAGGGAGAGCACTCCGGGGGCATCTGCTCTCTGGACTTTTCGTGCACGGGAAAATGTTGCTGACAGTGGGGCTGGAGGAAGAGCACAACATCACTGTGTGGAGATGGCAGGAAGGTGGGTTTGGGTTTGTTTAAAAATTCTTTTTATTTATTTGTTATTTTGAGAATAATGGACGAAGCACTCATATGCTTTTTTATTTTTTTACCTTCAGCTCTGTAGTACATGTGGTTTTGTCATCCATTCCCACCAGCACACAATGGTGCCCACTCTTCTGAAAAGCAGAACAGGTTTTAACACGTGTGCAAGATGTTCAGCCGCAGTGTGCAAATCCAGCATAACTCAAGGGTCCAGGGCCAGTGCTAAAATTAGTGCACCTCTTTTGTTTACGGAGTCTAGGATTGGTCAGTTCCTGCTATGATTGGCACCAGCTGGGCTGGGATGGGATGGAATGGACAGGAGCTGAAAGTGGGGGACACTGACAGTCGCATAGTATGTGGCTTCCGTAATGGTGGGGAACGATGGCTGCAGAGGCAAAAATCTTACTATTGGTAAACCTCGGAGCTCTAGCCAAGAAACAGGGAAAATAGTTATAAAAGAGTCAGACAATTCAAGCATTAACAATTTTGATATATAGTACATGTCAACATTTTCTTGCTAAGGGCATTTATACATTTGAATTATTTTATGTTCCAACCCCCCCTCCCACCTACCTTTACCAACCAGCACACCCTCCCCTCCCATACCCCACACACACACACACACACACACACACAAAACACACACACACACACACACACACACACACACACACAGAGACTCGGAAGAGTAGGCCATTGTGTGCCGGTGGTAACAGATGACAAAATGTACAAAACTGCATACACACAGGGACTGGATGAAAAAAAGCACATGAGTGCTTATTCCATTATCCTCAAAATAAAAGAATAAAATATAAATAAATAAACAAATAAAATCTCCTGTAAGAATGCAAGCACACAGCAGTTGCTCTCTCCTCTCCTACCTTGCAAACATATACAAAATTTATAGGACACCCGACAGCAACAACAAATTGATATACTTTTTCTTTATTTCATAGGTTTATCAGAATTCTTTTTTTAATAATTTTTTTTTAAACGGGCAGGTGCCAAAGTGGCGAGTGGTGCGGGCCACAACCAGAGGATCTTCAGGGCCGAGTTCCGCCCTGACTCAGACACGCAGTTTGTGACGGTGGGGGTCAAACACGTCAAGTTCTGGTCCGTGGCCGGAGGTCAGCTGATGGGCAAGCGAGGCATTCTGGGAAAAGTGGACATGCCGGCAGGAGTGGCTTCCCCTGTAAAGCTGCAGACTATGCTGTCACTGGCTTTTGGTGCTGTAAGTATGACAGAAAAAGGTTGGGGGGGGGGGGGGGGGGGGGGGGGCTAAGTGTAGAGGGGTTATGTGGAGGGGTGGTTGGGTGGAGGGAGGGACTGGTAAGAAACTAATGATTTTATGGTATTTTAGGTGTAGTTTTTGCAATTTGATCACAGGACCTATACATGCATTTTTACTGTATATGGATAGGCATACACATGTATACTCATACGTCTATACACACAGATACACACACACAAACACACTTGTCAGAGGTCCTGCCAGTGACTGAAGCTTCACCCTCAGTGGTACCTTACAGCAAGACACTTTTCATAATCTAGAATTGTTCATTGCGTTCACAAAAACCATTTGATATTATGTGATCTACCAAAGCTACCATCAATTATGATAATAGAGACAGGATGAAAATAAGCTCAAAATATTTCTTGTGGGAAAAAGACAACCAAAAAATAAGCTAAATATATATCTGGCTAAAATAACACCAACAAAAATATAGGTATATCTGGAAGTAAATCAATGCCTGGCGAATTGTTGTGCCTTATGTTTGGGGATCGCTTTCAAAGGATGCATGCAGTCTGTCTATCTTCAGAGACACAAATTCTGCCCTGTTCATTGCAGAACAATGTGACCTACACCGGCGCTCTCAGCGGTGATGTGTACGTGTGGCAAGACACAACCCTGAGCCGAGTGGTCAGCAAAGCCCACAACGGGCCGGTGTTCACCATGTTCACCACCCTGCGTGACGGCCTGATCGTCACCGGCGGGAAAGAATCCTCGTAAGATGATCTGTTGGCTGTGTGGATTTATGTTGTGGGGATTTTGCGTGTGTGTGTTATTTATAGCGCAAAAGTATGTTTAATTTCATAGCAAAAGAAAGTTTTGAGTGCAAAGCACAAGCTGGAAGAATTTACTTTGTGAAATAGTTGGCTGAAAAATTATATGAATCTGAAATGCATCCTTATAATAAAAATGTTCACAATTGTGAATCTGTGTTGCATCATAACTCCTCTGGCCCAGGCCAAAAGCTGTGTCAGGTTATTGATGTCAGCTAATTGCCAAGGCCTACATTAAAATGTTGTTATGTTTAAAATGTTGTGTTGAGATTGCCTTCAGCCATGACAAGCTCTTAACATAACAACCTGCACTCTCCTTTATAGGAGAAAAAATCATCTGAAGTCGGAGTATGGCTGCCTATGTGGCGAGGTACTTGAAAAGAGTCACACATGCAAGACTTCTCATCCAGTGTACTTCCTATCTCACAGTGATTCCCAGGTGGGATGAGTGAGTCAGAGTGCATGTTCTGGGTGACCCCCAGGGTGTAAAGCTGGGGAACACACAACAACAACAACAACATCATAACTCCTGATGCCATCCTCAGATGCAGTAAAATGAAGAAAGAACAGGAATGAATCTCAGAGTATTTTTAACAACTGACACTCCATTCTCATGTACCTATGTCTGTGTCTAGGTGTGTATGCATTTTCATTATAATCGCATATGCAAAATCTGAACATTGGTAAGCTTCGCAGTTCTAGCTGAGGAACTACAAAGGATAGGGGATTGAACTGACGTTAAAGCATGTACCTTATATGTTTTTTAATAAACATTTCAGAGCTTTCTTGAAGTGATTTTTTTTCCTTTTGGCTAGAGCTGCAAGGCTTACCAGTCATGAGATTTTATATATGCAACCGTTTTTTGGCCCACCATGAAGGTAGCTGCATTCTGACTTCAGGGATGTATGCTGGGTGTTTTGTGTTTCTGTAACCCACTGAACGCTAACATGATTTAGGGGATCTTTAACATGCATATTTGATCTTCTGCATGTGTCTATATATGAAGGGAATTAAGGCACTGGCAGTTCTGCACTTGAAATTGACCTGGGAGATTGACATAGTATGTTCTTTCGAGCCAGAAGGCCCATAGAGCCGGAGCTTATCCCGGTTTCTGTAGCGTTAAGCGAATGGATGGTTTTTCACCACCCCTGTGACAGGACGCTAGTCTGTTGCCAGATACTTCCCCAGCAGAGCTGGTACCCACTTGTACACCTGGGTGGAGTGAGGAAAATAGGAGTAAAGTGTCTTTCCCAAGGACACAACACCGAGCCAAGCGGGGATCGAACCCGCGACCTCTGGATCATGAGTTGACCGCCTAAACCACTCGACCACGGTGCCTCCCTAAGGATTGACATAGTCCCCACCCTTAATTCACCAGGCACCATTGAGATTCGAAACTACGACTTCATAGACCCATGGGATTGAAGTCAAACGGTCTTAACCACTCGACTATAGCGTGCATATGAAAATCAAAATCTTCAGTCTTCTCATTGGCAGTACGCATGCATGTACATGACCGCTGTGTGTGGGCAGATCCAAAGACAGCGGGCCGGTGAAGCTGTGGGACCAGGAGATGAAGCGCTGCAGGGCCTTCCCGCTGAGGGAGACCTCCTCCAGCAAGGCCGATGTCATCAAGTCCGTCTGTCGCCTCAAGGTACGGTGTGCCAGATAAGCATCTCCTCTCTTATATTACTATTTCACATTAAAAAGTAGTATGGTCTTTGAAATTATTAAAGCTTGGTTAGCTGGATGATCTTCTTCCAAAAAATAAGCAACATACCAGGTCAGCAGACCTATTGTACCATCAGCTTTTAACCAAGAATTTTCTTCTTCTTCGAAAATTGATAGTGGGTTATGATGTAAAATGTTATCTTGTGATTGTCTTCAGCCATGACAAACCTCTTACCATAACAACTTGCACTTTCTTTCAAAAAAAGGAAATATAAAATCTTCTGAAGTCATAGTATGGCTGCCTATATGACAAAATACTTGAAAAAAGGTTGTACACACAGATTTCTCATCCAGTGTGAACTTACTTAATGATTCCCAGGTGGGATGAGTGAGACAGAGCACTTAGTCTATGTGACCTTCCAGGGTAGCAAGCCGGGGAACACACAACACCAACAAAATAGCAACTTCATCTTGCCTTTGTTTGTCAATCTTTCTTTTTCTTGACGACATAGAATCAGATCTTAATTCCTATCCAACAACAGCCTGATTCCCTTTTCTTCATCTATTTTCTGTCGACCACACAGGGCAAGATCCTGACCGGTACCCGTGACAACGACATCTACGAGGTGAACGAGAAGTCGGGCAGCGTCAGCGCGCTGATGGCGGCGCATGCAGAGGGGCTGCTGTGGGCCCTGGACTGCCACCCCTCCTCCCTCCGCTACCTCACCGCCGGCTTCGACAACACCCTCAGGCTCTGGGACCTCCAGAACAAGGTCAGTTGTTGTAGTTGTTGTTGTTGTGCGTTACCCAGCTTTACACTCTGGGGGTCACCCAGAACGTGCACTCTGACTCACTCATCCCACCTGGGAATCACTGTGAGATAGGAAGCACACCGGATGGAAGTTTGTGTGTATGACTATTTTCAAGTACCTCGCCAAATAGGCAGCCATACTCCGACTTCAGAGGATTTTTTTCTCCTTTAAAAGAAGAGTGCAGGTTGTTATGTTAAGAGCTTGTCATGGCTGAAGGCAATCTCAACATAACATTTTACAACATAACAACATTTTAGTGTAGGCCTTGGCAATTAGCTGACATCAATAACTGACACAGCTTTTGGCCTGGGCCAAAACAAGGTCAGTGATGGAGAACCTGTTTGATCGTACAGCTTTACACTGATTCTGCACGTGTGTGTACATGAAGAGAATTAAGGTACTGGCTGGTCTGTACCTTGGGTTGACTTCGGAGATCACAAAAATCCCCACATTTAATTCACCAGATGCTGCTGCCAAAATTTGGACCCAGAACTTGATGTACCCACTTTGATTGAAGTCAGACAGTCTTAACTTCTTGAGGATAGCTTTTGCCATCTCTGACCATATCAAAAATGCAATAGACATGGGTCACTATAATTATGTAAGTATTTTATGTGTGAAGTATGAGAGAAAATGAAGAATCACATGTGCTAGTCAATCTGTTATTCCTGTGAACAAATTGTAGAGATAAACTTACACAATATGCATGAAAGAGATTTTGCGTTATGTGACTTTTTGCCCACCACTAAGGTAGCTGCATTCTGACTTCAATGGTGGAATGTAAACAAGACACCAGTGTGATGCATTTGGGTTTTTTTTTGGGGGGGGGGGGGTTTCAATATAAATTTGGTCATCCATTCCTTTTGGCACACCATGGCCTACTCTTCCAAAAAGGCAAAATAGGTTTTAACAATGTGCACAGACTACCCATTTGCATGCATTTTGTTTTGCTTTTATAAAGCTTGTCATCCATTCCTACATGCATACTCTTCCAAAAGGTGGAATGGATTTTAACATGTATGCAATATGTTCTCTGTGTGTTTGCACACAGGACCTCAGTTTATAGTCTCATCTGAAGGACCTAAAAGCATGCCATCAAATCATGATGTCCACACTCTTAACCAGTAAGTTATTCCCTCCCAAACCTCCCCCCCCCACCCCTCCATATATCTTTCAAAAGAGGTTAATCGAGAGATGTGAAAAGTTGTATCATGTTAATATGCGGCAGTGTGTTATCCAGAATGACCAGGGACATGCCATACTCTGTGTGTGTGTGTGTGTGTGTGTGTGTGTGTGTGTGTGTGTGTGTGTGTGTGTGTGTGTGTGCAGTCGCTGGTGGCAAAGCTGACTGTGGGAGCAGCCAGGTCAGCCTCGTTCAGCTCTGACGGTGAGCTGATCGCTGTGGGCCTGAAGACTGGTGAGTTTGTCGTGCTCACCACTGCAGGACTCAAGCTGTGGGGCAGGAAACGAGACAGGTCCGCTCCCATCAACGATATCAGGTAATGGTTTGATTGGGGGGTGTGTGTGTGTGTGTGTGCGTATGCATGCATGCGTGTGTGTGTTGGGGAGTGGGGGGAAGGGTGTGCATGTGTTTTGGTTTTTTTTTAAATGGGTTTTGTTGGTGTGTGTGTAATGTGAAGGTGTGTGTTGAGGGGTTGGGGGAGGGTGTGCATCTGTGTGTGTGTGTGGTGTGTGTGTGTGTGTGTGTGATGTGAGGGAGGGTGTGTGTAATGTGAGGGCATTTGTGTGTGTAGTGTGATGGTGTGTGTGTATGTGTTGTGTGTGTACGGGCATGCGAGCGTGTGTGGTGGAGGGGGGAATTGTGTGTATGTGTTGTGTGTGTGTGTGCATGCATGTGCGCACATGTGTGTTTGTGTGTTGTGTGTGTGTGTAAGGATGTGGAAGTGATATTGTGCAATCTGAGAGGGAGGAGTGAAGGCATTTTAAAAGAAAAAAACATGTGTATCTGTTCTTTATCAGGACTTGTGTATAATGAACAAAAGTATGGTATGACCTTTTGTACTTGAAATGTTTTTTACAATTTTTTAATGAATGTCTTTATAATTTTCTTGTGACTTCATTGCCATTAAAATGCTTGTTATTACTTTTATCATTTTTTTAAAGATTATACTATCATCATATATTTTGTCCACCATCATCTGCTTAATTATGATGATGTTATTACTTTATCATTATTATTTGCACTATCATCATCATCCACATCATCACAAAAATGACAACAATGATGATAATTATGATTATCGCTTATTATTTCCATCATCATCATCACCACCACCACTACCACCACCACCACAACAACAACATTGATGACGACAACAATGATGACAATCACAATCATTACTATTTGCATCATTATCCTCCTCATCATCATCAATATCATCATCATTGACATCGTCATCATCATCATCATCATCATCAACATCGACATCAACATCGTCATCATCAACATCATCATCATCATCGTCAACATCAACGTTATCATCATCAACATCATCATGATGATGATGATGTGGACGTCAGGTTCAGCCCCAACAGTAAGCTGTTGGCGGTGGGCTCGGAGGACTGCTGTGTGGACCTGTACGACCTGACTGGGGGCCCCACCCTGGCTCGGGCCGGCTACTGCAAGGGCATCCCCAGCTTTGTCATCCAGATGGACTTCTCCGCCGATGGCCAGCACCTTCGGGTCAGTCAGCTTTACACGCCAGGGTCGGATGCGCTGGGCCTGACTTGTCAGGCGCTCTAGTGGCAGCGCAACGCACTTTCCCTCTTTTGGTAGACAATAAGAGCTGCTGTCTGAACGTTTTATGAAGAAAAAGAAGAAGTTGGTTTGGGGGGTCTTCTTTCGTGTTAAGGGGTTGGTGGTGGTGGGGTGGGGGGGGGGGGGGGGGGGGGGTAGGATGGTAGTGAAGGGTAGGGAGTTGGGGTGGTGGTTCTTTAGTGTTCATTTTGGGGAGGGGAAGGTAGTGAACTGGGAGGGAGAGTAAGGTGGGATGATGGTAGCACTGATGGTTTATAAACCAAGGTGCTATGTGTTCAAGCTGAAGAACTGAAGCAGTTTATCATAATGATAAAAATGTTTGTGTGTGTGTGTGTAAGGTAAGAATATGTAGTTGTTGTTGTGTTGTGTCCATCCTTGAAAAAAGGAAGTGTTTGATGTGCTGTTTCAGGTGGGCACGGGTGCCTACATCAACCAGGTCTATGCAGTGCCTGCAGGTAACCTTGTGGAGGATGAAGCCATCATTGACAAAATCACCTGGAATACTGGACCAGGTGAGTCACTGTCCATCAACACACACACACACACACACACACACATGCACACAGACAATACAGGACAGAACCATTTTAAACTCAGCTTTAAGAACAGAATCTTATGGTTATTTTCATTATCTGACCCCATATCATCGAGTTGAACCCCCTATGGGGATGCCGGGGGCCTGTCAGTATAAATAGCATCCCCAATTCCTGGAAATTCTTTGATAAAAATGCCCTCTTTTCTATCCCTTTCTTTGTTTCTGCTTTGTTCCTTTTCTTCCTGTCACCTTCTTCTCATGAATTTTTGGCCTTCTTGGTCCATTCTTCTGCCTTTTCTTCCAGAAAGACTTAAAAGATAACAAGCTGAAGTCAGATGTGCTGGACCTGACTTGTCAGGCGCTTAACGGCAGCGCAATGGATTTATGCTCATATAACAGACAACAATAGCTGCTGTCTGAGCATTTGGTGATGAAGAAGAAGAGATGGTCTTAACCACTTGACTATAGCATCCGTCTGACTTCAGGAATAAAATGAGTGATGTAAACCTGGAACAAACGATAAGAGTTGGGGTTGAAATTTCTCTGTAGTGTCCTTGGAAAAGAAGTGCTGGGCATCTGGCCCAAAGACTCTTCCAAAGCTGACGTCAACTGCGCTCACCTCTCTCACCTGGGAAATTCTCTGGTGACTGGCGACGACTTTGGCTACGTCAAGCTCTTTGAGTTTCCGTGCCCAGACAAGTTTGTGAGTATGGGTGTGACTCTGTGTGTGTGTGTGTGTGTGGTGACTTTCTAGTGTATTGCATGCTTGTGTGTGTTTGTGTGTGTGATGGACTTCGAGTTGGGGTGATTTTTGCATGTTGATGATGCATGTGCATGGAAGTTTGTTTTGGTGGTGATCTTTTGTTCATTGTCGTAAAATGTGTGTAAAGGTAGGGGTAAGGAAGGGTTTCATGTATATTGATGTTTGTCGTGTGTGCAGGCCAGAGTATCTCCTTGTTCACTTGTGTATGCGTGTGTTTGTGTGTGTATGCATGCGTGTGTGTGTGTGCATGTGTGTGTGGGTGCATGCGTACGTGTGTGATAGTTTATACATTTGCACACCCATATGCGAGCATACAAACAGACTCACTCACCTACTTACTCAGTCACACTGAAAAGCAGAAGTCCTCAGCAATAATTATTGAATACATTTTGCATTTTGAGAATGATTTCGTTACCCTATGATGCCTCACATAAACACAGATATATATATATATATATATATATATTCAAAATTGTCACCACCATGTGTAGCCTGTAACATATGCTTCTTTTTTTTTTTCATTTTATCACGAATATCAGCATGAGGTGAGTCACAATCAGGAGTTGTCTTTTCATTGTAGATGAATCATCTTTCATGCATTGATTGTTCGAAATTCAGAGTTGAATGTCCCTGTTTTCATTACTTGCAATGCACCAGTTGTGTGAAATGCATGCAACATTAAGTTTATGTGTTTTCTTTGTCACTTAATCACTTGTGATAGATATACCCACCTCTAGAAATGCATGTTTTTGGATATTTTATAAGAATCATCTGCACTTTGAATATTTCGCTACAGATCTTCCATGTTCTGTGTTTTCTTTTTCTCTTTTTATATCATCCTTTGCAATATTGCACAGTTTTTGTCTTCAGCAGCTTTGTTTTTGTGGTCAATTTGATGTGGTATGCACTTTGTTGTCCAAATAGTTCTACAGTAAAAGCCTTTGTCTTAAGACATCTTCTAATTTTGGAAACAATGAAATAGAGGATTGCTTCTTCAACTGTTTTTGATGAGGCTGAAGAACTTGATGAAAAGTAGCAAAACCATTGATCATTGGAGCGGCTTTCAAGTTGACAAGATAGCTATTCTGTGATGTGCTATTTTATCCATCATCTAAAAATTCAGCAAACATGATAAAGTTGATAAAACCATGCTCCCCCACGGTGATGCTGGGGGCCTTTCAGTACACATGGCATCCACACCTTCTGGAAATTCTGTGCCAGGAATTCCCTCTTTTCCATCCCTCTCTTTGTTTCTGCCTTTTTCCTTTTCTTCCTGTTACTCCCTTCTTATTTTTTTTTCTGCCTTCTTGGTTTGTTTCCCTGCCAGAAAGACTTAAATTCTCTCCCACGCTGAAGTCAGATGTGCTGAGCCTGACCTTTTAGGTGCTTCACGGCAGTGCAACAAATTTCACTCATATGACAGACAGTTGTTGCTGTCCGAGCATTCAATGAAGAAGAAGGAGAAGAAAACCACACACACTGTTCTTCAGTTTAAAAGTTCATCCAAATTATCTGAAGTCAGAGTTTGGGTGCCTATGTGACAAGGTATTTGTACAGTCACACATGCAAACTTCTCAATCAGTGTGAACTTACAATCTCACGGTGATTCCCAGGAGTGATCAGTGAGACAGCATGCATATTCTGGGTGACCTCCAAAGTGTTAAGCTGGGAAATGCCCAACAACAAATCACTGTGTTGTAACGGCATGTGGAGCAGTCCTACTGTTTGTTTCCATCATTCTGAAGGTATCAGTGTACACAGTGCAAGATTATTCCTTTCCAAGTATTCTCTTATTACTGCTTCCTTTACTGTTTATCGCAAAAAGAGAAAAGTATCAAATAAACGTCTTTTTCTCTGTTCATGTCTGATCTACCATCATAGCATGTCAAGATTTGGTCTCCTTTCTTTGTCTCCACCCCTTCCCCCTTTTTTGTATTTATAAATCATTTATCTAAAAATTATAGGATGGAGTAAATTGTTGAGAAGTTGTACTATGATGAATTTCATAATAGATGGTACATTAAAGGTGCTCCCATAACCTATGTGGTCTTTGGTGAGCAAGGTGTCAGAGACCTCAGCTTCTCCAGGGGCCAGCATATTGAGGGCAGCGCCCATCTCCTCTCCTTCACTGCTTTACCTTCCCTGACACTAAAGAGGGCAGGTACCCATGCCATTTACAGCTGGGGGACTGTACTAGAGCTAAATCATGCAAACGGTCAAAATGCTGCTTAACCTTTGAGGGGAAGCTTGCGCTCTGACCCCTGAGCTATCCCAACCCGTTTGTTGATGATACCAATGTTATCTCTTTAAATAGCCTTTTTTTTCAAGGAATGTGGCAGTAGATATTTAAACCAAATTTTTTGTACAGATACCCAGATGTTTTGAAATTCCACACACTGTTTTCTCATAGAATTTATTTCCATTTTGAAAGTAATGATGAGTGTATCTTAAGTTTAAAGCACAAATAATTATCAGTTTTTCACTGTTATAGTGTTTGATGATGTGAAAGCTGAAATGCTTAATGGTCAAATGTACCAATTTATGTGTTGAATGCTTATAGGTATTCCTATCAGTCATGTTGACTGCATCATTACTGAATATGGGTTCTGCTCACTGCCATTGGGATGAATGCATTTGGATTTGTCCTTTTTATGTACTCCATATGAGTTGTTTTTAAACAGAACAAATCAGTGTTGAAAGAAATATTTACCAAGTGTTTTTTTCAGTCACCCTGGTATTTTAAGATTTCAAACGCTTTTCAGCAACAATAACAAACCATGTCTTGCAAAGCTTACAACCTTTTTTTGAAAATGATATTGAATTCATTTTGAAAAAAACCACCACTGCTTGAGAATGACAATCTTTGCAGTTTTTTCTATGCACCAATGTGCTTGTTGTCACTTCATTGTGTGCTACTATCATGATAACATTTTATCTGTGTCAGATTTCATGTAGAGGGTTTCGTTGGGGGGGGGGGGGGGGGGGGGGGGGGGGGGATATTTGTTTGCTGATTTTTGGAGTTATTCCTCGGCTAGACTGTGAGGTTCACTGTCAGTGAGAGTTTGCACACTGGACCAGTTTGCCAACCATCAAGGTAGCTGCATTCTGCTTCAGGGATATGTAAACACAACACCAAAGTGCATGTTTCTGTTATTTGTAGATGATGGCATTTGTTCCTACAAGCATGTGATAGCCTGCTCTTCCAAAAGGCAGAAGAGTTTTTTAATGTGAGCAAAAGATGTTCAGTGTGCGTTCACGCATGGGACCTTGGTTTACAGCCTCAGCCGAAGGACTGTTGGGGGAGTATAGTTGGTACTGATGTTAACGTCCAGGGGAAATAACCCCTTTAACAGGTGCCTCGGTGCTGTTTCTGAAATAAATCTCTTGACTTGACTTGACTTGAATTGACTTGGTAAATGGGATCACAACTAGACTTTGAGGGAGATATTTATTTTGAAAAATAAACGTTTCTTTTTTCCTTTCCTTAAGCTTGATAGTGCACCAGATAAGCTTTATATTTTTGCTGTGCTCTATCAATTAAACAGTGTCAGTGGGCACCCGTCTTTTTTTCTTCGATGGTTTAGTTTACGATGACATGTTTTTCGTGAAAAATCATGCAGATAAAGGATTGGCTTGTTTCTTAGTAGTAGTGGTTGGTTGTTTGGTTGCATAGATATCTTTTATCAGATCAGATATTTGTATGTGTGTGAATATGTATGTGCGTGCATGCGTACGTACGTGCATGCATGCATGCCTGTGCATGTGTGTGTGTGTGCATGAATGGGTATATGCATGCTTTCTTGTGTCTATATACATGCGTGTGTGTGTTTGTGATTATGAATCCATATGTGTGGTTGTGTATCTTTGTGTGTGTTTGTGTGTGTGCGTGTGTGTATGTGCGCACGTGCATACATGCATGCATCCATGCATATGTATGCTTGTCTGTCTTTCTGTGTGCATGCTCACTCATATTTTCTACTTGAAATACACACCATAGCTATACATGTATCTATATAGTAATGTGATGTAACTTGACAACGGATCTGCCCTGTCTTGTCCTGTTCAGGCCCCACACAAGAAGTTTGTGGGTCACTCGGCCCACGTCACCAATGTTCGCTTTACGTTTGACGACAAACACCTCATCACCACCGGTGGGGATGATTGCTGGTGAGTGGGGCCTCTCACGTCCTTACTATCCATTCTTCAACGGGTTTTTTTGTTTGTTTGTTTTTTTTAAATTGTATTCTACTTTAAGTCGCAACATATTTCTCTGTGTGAAATTTGGGCTGCTCTCCCTGGGGAGAGCATGTCATAATAAGAGCAGTGCCACCTTTTTTTTTTCCTGTCTGCATGTGTATTTGTTTCCCTATCAGAGTGGCTTAATCTTGACAGAATTTTGCCAGAGACAACTATGTTGTTGCCATGGGTTCTTTTACATGCACTGAAAGCATGTTGCACACAGGACCTCAGTTTATCATCTCTTCTGAAAGACAAGCAACCAGACCACCTCTGAGGGATTGGGGAAAAGTTTCAGGCACAAACATGGATCAGACCGGGACTTTGCAGTCAATGATGAGAAGACTACAGGATATGTGATAAGTAAAAAAGATAGATGGATGGTATGAGTAAAAAAAAATTGAACTTAGTTAGACTAGAGAAAGTAGTATTGAAGTGCAGAACAGATTTTGGATGGTGTGAGTTAATTTCCCATTTTGTCTTCTGTTTCAGTGTGTTTGTGTGGAAGTGCCTGTAGGATGGTGGAGGACTTCTGGCCCTGGCATCAAATCACACATCATTGCCTCAGACTTACAGCAAACATTCCACGTCTTCCGTCCACTCACAGTGTTCCAGCCACTGCCACAAACTCACTGTCGGAATCCTGCCTTTGTCAGTGTCGTGTCTCTGTGACATCAAATAATGTTGGCGTCTGTGATCACAGTGCTTCCTCTCACCTCACACTTTTCTCTGTGTTGTTGGGGGGTTTTGTTTTGGTAGTCCTGTCTGGTTTTGAATCTCTTCTTCATGGATTATGTGAAGTGTGGAAATTGTAGTGTGTGAATACTTGCGTAGAAGGTGAGATTAACTTTAGCTCAGAAGTTGAGACAAACTTTCTGTGATTAAGTTTAGACATTGGACATACTGAGACATATCAATACATTGCTTAGAGAAAATAAAGCAGCCACATTAGAACTATGCTATTTATGTCAGTGATTTTTATTGCTTTGTTGTTGTTTTTTTAATGGCTTTATTGTTGTTTAAATTCACATATTGTTGTGAAAGGATATAGCAATTTAAAATTTGTTATGCCAAACTAAAAAGCATATCAAGAATTGTTACTTGTGCTTGAGTTTTTATGTAGAGCTATAACATTATACAAACTTCTGTCTTAAATACCTCTGAATGTGCATGTGCATATTTGTAGTTGGGCCTGTTTTGATATTTTAGTTTTGTATGGAGGGAAGTAGGCATGTTTTTCAGTGCTAATTTGATATCAGACATACCACACAATGTGAAAAAGGGCCCTTGCTTCAGAAAATGTTGTGGTTTTGGTTTATCTGATGTGCATTGCTCAGATTGCAGTTCTGTGTCGTTATTTTGGGATAATGGTAAAGTGTGTGTTAGATCTGTGTTTTCTTAATACCTTTATTTTTTTCACTCTGCAAAAGGTGGTGGTGCTCGATATAAAAACTGAATGTTTCGTCATGGTTTGGGATGATTGCTTTATACATTTCATGAATGTAAATAGGAACAAAAATGATGGACCAAAGGTATTTTTATTTTTGATACCGTCATTGGTGTTTACACTGACACATATCACCAGCTCAGTTCAGAGGATGAAAACTGCAGTCTTTTTTTTCAGACCTGCAGCCAGTTCTCACTTGTGTTGGAGGTGCACATCGTCACATCACAGCAGCTTTGTGTGTTTGATTGTTGGCACGTGATCTGTGTAACTGTTTTTGTGTGACAAGATATGGGGAGTGGCAAGTTCTAAACCTGAATTCCTAATTGCTTTTTGTCAGTTTAGGTGAGAAATCTGTTGGATTCTGACTAATTCAGGCAGCTTTTTTTCTCCCATTGTTTTATTATTGATTAGTACAATAATGAAGTAACTGTCATTGCAAGTGGTGTTTTAATTTTTCGGGACCTGTTACATCCAATTCTTCTCTGCTAACTAATCCTTTCTCTTTCTTCTCTCTTGGAGGAGAGGTGGGGTGCTGTACTGGAATTTCTAGGTCATGTACGTTGAACTAGTAGATCCATCCTTCCTGCAAACAACAGGTGTAGGAATCACTTTCATTCCCTGTCTGATGTTGTTAATGTTCCCAGGTCTGACATTGTAGATCTCACCTGTTCAGAGGATCTAGGGATGAAACTTTTTTTTTAAGTGAGAAAAATAACAAGTGTGTGTGTATAGAGAGAAACATTTTCTAACTCATAAAAGCACTTTTGTACTAAAATGTATGAATACTGATGCAGGGAGAGCCCCCTCCTCCATCCATTATTTTTTTGGTTATATATCTAATAGAACTGACAATGTTGTCTTTTGAGAAATAAAGGAAGAATATGTTTGTTCGTTTAAATAGAATAGCTCATCTGAACAAGAATGTGATCATTATTGTTGCTCAGATACGTGGTATTATCACTATGATAAAACAAAGCAAAAAACTTTTTTTACGACAAAAACCCCCAGCAAACTGGGGTTTTTTTGGCTTTAAACTTCTTTATATTGTTATAGTTTGGTTTCATTTCTGCATTTGTATCTGGGCGTTTTTCCTTTAATAATGTTTGGCTTGAGTTTGGGTATTTCTCAGATTTGTTAAAAATAGACATTTTGGCTGTGATATTTGTTGACGCTGTCTGATATTTTGTGGCATTGACTTTAGTGAATTTTGTTTAGATTTAAGGAAGTGTGAAATATTCCTTAACAGTTTGAGCAGCATATGTCTTTTTTTAGTATAAAATCTTTTTTGAGGATTTTTTTCTAGACTAGGTAGTATTTTTTAAGATTTGTTTTATTGCCCTTCATTATATATGTTATATGTAAATTTTTAAAATCTATATGGGAGAGTTTTTCACCAAAAAAAAGCAAAAAAAGCTGTATATTCTTGAATCCTAATAGCCAGGTACTGAAGACTGAAATTAAAGGCCCCTTTGGGTTTCTGTTCTGTAAGAGTTGTCATCCTTGCTGTAAAATTAAGAAGCTGTATCTCTCTTTCCTCTCATATCCAATTTTTCCTCAAGCTTCTTTTCATTTTTTTTCTTTGTTTTTTTTTTTTAAATAAAAAAGGCGTATGATTACCTGTATGGAGGGATAAAAAACAACAACTATACATGGAAAAAATAACTGTCGGGTTAGATTGGTAGGTATGTTGTGATTTTATATGTGTAGACTGAAACCATGGCGGGAAAGCTTGACAACCAGAAAAAGAACAGGATGAAGAGTATGGTTTTCATGGCAGATATAATCTGCCATTTATGGAATCTTCAATGCACATTGAGACCTTGAGAACCAAGGACATTATGCTGATGAACATTGAGTCTAACGATTGATAAGTTTATGGAAATGATTAATGTGAGTGCACACTGTTACATGTCGATATTATTCCAATCTTAATTATTGGAAAGAAGAAATGGGAACAAGAGTGTTGGAATGTGTATGCTTCATGTTTGCACATTGAGAGTTTCAGAACATCAATGTTCATGTTTCTCCTTCACCGTGACCAGTTGTAGAAGCTGCAGTCCACATCACAAAACAAATCAGATTTTGGAAAAATGCACTCCAAACAAAATCAGTACTTTCATTTCTTGACTTTAAAAATATCACACATTCATGACAATTAGCAAGAAATCTATGTGTGATTCCATGGGTTGGTTTTTTTTTGTCTGTTTGCTTTTGAGTTCTAGAACATGTCTAATGTACTAAAGGCAGCAGTTTGTAATGCTTTTATCCATGGCATCTCTCCTCTTTGTCATGAGTAGATAGTTCATTCATATTTGGAAAGCATGTGTATTTATCATGTCTTGTCTCATTCATTTATATGATTATTTTTGCAATACAGTATTTTTTTTGAAAGTTCAGATTTTAAACCTTTTTTTTTCCCATATGAACTGTCATATAGATACCAATGGCCATAGTTTGATAATTATAGTTTTCTTCAAGTGATTGTGATCCTATGGTGTTTCTATCAAATGCATTCCATTTGCCTTTTTTCCCATTTTTGCTAGATATTGTCTGTGATAAAATCTTGTAATGTTTATATATATTAATATGTAACACAAATGTAACGAAAAGCTCAGTACTCTAGAAAAGCAGACACTGTAACTCTTTTGTATTTGTAAAATTAAATATGATAGTAAGATTAAATGCAATTTGAATTCACTTTCTCTTGTTTGAAATTTAATTGTTGTGTGTGTGTGTGTGTGTGGTGTGTGTGTGTGTGTGTGTTGTACTAGAATATGAAGACTACATAAAATTTCAAGTCATTCTGATGGAAACTACTGAAGTCCATGAACTTCATGCAGTCCATGAAAACCACACACAAGTCAGCACCAAACGCTCAGCTGTTTTCTGTTTGGTAGGCAGTGAGTTGAGCTGGTTGCAAAATCTTCATTGGTGCCCCCATGGTCAACGAGACTTTGGGAAAGGTGAAGAAGTGAGCTGTTGTCAGCCGAGTCATTTGCTGCCTATATCAAGAACACAACCACGGTGGTGGGTCGGGAAAATTTATAGAGTACGTCAGCAACATCAGGAGGGTTGGATAACGGCTGTATATTGCTAGATATGGAAATAAAGGCAAGGGAATCGTACATATATAGCCTTGTATAGGCCTATTTATGCCCCACCCTGGTCATAATGGCAATCCTGAGAACAGTCTGTAGGCCCCCATCCTGTCAGTGAAAACAAATGGAGTAAATATCTGACCTTCCGGTTTCATCAAATGGAAAGAAAATAGACAGGCAGCTCAAATAGCCTAAGAGGGATAAAGTGGATGGAAGGAAAGGGGTAACAGGGGACTTCTCAATATTTATGAATGGGGGGGGGGGGGGGGGTGCTAGCTTTCATCTCTCCTGGCCAGAGGTTGTGACCTTTGCTCCTTACCTTACCCCCCCTCCCCCTTCCAATCCTCCAATCACTTTGATCCAGTCTTCAATACAGTGTCTGCTGCTGGGTTGTCTCTGTCTCTGAACTGTGCAACTCTCCCTTTTCTATCCTCCATTCCACCCCCCCCCCCCCCCTGTCTCTGTCTCACCTCCTTCCCTCTCACACGCACACAAATCTGTATATATAGATATGTGTGCATGTGCTGTATGGTATGTCTATGCTTAAATTGGTTTGTATGTTTCAAGTAAAAACAAACCGAGTCATAAGTTTAAGATTATCTTTTAAAAAAAAAGTGTTTAAGTTCATAACTATCTTTAAATAATGTGGGATAACACATCTTTTTTTTTTTTTTAAATTTAAAGTCATGTGAGCGCTTTGATTTGAAGCTTTACAAGATTCAGCGCTATATAAATTCCATACATTATTATTATTATTATCTACTGATTTAATCAGCAAAATCTCCTGTGGGGATGCCTGGGGCCTGTCATTATAAATAGCATTCCTACCTTCTGGAAATTCTGTGCTAGGAATTCTCTCTTTTCTATCCTTCTCCTTGTTTCTACCTTGTTCCTCTTCTTCCTGTCAGTTCCTTCTTGTATTGGTTCATTCTCCTGCTTTTTTTTTCACAGAAATACTTAAATGATAACCAATTCTCTCCCATGCTGATGTCAGATATATATATAGCTAAGTGTTGTGTACTGTTTGCTTTAAATTTTTTTACCTTGTATCTGTTTTATAGGAACTTGAGGTGTTTTTTTTAAAAAGTGCCAAATCTTGGTTGGACCACGAGGCATCTTGGAAGTTGGCTTCAGCTTCAAACTCTTGCCCACTATTGCTTGCAAGATGATGTGATTTATCACATGTGTAGCGAAACTACTCATTTTGTTTGTTGCTGCTTTGTTAATTAATCTAGCCTCCAAGCTCTGCTGTCATCAGTTATGCAGGATTTATTGCATAATTCTTTCCTTGCTTCGCTGCTTTAAACTCTTAAGTGATTAAGTTCACCCAACTAGGAAGAACTAGAACTTCTGGACACTTGGACATTGTTTACTGCAGTTTACACCTTGTTCATTTTGTCCACACACTCTCACACATTTGAACCATTGTTTACTTTTTTTGCATTCAAAGATGTTTCTTTTGTTTATTATCACCCTTTAAAGAGAATACTTTTGACAAATGCTTTGATTTTCAAAGGTTTTCAAGAATGTTTTTGTAATAGGTTTTCATTGCAGACATTTAAATTTTCTTCTTCATCATCAATAGCTTAACACTATCCCTACATTAAGGGAGAGAACCCCTCTTTCTCAGTACATGTGCACTCTGCACATTTGTATGCTACCATAACCCAGTAGTGGTCGATATGGAGGGGAAGGTTAGTAGATGGTTGGTTACCCTATAGGGGGTTATCCATAGGGAAAATCTTAAACAGCAACTATTGTTGTCTGTCATATATTACAATTCCTTAATGCAGCTGTAATAGATGTCCCCTTCCTAGTTTAAGCACACTGATAATCAGCTTGCAAAGGAGATATATTTTGAATAAAATTACAATCATACTGATGAAATTGATATCAACTACAACAACACAGATCTTATAAAGAATAATGAAAAAATACAGAGACTACTCAAATAATACTCATTCAAAATCAAAGACACTCAAACTATACTATTAATCAAAGCACACAAAAATTTGTAAAAGGTAAAGGTCCCATAATCTATGCAGTCATTGGGAAGCAAGGTGTCAGAGACCTCAGTTTCTCTAGGGAGCAGCATTTTGAGAACAGCATCCATCTCCTCTCCCCTGCTGCTTTACCTTCCCTATCCCTAAAGAGAGGAGGCACCGTGGTCGAGTGGTTTAGGCGGTCAACTCGTGATCCAGAGGTCGCGGGTACGATTCCCGCTCGGCTCGGTGTTGTGCCCCTGGGAAAGACACTTTACTCCTATTTTCCTCACTCCACCCAGGTGTACAAGTGGGTACCAGCTCTGCTGGGGAAGTATCTGGCGACAGACTAGCGTCCTGTCACAGGGGTGGTGAAAAACCATCAGTTCGCTTAACGCTACAGAAACTGGGATAAGCTCCGGCTCTATGGGCCTTCTGGCTCGAAAGAACATACTTTCCCTAAAGAGGGCAGGTATTTACCCATTTACAACTGGGTGAACTGGGAGACTGTGCTGAAGCCAAGGTGCACAAATGATCCCCTATCCAAGTGGTAACCATGCTCAGTGCTACTTAACCTTACCTTAGCCGAGGAAGCATGAGTGCTCTGACCACAGAGCTATCCCATCCCCAAATATGCATTAAAATCACAATTGTCCAGGCATGAAACTTAGACTGCAAAGTATCACTCTTCTATCAGGACTTGATGTGTAAGTGCAGTGCCCCCCCCCCCCCCCCCACCCCACACACAGGCCTATTCCAGCACTGGGCTGTAGGCCTATAAATATACAGAAAGCAAAAAATAGTGACGCACAGGGTAATATTTTTTTTAAAAGTATTTCCAGATACACCAAGCATAAAATATATATGGTAAGAGAGGTACCAACTTACAAAATCCAGTAAGTGGTAGCAACAACAGCAAATACTTCCAAAAATGTTGTTCATGATTAAATAGTAAAAAAAAAAACCCACCCCAAAACATTGCATGGGACAAAGCAGAATAATAAATGAAAGAGTTCCCTTGGCTACATCTTCACGGTTCACCACTTGTGTATAATTTTTGAGTATGTGACCATTCTTGTCCACCATTAAGTTAGCCGAGTTCCGACTATGGGGTTCAGTGATTAATAAGACATGAACCTGGGGGCCTTACAAATTACAGGGGATGGGAGGGGGGGGGGGGGGGGGGAGATAGCCTAGTGGTTAGAACATTGCACTAGGTTCCATTCTGTTTAAGGGGATATTTTCCCCTGGAGTTAACATCAGTGCCGACTCCACTCTCCCCCAAAGTCCTTCAGATGAGACTATAAACCGAGGTCCTGTGCCAAACGCACCAGAACATCTTGCACACACGTTAAATCCTGTTCCGCTTTTTGTAAGAGTAGGCCATTGTGTGCTGGTGGGAACAGATAACAGATAACAGATTTTTCAAAACCGCATACACAGGGCACTAGATGTAAAAAAGAACGCAAGTGCTTATTCCATTATTCTAAAATAAAAAGGTTTTTTTTTAATGTGAAGCTACAGTTTCCACTGCAATGTGGAGACAAAGAAAACACACCTTCAAAGTTCCCCAGCTTTCTTGTACACAGCACATAGGCATGTCACAACTGCAGACCCCATAGGCCTAGCCTAAGCCTCAAGGTCTGTTTCATGAAATAGCCTAGGTATAGGCCTACTTACCAGACAAGCTGTGCATCCTGTTCAAGGGTTCAATCCAAAAGACCAACCATTTCATTCTTTAGGCAAGGTTGATGTCTTAGGCCTAGGCGAGCACTCTTCACCTAGGCCTACTGTTGTAGGGTGGTAGCCTAGCCTAGCCTAGCCTAGCCTTGGCTTATGGGGGGATTTCACCCAATTTTCCTTTCAGGGGGAAGATTGTCCCCTTCCCAAATTCCAAGCAAAAGTGCACATCCACCCCTACATATGGACTCTTCCAAACTTTGACACACTTGCATCAGTGTCTATACAACAGCCAATAAAAGCACTTGGTTATTTTTATATAAACTTTTTTTTTAAAAAGGCCCTGAAAGGAGAAAGTTATTCCAAAACCAGTCCATAAATCGAAAATCTTGGCTGGGAGGTAAATTCATTGTTGGTGGAACACTCAGACAGCAAACTGTTGTCTGTCATAATATTTTATAATGAGCAAAAATATGTTGCACTACAACTGCCCAGCACATCTGACTTTGGCATGAAAGGGAACTGTTATCTTTTAGACTTTCTGAGGAAAAAAAGTGCAGGAGAATGGACCAGGAAGGCAGATAATAGCCAAGAAGGGGACAGGAAGAAAGGGAGCAAAGCAAAAACAAAGAGAGGGATAGAAAAGAGGGAGTTCCAAGCACAGAATTTCCAGAAGGTGGGGATGGTGCTGTCAGGCCCTGGCATCCTCATGAGGCAGGACATAAACTATCTAATGATCACAACAACAACAAGCTGTTCCAAATTCTGTCCCCCTCTTCTTTTAGACAAGGAACCATCTTCTCATGGTCCCTTAAAATGAAACTTCTGCTGAGACATAAACACATTAACAACAGCCTTTCCAAGAGGTCTTACAATGGGGTGTTATACAGTTGTCTTTCCTTGGGGCACTGTCAGGTAGCCCATTAAGTTAATTGGAAGCAGTCACTTATTAGTCCAAACATACACACACAACACACACCAGCTCCTGGTTAAAATGCCCATAGATGGAGCAGTTTGAATTGCAAATTTCCATGAGATCCCACCCTTAATGAGGTTATGGGTTTAATCTCTCGGCTGGTTTCCTGTCCCATAGAGAGTAAAGTATAAGACTAGTACCCTCTGTTACTAATGTCTCCACCAAACAGCACCCTCCTGCCTTTGTGAATATCTTTACTTGTACACCACTGGTGTAAGTAACAATCAGTGTTGTAAATCAGTCCATAATGTGGTAACCATGCCATGATGATCATTGGGTTGCATGTGTTTCTGGGTTGTTTGCTTCGTCCATGTACTCCTGTGAAAGGACAAAAAGCATACTGCAAATTGTACTGACATGGTTTCCATGACCAGTTTTTGCTTACTGTTGGTTGTGTACATGACCTACATTAAAAAAAATCTCATATTAATGACTGCATGATGTATTGCATAATAGCTTATAAGGCTTTCATATCGATTACTTTTGTTCATTGTTCATGTGTGTGTGTGTGTGTGTGTGTGTGTGTGTGTGTGTGTGCTAGAAAAAAAGTTGTTGTAGCTTGCAATATCTGTGTCTGCTGCAGATACCTTGTGCTTACAAACTCTTAGATTCAAACAATCCACTGTTGGCCATCATTCTTTCTGTTTCTGGTTCATCTATCTGGAATGACCTCTCTCTCTCCCATCGCCAAAGCTTCGTTTGACACCTTCAAATCCAGCCTAAAGACACTTTTTCCCCAGCTTAAGATCTTCTCCCATCATTACACCTCACATGTCGTTTTTCCCCTTTCTCAATCAGTCTCCTCCATCTCCATGACCTTGGCTTAGCAGTTAACTCCCCTCTCTCTCTCTCTCTCTCTCTCTCTCTCTCTCCTCTCTGTGTTTAAAATCTGTTAGTCTTTTTTTGTGTGAATAGCTGTATGGGCGTGGATGATTTGAATGCAAGCCCTTTGATTTGTTTGCTTTACAAGATTCAACATTATAGAAATTCTTAGGTCTGTGTTAATCTTACTTGTGAATGGCTGTATGTGCGTGAATGATTTGAATGTAAGCGTTTTAATTTGTTTGCTTTACAAGATTCAGCTCTATAGAAATTCTTTATGATGATGGTCATCTTCACACCATCATCATCTTATCATTATTTTGATTGTGCACAACTACATGTCGCTGATATATTGATTAGTTGTCTTAAGGTTGTGATCTTTGCTTGTTTTGAATGTTTTATTGTTTTGCATTCAGTAGAGTTGCACATGTCTGAATTTCTCTCCTACAAGACAATTAAGTTGGCTTCAGTCTCTAGTCTTGATTCCTAGCTAGTGTGGAAATGTGTTCATCAAAAAGAAACTTTCAGTGACGTGCGCCAGACCTTTAGGTGGTAGGCCCACACAAATCCATTCTGCAGTTATTTTGTGAAAAGAGTTAGCCTGGCAATATAACTGAAGATCTAGTTATCTAGCTAAAACTGAATTATTCCCCAGGGGACTGTCAAGGAAGAAAGACAGGGATAGACATTAAAAAAAATCAAACAAAACCACCCATGGATTATTAGTGACAAGCATAGCAGACTGGAATGGACATGTTGACCATCTGCAGAGATTCAGCCCTTGGCATACAACTGACAGTTGAAGGAACTAGGCTAGTGAATACCTCTTCAATGTGATGCACTTTTAGCTCCTTGAAGAACAGCAAGAGACCTGAAACCTTTTAAGAAAAAGAGAGAAAAGGTTACACACACACACACACACACACACGCACGCACGCACGCACACAGAGGGAAATGTAGATTTTAGTTTTGTTTTAGTTAGGCCTAGTCCCTTGAGGTATGCCCACGTTGCCAATAGGTGGTGGATCGGTGGTCTAGAGGTAACGCGCCTGTCTAGAAAGCGAAAAGTCCGGGTCTGAAGTGTGCGGCGGTTCGTACCCCGTTTGGACCGGAAATTTTTCCCCCATCCATTAGACCATGAGTGGTGGTCTGGGCGCTAGTCTTTCGGATGAGACGATAAACCGAGGTCCCGTGTGTTACACGTAATTATTTAGCGCACGTAAAAAAACCCACGGCAACAAGAGAGTTGTCCCTGGCAAAATTCTTAGAAAAAAGCCACTCTGATAGGGAAACAAATACAGCTGCAGAAAAAAAAAAAAAAAAAAAGGGTGAAAGGGTGGCGCAGCGCTAAGTGGCGACGCGCTCTCCCGCTCTCCCCGGGGAGAGCAGCCCGAATTTCACGGAGAGAAATCTGCCGTGACTTAAAGTGGTATGAAGTAAAATCTGAGCGCTTTGATTTGTTGCTTTACAAGATTCAGCGCTATATAAATTCCATACATTATTATTATTATTAAATCTATGTGTTTTGTTGGATGTAGGCTAGGTTAGGCCTAAAGGGAGAGCACTTTAAATAATCAATTTCTGAATAATAAACTCCCCCGGCTAACTGATCGAAAGGTGGACACAGTGGACATTTTTTTCATGTCGCCAAGTATAACTGGCCTCCTGAAAAAGGCACAGAATGTCCTTTTGTAGGGCATTGTATCAGTCTAAAGTGTGACAAAACTCCTTAAGAGAAACGACCATCACCCTCACTGTTGACCGACACCATGTCATTGAATTTGCCGGTGAACGCGCTAACGCTGGAGCGAGGTGACACCGGTCAGTTGGTTTTTTTGTGTATAGATCTACAACTCCGTCAGTCATGATTCAGATACAAGACCTGTATAATATTTAATGTAATAGCAATTTGCAGATGTTAGGGCTGTACTGAAATCTGTTCCATATGGTCTACAGTACAATTAAGTCTTCGTTCTAGAATAACTAGGCCTAGATAGGCTAGTAGATGGTCAGTCATTCAGAGAGCTCTACTCTCGAATCGTACTAAAGAAACAACACAAAAAACCCCAACAACAACAAAAAGCATCCCCCTCCACCCCTCAAGAACATGAGTAAAATTGCATCATGTATTCATAGGCATGCTGCCAGCTATAACCCAGAACATGACCTCAACCTTAACCTTGTAGGGCCTTTTAGTTTAATAATGATGCTAATCGAAACATGGACATGACCTTCACCTTACATAAGTTCCAGTCAGAATTGAAACTTAATTTTTCTCTCATTAATTTAATCTGATTTCACACGTGATTTTAGATTACCCCACCCCCATCCCTACCTTACCCCAAACAAACATGCACATGCTCATGCACTCACATATATAATCTATTATAATGATATATATTACACATGCACATTTACAAAACTGTGTGCACATGGGGACTGGATGTTAAAAAAAAGCAAATGAATAAAATAAATTATTTAAAATAAAATAAACATGCAAGAATGATTTACTGAGTTATTCAGTTAGTGAGTAGCTTTACCAACTGGGGATTTTAAACTTATTTGCGTATAATCTCAACAAGAAATATTTGATATTCAGCCCGTGTCATGTGCCTTTTTTCTATCCAAATTAAAAAAATAAAATGCAAATTATTGCATTTCTAGACATCAGATCTCTAAGTTTACTGTATGTATTAATAATAATCTTATGACAAATATCAACATATCATTTCAACTTCATGATTGTGATAAAGCTCCATTTTTTTGGTCAGCATTTTCATCATCATCATCATCATCATCATCATTTTTGTTGCAAGCTCCATCTATGAGTATGAGCCTTTAAACAATTTGATGGACATATATCGTTGTCAGGCAACTCACAATACTTTTGACAGAGGACAGTCAGGCTGCTAAACTGCTGAACATAAACCTTTATCCCAACAGAGCACTTGGCAAAGATTTCATAGATGAAAGGAAAACTAGCATTGATATATCTATCTATCTATCTATCTATCTATCTATCTATCTGTCCCGTAGTCTGACGACCGTGGGGGCACCCTCAAAGACTCAGCAACCAGTTCCCTCCATTCCTCTCTCTGTTCTGCCTTTCTCAGGGTTTTGTTGAGTTCAAGGCCTGTCCATTCGCTGATGTTATCCTCCCAGCTCTTCCTTGGTCTGCCTCTTCTTCTTCCTCCTTGGACAGTGCTTTGTAAAACTGTCTTTGCAAGTCCTTTGGATCTTGTGACATGCCCATACCATTTAAGTTTACGCTTTTTCACGATCGTTAGAAGGTTCTCATAGGGTCCAATGGTTTGCTGGATTCTGTTATGCACGCTTTCGTTGCTTATGTGGTCTTTGTAGGAGATGCCAAGGAGTCTCCGAAAGCATCTCATCTCCACCGCCTGTACTCTTCTCTCCAAATCTGCAGTTAGGGTCCATGATTCACAGGCATACAGAAATATGGATATGACAAGGGAGCGCATTAGTCTGATCTTGGAGATAAGTGAGATATTTTTATCTCTCCAGATGGTGTTTAGTTTTGACAAAGCTGTTATTGTCTGTGCAGTCCTGCATACTACTTCTGGCTTGGATCCCTGGTCTGATACAATGGCTCCCAGGTACTTGAAGCTTTGAACTGTTTCCAGCTTCTGGTCATTAACCCTGATATCAGTGCCAATGCCGTTGGTGTTATTAGTCATCAGTTTGGTCTTCTCTGCACTGATTTCCATGCCGTATGTTTTGGAGGCCTTATATTGATATATATGTAATATATATATCTATATATATATATCTATATCTCTATATAATTATATGTATATAATATATATATTATTTATGTGTGTGTGATCTATTTTTGCTGAGGATAAAGTTTAGGGTTGATTGAACTGTGAGGAAATAATCTCATTTTACTAGTGTTGCAGTTGCTTTGTTGCAGGTCTGGGATTTAACATTCGAGGTGGCTCAGACATACCTCACATTCAAGGAGATACTGGAATATTTGTGACCCGTTTGAAGGAAGATGGAGCAGCTTTCAAAGACGGAAGGTTGAAAGAAGGAGATAAAATCCTTGAGGTACAAATCTGGTTTTAATACATACTCATACTGTGATACCTACATCATAAACATCATCACTCAGTGATTCTCAGGTGTGATGAACAAGACATAGTGCATAGTCTAGGTGTTAAAGCTAGGTAATTTCCAACTACAAAGTAAACATCAAAATGATTAAGGCACTAACAGCTGTGGGCATGTTGACGCAAGGTCATAAAAAACAACCTTCATTCAGATCACAAGGCAGTGTCAAACCTTGAACGAAGAATACCTCAAGAAGTAATTGTGCTTTCTCCAGCTTAACACCTGGGAAAGTCACCCAGATTATACATTCTGCCTCACTCATCACACCGGGGAATCACTGTGAGACTTAAAGTACCCAGTGGATGAAAAGTTTGCATGTATGGCTGTTCTCAAATACCTTGCCCTATAGGCAACCATACTTCAGAAGATTTTTTCTCCTTTTTTCATATGGAGAGTAATAATAATAATAATAATATATGGAATTTATAGAGCGCTATATCTTGCAATTACAAATCAAAGCGCTTCCATTCAATCCGCTCCCACACAAGCAACCAACAAAGTACAAGTTGTTGCTAAGAATCTGTCATGGGTTATAAAGACAGTCTGAGCATAGCAACATTTTGACGTCTGCTTTAGCACTTGGCTTTCAAAATCAAGATCTATAACTGACATAACTTATGGCCTGAGCCACACTTGAAAGTTGAAGAAGTTATTTGTAAACCCCCTAGAAGACAAATAATGTACCTTTGCTTATCACTGCATTTGTGTTCATTATTAATCTATAATTATTGTGGGGTGGGGGGGTCGGGGGAAAGCATAGTGTTTGATGGCCTAGAATCAAGCCCAGGTTTGAGCCACCACGAAGGGGCCCATTCAAGGGGATTTCCCCCCTGGAGTCAACATCAGTACTGACTTCACTCCCCCGAAGACTTTTGGATGAGACTATATGAATCCCGATGTGTGGATGTACACACACAGAACATCTTGCGCACACTTTAAAACCAATTCTGTCTTTAAAAAATGTAGGCCATTCATGCCAGTAAGAATGTGTTGCAAGGTTGCAATAATTATTAATAGTTTGTTCTCTCAGCACAATAAATCACTCTGTGCAAGGCAGGGTGCAGTAGTTGCAGATTTTTATTTGCCTAATGTAAAGAAAAACACACCTGAAACACAAAACATAAATATTAAAACTTAATGTTGCAAAACTACCCATATTAAACCAGGTACAAATAATCAATGAAAGCTAGTAAGACAACAAACAGCTGTACTGTCATTTGTGGGAATCCAAGCAAAGTAAACTATGCAATTGTAAATCAAGAACCCATAGATTACAATTAAATAGGAAAACACTATCCTTAGTACTCTCAACTGACATTATTTTAATAATGCCTAGCAAGACTTAGTCCACACTAAGATCTTTTCCACAACACTGGCCACAATTATATCGTATGGATATTGTAGCACAGAAGAGACAGAGACAAATACAAACAACAGACAGAACATGAATGACCTAGATTTTCACATTAATCATACAACCACTTTTAAAATAATGACTAACCATACAAACAGTCATATAGGGCCTACCAAATTAACCATTTTGATTCAAATCACATAGTCACATACAAAATAATTTTTAGCTACTTTTGACACAAATGAATAACCATACACCAAGTCACACCTACATGTTGAATTGCCTACTTTTACCAGGGCAATACTACAAGGGCCTAGCTAGGAATAGTCCTGTACTGCATTCAAGTCTAACCTTCAAGTCTTCAACTCTTTTAGTTTTAGCAGTCAACTCTTATCTCAATTCAAGTTTGCCATAGTAGTCTATCCCAATAGCTCTGTTACCAAATCGACATTATTTTGATTAGTGCAATTCACAAACTTCATCTCAACATGATAAACACATCAAATAATTACTCATAAAATTCCACTTCTCACATGAACATCCAATCCTATAATATGTCATGGATCACACAATTAAATAGTAAAAGTCTCATGACTCTAGCCAACTTTAATGTGTAAAACAATAACACACACACTCACTGTACCAGTCACAAAATTTAACCAATGCTAAATTCAGCTAGTACATGCTTATTAGTGGTACCTTAACTATATTCTCCCTCAAATTCACTAATTCAATTCCATAACATTGATAATAAAAGAACAGCAACACTCTTTCATTAATAACAAGACTTCTTATATCAATAAATAAAAATTCCATGAAAACTTTAGGTAAATTGTCCTTAGCCTGAAATATATAACTTACTTCAAATTGGAGTTTTCCTAGTCTACATAGGCTGGAAGTGGAGAGCCCCTGTCAATTCAAGTCCTATGTTCTCTCCATTAAATCCAGAAATTTATACCAGTTTAATGTCCTACAATTTGTGAAAACAGTAAACCTATCAAATTTACTTTTAATTCCACTTATATTTTCAGTGCTTGCCACACTCCTAAAAGAGCAGCAGCCTACCAATACTAGGCAAAATCTTAGCTGCATGGTAAGATACCCAATTGCAAAGGCCAATTTAATAAGTTAGAAAATATATACTTAAAGCCCACTCAGTTGTGTTCTGTTGCCTTGGAAGATGCTGGTTCAGTGGAAGGTTAGAAGTACTGAAAATGCCTGATAGCCCCCTATATTTATACCGTTTTAACTTAGTTGTTCAGATAGGGTAAGGAAGAATGATCGGCTCTACCAAACTCCTGATTTCATCTGACCAATGAATAAATCTGGGAGCTAACACTAGCCAATCCTGACCACTCGACAAATTTATTCACAACCAATAATCTGACTACAAGACAAAATCTGCTGATTTCCTAGAGGAAGGAGGGGGGGGGGATAATAGAGAGGGGAAAGGGGGCGGGGGGATGCTATTCAGCAGGTAAGAGGCCCCTCAATTCTGTTGAATAAGACCAGCTGTAGTAAGCGCTAGGTGTTTACCACATTACTGTCCCAGGTGGGCAAGGGTATTCAACTGCACAACAATGCCTCAGACTATGAATAGAGAGGATTCTGTTGTAGCTGACAAAGGGACTGTTTAATAAGATGACATCTGAGCCACCAGCCCTAGGACTATAGGCCTACATGTGATAACACTTAACTATACCATCGCACTAAGTTGCCAAGTCTTCTAGCTCACAGAGACATGTTGGACACTTAAGGTGAGAGAAGGTGCAGCAGTACACAGGCCTCACTTGTTTACCAGGCCTCCCAGTCCACTGAAACACTCAGGACACCCAAGCTGAGAGAGTGACAATTCACACATGGATTGGTTGCCAATGTTCTGAATTTTCACAGAGATTTGTTGGGCACCTTAGCTGACAGAAGGTGTGACAGTACACAGGCCTCACTTGTTTGCCAGGCCTCCCAGTCCACTGAGACACTCAGGTCACCTAGGCTGAGAGAAGGTGTGACAATTCACATAAAGACCGGCTGCCAATCATACTGGACACCAAAGCAAAGAAAAGGGGTCGCCAACACAGACCCCAATGGGTCTCCCTAGATAAAGTCTCAAGTGGATTAAAAGAATCCTTAGCCCACAACCATGGGTATACAAACAGACCTGATAAGTTGTTTGTTTAACAGTACACTGTAACTTAGAAGTTGAGAAAGAAACCTCTCTCTTTCTTTTAGAATTGTTGAACTAAGCAAATCATGAAGTCTAACCAGGTTGAACAGTTCTTTCTAGAAGGTGCGGGGGGGGGGGGGGGGGGGGGCGAGAGGGTAAGGAAAAGGGGGTTGTAGTTCGAATGTTATAGTGCGCAAAGTGCACACTATAACAAATGGATGACAAAAAATATACTATATAGTATAATACTAATAGTGTCAAGACATCATCCCTGAAGTTGGAATGTTGCTACCTAAATCAGTAAATGGTGAGCAAAAATGGTCACAGACAGCAATAATCTAACCATTGGTGAACCTCAGAACTCAAGGCAAGGAGAGAAAAAACTAGCCCCCCCCCTCCCCCCCCAAGAAAATGTCTGTTTTTCAGTTTTAAAAAGTCAAAAATACTTAAGGGAAAATGGATTGATATAAACTTTTGAAAGAAATTGTCTGAAAGTGTAATGTTGTATGAATTTGTTTAAATAAGAGTAGATTTTATATTGTGTAAATTTTGTATAGCCATGCTTCATGAGTCAGCCATTGAAATTCTTTTTTGAGCATCTACCTCTGTGCTTTTTGCCTTTGTGATTTTTAAGTGTGTCACTGTGTGAGGCTGTGATTTTCAGGTGAATGGCAGAAACATTGAGAATGTGACACACAACGAAGCTGTCCAGATCTTTATCACAGCTGGCAACATAGTGGAGATGAAAGTGCAACACGGCGCTTATGGAGAACTCTCGGTACTGTGTTACTAGTGCTAGCACTATTCTGTCTGTGTTTTGTTTTGTTTATGGTTATAGTTTTCTTATTTTATGATTTCTTTCATTTGTTCTTTTGTTATATTTCTTGCAGTTAGCCATACACAATAAGATATATATAATATGTCTTATTATAGGCATATACCTATAAACATAATAATATCAGTGTTGATTCTAGGCTGCACATTCTCTGAAGTCAGGAATATGGCTGCCTATACAGCAAGGTGCTTGAAAACAGCCGAACATGCAATCTTCTTGTCCTTTGTATCAACCAACATGGTGGCTGCTGCTGTCAAGGTAGTGTTTTCAAATGAGATGACATCCCTGAAGTCGAAATGCAGCTACCTGAATGGTGGGTAAAAATGGTTGCATGTATACACCAAATCTCACCATTGGTGAACCTCAGAGGTGTAGCTGAGGACCAGCAACAAAAGCAGAGAAAAAAAAGCGAGATGACAAGATTGCTCTAGCTATCAGTTTGGCCAGCCTGGAGACATTTGAAGGCTAGAAAAGACACTCAGGGTCCTCCTGTTTTAATTTCAAGGTTTCTTTGCGCCACTTTTCCAATCCTACCCCCTCCTTTAACAAATTTTTTGTAGTGATATTAGAATCAATACTAGTACCAAAAAAGGCTCATTCCTGGAACCTCATAACTTACTACCTTGTGTCTCTTATTTTAAAATTTAAGAAAATGTTTTTCTCTTCTCCAAGAAAAAAATGCCCATTTATTTGGCAACCATGTAAGACTTTCTTTTCCATTTTAGGAAATTTACATCTTGTCATTAATTTTTGCCATCATTGTTCACTGTTGTCAAAGCAAGATGAACCAAATCTGGCCAGAAAAATGTTGATGGTGAGATTGCTGGTAGAAGCAATCACAGAATTACAAGGGGGTCCCAAAAATCTGAAGAGTAGAATCCCTAGACTCCTAATTTACAAAAAGTGTATTTTGAATTATGGCTAGGCATTCAGTAAATTTGCAGAAATTAGCTTTTGCTTGTGTTAAAGTTTGCTATTTTCTTCTCTTCATTCCCTTATTGGGTGGGATGCATAGTGCCTGATCTTGTCCTGTGTTTTTGATTCTGTAGAAGGTCTGCCTGCTGGTCTCAACCAACACTTCATGACTTCAGATGAGCTCTTTTTATTATTATTTTTACAGGATGCATCATAGGTATGTTCGTGTTTCCATAACCTTCTAAATGCTGACATAGGCCTATGGAATCTTTTAACATGCATATTCAATCTTCTGCTTGTGTATATACAAATACATTAAAAAAAAGTATGTTCTTTCGAGCCAGAAGGCCCATAGAGCGGAGCTTAATCAGCGGTTTCTGTAGGTTTAAGCGAATTATTTTGGTTTTTCACCACCCTGTGACAGGACGCTAGTCTGTCGCAGTATACTTCCTCAGAGAGTTGGTATCCACTTGTACACTGGATGGAGTGAGAAAGTGGAGCTAAAGTGTTTTTTCCAAGGAACAACACCGAGCGAGCGGGATCGACCCGCGACTCTGGATTCACGATTTTTGACCGCACTAAACCCTCGTACCACGGTTGCCTCCTTATATACAAATACATAAGGGAATTTAAGCTTTCAATCTTCTGCTTGTGTATATACAAATACATGAAGGGAATTAAGGCTTTGGCAGGTCTGAATTTCCAGTTGACCAAGGAGATCATATAAATTTCCACCCTTAATTCACCAGATGCTGCTGCTGAGATTTGCACCGACAATCCACAGGATTGAAGTTGAAACACTGAACAGTCTTAACCACTCAGCTATAGAATCCATCTGTTGAAATCTTACAAATAACAAAAATGAAAAAAGAAACAAAAACCAGCCAAAAAAACAAGCCCAAAACAAAACAACATGCAGTGTTAGTCTGGGTCATGTTTTCAGCAGTGTTTTTATGATATAGTATCAAACAAATATTGATGATTTATAATTATACCTACTCTGATTTGACTGTGGTATTCCTTTTTTTCTTCCCCAGAAACGTTTGGAAACATCTGATGAAATCTCAGGAAAAGGAGGAATTGTCAAGATAGCAGTAGTGCTCTCTCTTCTGGCTGTAGCAGGGATTGGTGTTTTTCTTTATATGCGGCAACAACAGCAGACGTAAATTTTAATTAGAACTTGTTTTCTGTTTGCTCTTTTGTGATTCAGCCTTGTTTGTTTGTGGGCTTGGGATTTATGCAGTCACCATGCTACATTTCAGTACTATAGAGTGATTTTCTTTTTTGTACTTTCTTGTCACAGGGACCCTGTATAATGGTGTATTTTCAAAGCCCTCAGTGAACCAGGGTCAAAATGTATGAAATTTTTCAAAAGAGATTGAAACTGTTTTTTGAGGATTGATTAATAAAATCAAATGAAAATTAAAAAAAAAGATTCTTCACATCATGATCTTGGTTCAAGAAAGTGCTCACATAAGCAGAAATGCCGAGTATCAGTGTCAAAGAAAGAAATTGCCAATCACGTAACTTGTTGGTCTATAGTTAGTATCAGTGTCAAAGAGAGTAATTGCCAATCACGTAACTTGTTGGTCTATAGTTATGTTGGAGATACACAAACCAGGACTGTCTGTATTTGGAAAGAAACAAAAGAGTTAGGCATATGGACAGCAATGGCTACAGGTTATAAAGATAACTTGATACTTTCACCAGATACAGTCTAGAATGTAGTTAGATGATGGTAGGTGAGTAGTGAGTTGATTTAAAAAAAAATACATTCCTGCTCCACCTTTATTTTATAGAACAATGAGAAAAAAAAAGATTTGAGAACTCAAGTAGTTACAAAAGTTTTTAAAGTCTGCTTTTTCAATTGATTATTGTTTGCGGCATATTTATCAATCGGTATCTTCTACATTTTAATCAGAATATATAATTTAAACCTAATCCCCAATCTTAAACTGGTCATAAGGAAAAGGAAATATCAGGGTGGATGTGATCACCGAATAGCTGGCTTCTATTCATTGCTTTTCTCAGTGTTTCTGCTTCCTCCTTTTTTGGGTTAAAGGAATGGATAGTCTTCAGCTTCTTTCTGATTCGTTTTGGCAATTGTAGTGAATTTTGGTGTTTGTATTTTTTGTAGTTAATTTTTTATGTCAGGCTTTTTGCCAAGAAGCACACTGACTATTCAGTCAACACAAAGTAACATAGACCATCTTAAAAACAAACAAAAAAACAACCATACATCATCTGAAGAAAGTGTTAAAGGATCGGTTAGTATTAGTTTTGCATGTAAAATTCAGGAATTAATTTTCAAATCTCACTTTTGGTTCGTTTTCTCTGTGAACATTTATCAGCAGTGTGACGAAATATACCAAAAAAATAAAATAAAAATAAAATAAAATAAAGAAGAAGAAAAAAAAAGAAGAAAGAAAGAAAGGGAATAAATAAAACAACATTTTTAAAAGGTCAGATTTCTGTTTTGAATAGTAATTATAATATTTTGGGGAGTGTTTTATTTCACTTCTGTGATGCTACACAAAATGCAACAAAGAATTTGCTGTAGATGTTAATTTCTATTTTTTAAAAAAAAGAAAAGAAAACCAGTTACAGTCTATAGCCCATAGATTAAGAAAAAGGTAATTTATGGTTCATGAATTAAAAAAACCACACCAAACATTACAGTCCATAAATTATAGTTCATGGATTACAAAGAAGTTACGGCATTTAGTACATAAATTACAAAAAGGTATGGTTTATAGTCTATAAATTACAAAAAAGTTACAATCCATAGTCCATAAGTCACAACAATGTTTATAGTCCATGAATTAAAAAAAAAGTTATAGGCTATAAATTACAAAGAAGTTACATTTTATTATCCATAAACTGCCACTCAAAAAACTTTATAATTCATGAATTACCCCCCTAAAATGTATATTTCATGAATAACAATAATTTTTTTCATTACTTTTCAAATATTTACAGTATATGATTTTAATGTTAGTTAACAAATTATGTGTATATAAAATGTGATGCACCAGGACTGTAATCTTTTAGCTTTTGCAAAAAAATCATTTCCGATAACAAACTTTTAAGAAACTTGGTTACTAACATTTCAACTTTTGAGTTACACCATGAGAATTGGTTACACAGTGAAAACATATCATATTATGTGTGTATTTTAATATGCAATTTATGCAAAACTGACCAGATAAAGAAGTAATGCCATTTCTTGTTGTAACTTGAAGAATCAGATTAATACTAGTGCAAGTGTTGTGATGAGTGGTGTGCATGCGCAGGTTTTCAATAAATTGAACTCTGTAAAATTAAAGCTGTGTTAGAGATGTCTTGTTCTTTCTTTTTTAAAGCTTTTAGTTTGACTTCTTTCTGCATGGTCATCAAAGGATATTCCAATTATCTGTCACTGTTACTGCAAATAATGAGTTATTTAATATATTTCACTGACTGAAGACAAAAAATGACATGCATAAAATACAAGCATGATGTTTGCACTTAAACTGTGTTTTTGGATTGTCTTTGTTATTTTCGTTATCATGTATTCAATCTTGGCCTCATAGTTTCACTGTAGGAAATGCTCTCGGCACTTTATTCTACCTTTGATTTCTTTTTATCTACAGCAAGATGTCAATTCCTTTTTTTTTTTTTCCTCGGCTAGAGCTCCAAGGTTCACCAATGAGAAGATTTTTACATAGAAATATATGCAGCTGTTTTTCCCCACCAGCAAGATAGCCAAGTAGTATTCCGACTTTTGGGATGTAGTTGGGATTTGGACCTTCCAATTTTTGTCAGGACAGTCAGGAGTTCCCTCCCTGCTTTTTCTGATTTTCAACTATCATGGGTTCTTATTACATGCACATGCCTGTAAGCACACGGATTTGACTTGTTTAGAGTCTCCTCCGAAAGACTTGACATTCAATTTGATTTTCCTGTCGAGCAGGGAAGAAAGGACAAGGCTGGGAATCAAACCCAGAACTTAAGGGGTTTTTTGTTAGGCAGGTGAACGTCCAAATCGTCATACCACCTTCCTTCATAGTACCAAGCAAATCAGAACACAATGAGAGGATCATTCAACACCAGAACAGTACACTTTCTCATGATGTATTTATATTGCTTTATTTTCATCAGTAAGAGAATGTTCATATGTACACTTAATTCAAATCAACAATCTTGAACCTATCATTCTCGTATCATTGTTGACATCTTTCAGTTTTAGAGAAGCATTCCTCCAAGGAGCTTGAACCATTGTTTAGTAGTACCGATTCAGCAAACCTCCACTATAAATTGGAATCAATTTACTTTCAGTAATTGTTCAAATCAACAACAGTTTTAAAAGATGGCATAGATTCTATCCATTGATATGGTAGTTTCAGTTTTAAAAAAAAACAACCAAAAAAAACCCCCAACAAAACAAACACACCGGCATACATATGCACAAACTGGTAAACAGTACCCCCCCTCCCCCCAAAAAAACTTTCAAACAGATGTTTGCAAGCATTTACTCAACACAAGCTTCATTTGGCAGAACTGACATGAAAAAAAAGACATCAAAATCTGTTAGAATAAAACTCTAACTGATAATTAAAAAAAAAAAATCTGGTAGAATAAAACTCCATTACTGAATTTGAATGGAGATGGAGTTTTAATTTTACTATCATACTTATCTCTAAGAAGGACTAAAATGGTAAAGCCCCCCCACCCCCCCCCCCCCCCCCCCCCCCCCCAAAAAAAAACCACCACCAAAAATCCTTGTGATCACTGTGAGGTAAGACACTGGATTCATTCGTTCAATACCCCAACATGATTTTTTTTAAAAACAACCCAGCATTCCAAATCTGAAAATAGGATAAGGTTATAATAAAGTGATGGAAAAAGATGCACAAAATTAGTTTTTGTTTTATCATATGCGCCCCCACCCCGCCACACATTGGGAGAAAAAAACCCACCAACAACAAAACCCACTGAAACTTGAAAGATTATAATCTGCAATTGTTATTGTTAGCTTTCCGTGCCTAAATATTCACTGCATTCTTGTGTGTGTGTATGTATATATATAGATATATAGCTACGCATGTGTGTGTGTGCACACGCGCTAGAACACATTTTTTAAAAGAATTTTTTGTCATGATTTCAGTCTTTGCATATTTCTGAAAAATGGACGGAATTGACCAGGCTTTGGCGCAAAGACTTATTTGCTCTTGCTAGATGGTTTTCTGTAAACTTAAACTCGAAGGGGGTAAAAATTGTAGATCTGCTATTTGTATGACTGGGAAGTATGTTCTTTCGAGCCAGAAGGCCCATAGAGCCGGAGCTTATCCCGGTTTCTGTAGCGTTAAGCGAACTGATGGTTTTTCACCACCCCTGTGACAGGACGCTAGTCTGTCGCAATACTTCCCCTGAGCAGTACGTGTACCCACTTGAAATTCTGGGTGAGTGAGGAAAATAGGAGTAAAGTGTCCTTTCACCAATGGACAACACCGAGCAACTTGAGCGGGAACGAACCCAGCGACCTCTGATCACGAGTTGACCGCCTAAACATCGACCACGGTGCTCCCTTGCTGGGAGAAATGTCTTTAAGTTCACCTCAATTTTACCGATTATTAGTAAAAAAACAACAACCAACAACTACCACACACACAAAAAAAAACTCCTAAAAAAAGGGGGGAGAAAAAACCCCTTTCAAAACTAAATCTTTTTCTGTTACTGTTAAAACACTTGTTACCTTGTATAAGACAGTTAACAAAATTTTCTGAAGAGTTGTGAATTTTCTGGGACTTAAATTAACCAAATGTGACGCTCCACCATGAAATGAGAAGGATTGCACTGACAAACTTTTTAGCTTGGAGTGACTTCAGGCGGATGTGAGTCAGGTTGTCAATTTTGATTGATTACACGATTTTAAAACTATAAGCTTTCTTCTACCTTTATATCAAAGCCTACTTCTCTCCCACGGTCAGAATTTCGACTGACAACTTAGTGATATAACCAAACATTTGGTGACCTCTCTCATGGTCAGAATTTCGATTGACAACTTAGTAAATAACAAACATTTGGTGACAACTCAACCCTTACGCTGGTTGTTGCGATTATAGTTGCACACTTTTCAAAACCATTGGCTGGTAATAACAACCACAGTCATGCAGAGGGGCGAGTCACTCTGACTGGTTACAGTTATCTTTTCTGCACACGAAAATGCCTAGGCCAGATGTCATGTTCACATTCATCTTTTCTTTCATTTTCAAATTTCATCCTGTATGTTAAAACAGGGAGTGGGGAAAGGTGATGGGTTGAAGGGATTTATACATTAAGGTCAGACATGTTACAATGTGATTAGTTTTCTAGGCTGACATTGTTAGGCAATGCCTAGAACTTGCAACAATATGTGAATGTAGACTCTTCAAGCATCAAACTGTCACGGAAAAGATTCAACGTGGCTGGTGAACAAAACAAAACAAAAATCACTTATACTTTAAAACTATCACTTTTACCTTTTTTCTTTCTGCACTTGATTTCTTATATACTGGACATAACTCTCGATATTTTGACAATGATGACCATTAAAACTTAGTACCCATTATATTTGTTTTCAAGAAATGAACAGCTGACTCAAAAACTATGCCCAGGCTGTCTAAATGTAGAAAATAAATATTGTATTAAAAAACAAAACAAAAACCCCCAAACCTGCCAAAATTTTTGGTACAAACTAGTTTCTGGTTCATTTTAACCCTTAGAGATTTGAAAAATCACTATACCACACTAGAAAATAGAATTTATAAAAATAATGGGATGACTGAAACCACACATATTAACACTATCCACTTCATGGGTGAGAATGCAAGAAACTGTTCAAATCACCCCCATATGTCTAGTGGGTGGGAGAAAAGTATGGATTCAAACCAGCAATTGTTGTATTCTAAGCACGCTTTACCTCTAGACCACCCATCCACGGATGTAAGCAAAGCACCAAAGCTGACCTTAAAATGTTATGGGGACAGGATAGCCACGTGGTTAGAGTGTTGCACTCTTGATGTGATGGACTGGGATCAAGCCACCATGGAGGCGCCCGTTCTAGAGGATTTTACCTTGGAGTGACTCCACTGCCCCTTAGTTCTTTGAATGAAACTATAAACTGAGGCATGGTGTGTGAATGCACACAGAACATCTTGCACACACATTAAAACCCGTTCCACCTTACAGAAGAGTAGGTTATTTAATGCCGGTAGAACACATGACAAAACTTTGTAAAAAAGCATGCACACAGGTATCGTATCTAAACACCATCCCCGAAGACAGAATGTGGCTACCTTAATGGTGGGTAAACACTGGCACAAGTAAAATTTCACTATTGGTGAACTCAAAGCTCTAGCCATGGAAAAAAAACCCAGTTGTTATGCTTTGAAATGTTATACTGAGACTGCCTTCAGCATGACAAGTCCATAGCATTACAACCTGTACATTCCAATAGAGAAGAAATCCTCTGAAGCTGGAGTATGGCTGCCTATTTGGCGTGGTACTTGGAAAAACAGCCATACATTCAAACTTCTCACCCAGAGTGTACCCACTGTCTCAGTGGTTCCCAGGTGTGACAAGTGAGTATGTTCTTTCGAGCCAGAAGGCCCATAGAGCCGGAGCTTATCCCGGTTTCTGTAGCGTTAAGCGAACTGATGGTTTTTCACCACCCCTGTGACAGGACGCTAGTCTGTTGCCAGATACTTCCCCAGCAGAGCTGGTACCCACTTGTACACCTGGGTGGAGTGAGGAAAATAGGAGTAAAGTGTCTTTCCCAAGGACACAACACCGAGCCGAGAGGGGATCGAACCCGCGACCTCTGGATCACGAGTTGACCGCCTAAACCACTCGACCACGGTGCCTCCCTGTGACAAGTGAGACCGAACACTTATTCTGGGTGCCCTCCAGAATGTTAGGCTGGGGAATTCCCAACAATATTCTGGAATGGGTATCTTGCACATTCCGATTGTCTGGCTTGGCTCTTACTATCCAGAAGAACCGTAGCAGGTGTCCTACATATATGCTGGATCAGAACAGGCACCATGAGATACAATCCAAATGACTTGGTATCTGGGCAGGGCCTTCTGTGGAAAGGCAGGGCAGGGACCTTATGATGGTTCAATGCTGACAGTCCCATGTGGACTATCGGCTCTGGGAATGTGACAAAACCTGCCTTTGTGTGTTAAGACTGGAGAGTGCAACAACAAACTAGGACAGGCACTCGAGAAAACAGAACAGTTTGGAACAAGCAGCACTGGAAGTCAAAAGAGGTGGGAAAATCAACCAAAAAATAAAGATCACATTGCAATTGCTCATTGTAACTCGCTGGTAAGAATCTGGTATTCAAATTTAACACTGTCAATCATGCCTAGTAATCTGAGACCTACTCCTTCACCCACCTTCCAACCGCCCATGTATGCAGACAGCAATCACACTTTAACCTATTTATGCCACTGTTAGTCATTACTTATATATATATACACTGTCACACCAAACATTACTCTTTCCTCATAGGCAGCAAGTGATAGTGTCCTGTACAACATTGTCAACCGACAGACAAACCAATGTCGGCGTCAGACCCTGTAAAACCATGGGGAACTTTAAGGTTAAAACCAAATGAGAGTCTGGAATTTCGATGCAGAGTCACTATCATGATATCGAGGCCTTCTTGCCCAGACGACTGAACACTCCGGAGGAGGGTTTGGGTCTTGACTGGGGGGAGGTGGTGGTGATGATGAGCTTGCTGCTGGCAGGGGATGATGGTGCCTTGATGCCTAGTCTGGACTTGAGAGAGGAGGAGGTCGTCACGTTCACCTTTGTAGCCGCCGCTGGTAACTGGGACGTCTTGGTGCCTAGTCTGGACCTCACATCCCCGCTGAAAAGAACGGGGCACCCCCCCCCCCCCCCACCCTCCTCCCCCCCCCCCCCCCCCCGCAAATATTTGTTTAAACAAAGGAAAAAAAAAACCCACAGAAGCAACCTACCCCCCACCTTCCTGGAAAAAACCCTACCAAAAACAGTTATTTGGATTCTTCTAACATAAATGATATCTGAAGTAACACCTTCTTTAATGATATGAAAGTGTAATAAAGCTTTAGTAATCCATGAAAATAAAAAAGCTTCTATTGTTATAGTTAATTAACTAGCCAACCACAAGGGCCATACCAAGACTGATACTCGGTCAGAGGGAAAAACAATATGACATATCCCCAAATCTAACTCTGCCATTGCCGGTCCCAAGCCCGGATGAGAAAGGAGGAGGGTTGGGCGTGGGGCTAGCAACCCCACCCTGTGAAAACAAAGTTTGCTACAGAAACGCCAACAACAGACCAAAAGACTACTGCCCTGGGAGAGGAAGGGTCCTCACCTAGAGGATGTTGACGAGCATGTTGTGAATGCCGTGAGTCTACGGAAGCACAAGGCCGACCCCCCTTTTATCGACCAGGACCATCAACGTCGGAAATGGATGTGAGGAACCATGTATGAGAAGGGGAAAAAACAACACAAGTTAGCAGCAGATATGGAAATGCTACACACCGCCCATGCTTGGCATCAGTGAGACCCATTGGACACAGTCAGGACAAAAGGAGGACTGCTCAATGGAGAGATGCTGCTTTATTCTGGCCATGAAGAAAGACAACGCTCCACACACAGGAAGGCGTAGCGATCTTGTTGGGCAAGACCTGCGCAGCATGCTGATAGGATGGGAAGCACACGGATCAAGAATCATTGCGGCATCCTTCAGGACTAAGAAGAAGAGATCAGATTGAAACATTCATCCAGTGTTATGCGCCAATTAATGACGGAGATGAAGAAGCCAAGATCAATTCTACGACAGGACTGCAGAAACGTTCATTAGCCCAAATACCAGAAAAAGATATAAACATCCTCTTGGGTGATTTCAATGGCCTAGGATTCGGACAAGACAATCGGGATGCGAGGAAGTGTGGAGAAGACAGGATTAGGATGAGATGACTGAGAATGGCGAGTGTTTTGCAGATTATGTTGCTTATCAACAATCTGGTAATCGGTGGCGGCATTTTTCCCCACAGAAGAGTACATAAGGGCCACCTGGGTATCACCAAATCATGTGATGAGAACCAGATCGGAACCATTATCTGCATGGGCAAAGAAATTCAGGCGTTCACTACAGGATGTAAGGGTGAAAAGAGGAGAGCAGTTGTTGCATCTGACCACCTACTTTGGTAGCAAGGGCTGAAGCTAAACACTGAAGAAGACTGGATGAAAATTATCAACAAAGGAGGCAGAAGTACAACACCAGCCTGACTAAAGACTCAAAGAATAAATGAAGAATTCAAGCTGTCCCTCTATCATATAGTACAAGTTACTACAAGAAACTGCTTGAAGAAGAGACTGACATCGAGAGCCAGTGGAAGAAAGTGAAAGAGACACTGACATCAACTTGTCAGGAAGTAGTGGGCCCCAAGAGGAAACCAACAGAAGGATTGGATATCGCAGTCAAATGGGCACAAGATTGAAAAGAGGAAAGCAGAAGAAAGCAGCAGTAAACAACAGCGGGACAAGAGCAGCAAAGGCCAAGGCAGCAAGCAGATTTCACAGAAGCCATCAGAGAAGGTCATGGAGGAGCGCCTAAGAACAGACAAGGCAAGTACATCGACAGACCTGGCAGAGGAAGACGAGGATGCTGCAGACGAGTAACAAACATGAAGTGCTGTATGACGCACTAAGAAACTCTCAGGGAAGTACAGCCGGCCTGAGCGACGTCAAAGACAAGAAAGGAAAGGAAACACCATCCTGGGAACAGGAGGGCAACTGAACAGATTGGGCAGAGCACTTTGAGGAACTCCTGAAAACAGACCCGTCCCTTCCAAACCCCTCCGGGACATCGACCCTGCTGGAGATAGAGACCTAGACATTCAACTGTGAGCAAACATACAGGAGGAGATCAGGAAAGCAATCAAAATGTGAGAAATGGCAAGGCAGCAGCCAGGATTTTTCCGGACAACATCCCAGCAGAAGCCCTCAAGGCAGAACCTGGAACCACGGTAGAGGATGCTGTTACCCTCTCTTTGGGAAGATTTTGGATGAGGAGGAAGTACATTAGACTGGAAGGAGGGCTAACGCTCATCAAGCTACCCAAGAGAGGGAGACCTCAGTAACTTTTGTGCCAACTTTAGAGGGATAATGTTCTGTCAGGGGCCAGGAAAAAAGTCTTTAACCAGGGTCCTCCTCGATGAGAAGAAAAATGCTAGTCGACCCTCTCCTCGAGACCAACAGGGCGGGCTTCGCCAGAACAGATCATGCATAGATCAGATTGCCACCCTTGCGCTTCATCGTTGAGCAATCTTTAGAGTGGAACTCATCTGTATTACATCAACTTTGTTGATTTGAGAAGCCTTTGACAGTGTGGACCCGCAACACCCTCTGGAAATTGCTTCGCCACCATGAGTGCCAAACAAACTGGTTCAACTTGATCAAGAACACCTATGAAAAGAATACTTTCCGGGTGGTCCATGGAGGACAATCACAAACAGCTTTGAGGTGAAGACCGGAGTAGACAAGGCTGTCTCCTGTCACTTTCTTCTTCCTACCTGGCGATCGATTGGGACCATGAAGCTTCAATGGCATACAGAAAGAAATGGAATCCAGTGACACTGTGGAGCAGCTGGATGATCTGAACTTTGAGACGACCTGGCCCTGCTTTCTCACAGCCGCAACAGATGCAGGACAAGACTACAGACAATAGCAGCCACCTCATACAGATGGTCTCAAGTCCATGAAGGCAAAACCAAGATTCTCAAGTTCAACGCAGTGAGTGAGGACCCAGTCAACATAAATGGGAAGGAGCTGGAAAGAGTGGTGGAATTCACGTACCTGGGTTGCATCATTAACAATGCAGGCTGGCACAGACGCAGACGTCAGAGCAAGATTGGTAAGAGAGGGCTGCGTACCTTGCAGCTGAAGAACTTCTGGAGCTCCAAGGTTGAGTCGACCGCACAAAGAGCAGGGGATGTTCAACTCCAACGGTCAAGTTAGTCTCTACTATATGGAGCGGAGACATGGAGGGACAACAAAGTCATCCATCAAGAAAGTGCAGCCTTCATTCAACAGCTGCCTGAGACGAATCTCCAGATCCACAGCCCCGACACCATCAGCAAAACGCAGACCTGTGGCAACGTACCAACACAGCTGCCAGCGAGAATGAAATCCGGCGCAGGAGATGGGGCATGGATTGGCACACCCTGAGGAAAGCAGCCAGCAACATCACAGGCAGGCCACTATCATGGAACCCCCAGGGAAAACGAAAAAGAGGAAGGCCAAGAAACACTTGGCGACGCGACCTTGAGGCAGAAACCAGAAAGATGGGATATACCTGGAGACAGCTGGAGAGAATAGCCCAGGACAGAGGACTCTGGCGGACTGTTGTCGGCGGCCTATGCTCCAGGGGGAGTGATGGGCCTAAGTAAGTAAGTAAGTATATCCCCAAATCTACAGCCAATGCACTGTACTGTCTGAACCACAGACTCATGTATGGTGGTGTTTTAATTGCAGCTACTTTGTGACGCGTTTTCAACTGTTGATATAAAGCGATGTGATAAGCAGTTTAAAATGAATTTCCAGAGAGACGGGGTGGGGGACAGAGTTTACGAAAACAGAATGCATCTAAATGTTAGATAGGCCCATGGTGTCAGCTTTTTGTCACCTCTTTCTTTGCACACAGGATTTTTTTTTAAAAACCCTACACAAATCTGTCAACTAAAAAAAAAACCACCCTATCAGACAAAACATATTATACACTGATACAGACATAGAATGCATTCATCATACATTGAAAAAATGAGCACTAACAGTTCAAGTAAGAATATTTTTTTAGAAGCTTAATTCTTGCACGTTTTTGCCAAAAAACAAAACAGATTTAATAAAAGTGCTCAGTTATCAGATCAATGGAAAAAAAGCCAACCAACAACAAAAAGCAAAACAACCCTCAAATGATAAAACAAGGTATGTAAGATCAGTAAATAACAACAAAATAGAAGCCTAGGGAAGAAACACTGGAAGAAAAACTTAAAGAGAGAGAGAAAATGATACAAGAAAATTTCTAGAATTTCCAGGTGGGGGATACAAGAGTTCCTAGCATTCTTTCCACAAATATCAGATTATGTTGTTGGTTTGGTTTTTATTTTTGTCAAACTATACGTGTACTTCTGCAAGTAAAGTCTCCATGGCTACAAGAGAGGCAGGAAGAGTTGTACAGAGAAGCACACAGGAAAGTGAAGAGACTCGCATGCCGTGACAAGAGAGAAGCCATGGACCAGCTGGCAGCTGAGGCAGAAGAGGCAGCGGCCCAAGGAGAGCAAGGGAGAGTCTACAAAATCACCAAGAAAGTATGCAACAAATTTAAGAGGAGCGCTGGGGGACCAATCAGGGACAGACAAGGGAAACTGTTGACAACAGAGAAAGAGCAAGAAGAAAGATGGGCAGAGCACTTCCAGGAAGTTCTCAACCGACCACCACCTGACGAGACAGCCGACATCCCAGAAGCTACAAAAGACTTTTGACAGCATACACAGAGACAGCCTTTGGAGTATCCTTCGACACTATGGCATCCCATCGAAACTGGTACACCTTATCAAAAGCTTCTATGACAACTTCAGATGCTCAGTGGGCCATAGCAACACTGTCTTCGAAGTCAAGACTGGAGTAAGACAAGGATGTGTGATGTCAGCAGTTCTCTTGAATCTGGCCATTGATTGGGTGATGAGGAAGACGACAGAAGACACCCCAAGAGGGATTCGCTGGAGCCTGTTCTCAACACTAGACGACCTTGACTTTGCGGATGACCTGGCGCTGCTGTCCCACACACACCAACATATCCAGGAGAAGACCAGCAGACTCCAAACATTCGGACAGCAAGTGGGGCTTCGTATTAGCACCAAGAAAACAGAGACAATGTCGCTCAATGTGAACACACCAGCCCCTGTGAAAGTGAATGGAACTGACCTGCGCCAGACAGACAAGTTCACATACCTTGGCAGCATCATCAAACCAGAGGGTGGCACAAAAGAAGACATCCACAACAGACTGGGCAAGGCCAGGAATGTGTTTAGGGAGATGAACAATATCTGGAGATCAACTCAGTACAGCACCAACACCAAGCTGAAGCTATACCAGAGCTGTGTTGTGTCTACGCTCCTGTACGGTTCTGAGTGCTGGAGGATGACGGAAGTGGATCTTACCAAACTTCGATCCTTCCCACACCATATGCCTGCGAAGAATTCTCCGGATCTTTTGGCCAGAGAAGATCTCCAATGATGACCTACTACGGAGATGCAGGCAAGAAGACATGGGAACCATCATCACCAGAAGACGGTGGAAGTGGATTGGGCACATCCTCCGAAGAGACCCACAGTCAATCGCAAGAACAGCATTGCACTGGACCCCAGAAGGAAGGAGAAAGAAAGGAAGACCAAAAGCAACGTGGAGAAGAACTGTAGAAAGTGAGATGAAGGCCATGCAGCACTCTTGGGGATCAGTGACTAGGTTGGCCCAGAATAGGCAGGAGTGGAAGCGCTTTGTTGCTGCCCTACACACCGCTGGGTGTAATGGCTAATGATGATACGTGTACTACTAAAACTCAAACGACAAAAAAGTACAAACATAAACCAGGTCACATTACACTACACGCCTGCGGCTGACTCACCTGCGACGTTCTTGGTGCTTGGGCCGAAACCTGATGTGGTACTACTGGCTGCAGCTTTCTGCACCTTCATCCCCAGGCGTGTTTTCACGCTGGCTGGCTGAGACGGAGCATCCATGGACAGCACTCCAGCTGTCCTTGTCATGGGGGTGGTGGTGGTCACCTCTTCTTTTTGAACGGCTGCAACATCCATCATTTTTTCTTCAGTCTGACACATGCCGTATTCTCTTTTAGTCTTGCATTTTAAAGCATAACAATTCTCTGTGCACTCTTCTTCTTCACTGAACGCTCAGACAGCAACTATTGTTGTCTGTCACGAGTGAAAATGCGTCATGCGCCTGACAAGTCAGACCCAGTGCATCTGACTTTGCTGTGTCAGAAAATTATTATCTTTTACGTCTTTCTGGGGAAAAAGCAGGAGACTGGACCAAGAAGGCAGAAAACAGACAAGGAGGAGGTAACAGGAAGAAAAGGAACAAGGCAGAAACAAAGAGAGGGATAGAAAAGAGGTTATTCCTGGAACAGAATATCCAGATGGTGGGGATGCTATTTATACTGACAGGCCCCCCAGCATCCCCATGGACTATCCCTTATGCACTCAACCCCTACTATTAGAATTTTGCACTATTCACTTCATTTCTAACATCACAATTTTATCCCCCCCCCCCCCTCCCCCACACCAATCCAATTTTAAAAACAAAGTTACTTTTCAATACAGACTCAATGACAATCTAAAATATATTTATATCTCAATACTAAAGATGGTATTTTCCAAGGGTCTTCCCCCCCCTCCCCCCATAATGTACTATCTAACAAATCCTTACCTGATTTTCTGACTGAGGACAAGAGGTCATCCACGGAACTGGAGTCAGGCATGGAGGCTGTCCTCCTCTTGAGCTGGATCTTGGGAGTGGAGGTGGTGCTGGACACTTGAACCCTCAGCGGTTCAATGTCACTGGAATCAAAACTCTCCTTTTTGGTTCCCATTTTGACCCGGTCCAGCCCTGTCACCTTCACCTTGTTCAGACCAGTCACCTTGACCTTTTCCACTGTGGTGATCTGGATAGGATCATCTTCGACAGTGATTCTGATTTTTTTATGAGGCACTGTTGGTGACTTCTTGGCGCTTGTGGGAAACTTGAGAATGCCATGATATCCCAGAGGGCTGTTTGGGACATCGTCGTCATCACTGTCACCTGCAGGCCACACACAACACTTTTGCATTAAGTTCATATCTGTTATTCTGGCAGTTAAAGCCTTTTAGAATAAGAACAAAGCAGGCAAACAACTTAAACAGTAAGTGATATGAAATGGTGGTTTTGTTTTTCAAGACTGCAATGTTTCTTGATTAAAAGTTTTTTTAACGAAAACACAAAGCAACGAAAAAATGGGGTTCCCCCCCCTTTACACACCATAAAAATAATTGGATTTTCATTCTCTTGGCACTTTATGCAAGATTTTTCAGAGAACAGAGTATCTATAGCTGATAGCTTCAGTTTGTGTTTCTGCACGAGTAACTGACTTGACCCAGCTTCCGCAACACTCCTTGAGGAATGAGGGCTTTGCACTGAACTTTTCAGGCGGTATGTCCTGGGCAAAATGAATCTGGTGGAGCCCATCCTTCTAGTGGCAGGGTGCATGCTGGGTATTTTAGTGTCATACACACCACTGGCTACAGCTGCCTGACTCTATGAAAGCTGGATGGGTTTTCAACACATGACACAAGATGTTGTGCATGCATCTACACAAAGGACCTCTTTTCATAATCTTATCTGAAGGACTTTCAGGGAAACTCAGAATGTACATTGTGCTACATAACAAACAAGGTGAGGGTGGTGGTGGGGGAGGAATTTGATAAATTTGGGTATTTGGTTAGCTGGGCACTTGATAAAACTATTGAAATTTACACACAAAAACCCAAAACAAATTAAAACTAAAAACACATCTGATCACAAATTTAGGTGAACACAGGACCTGCAGCCATGGAAAGGGAAAACTTTGCTTCTTAATGACCGGAAAAAAAAAATCAAATGTCAGAAACTCACAAGCTTACACAAGTCAACTTTCCGGTGCTTTGAAAAAAACATTTTTCATGCTATATTTGCGGGTAAATCGCATCACCTGGTAGGTACTACATTATATACCTGGAGAAGTGGAGGAAGCCGCTCTCTTCTGTCCAGATTTACCACCCAGTCGACTGAACACAGACTCTCCTCCTCCGCCGCTGGTTTTGGGACTGCCTCCTGTTCCTGAAGAATCTGCCCCCAGGCGATCAAACACTGACGACTTCTTTACACTACCTGTTGGCAACACACAGGTTGTAAGATTTGTCTTTCTGTAAAAGGTTCTAGACAAGACAGTAAAAGTTGTAACAAAGCGATGATAGGCCTACTTGTTCAATGTCACTTTTTACCCAACTGGCAATTAACTCCTCTGCATCATATCACTACAATAAAGATGACAAGAAACGTACACTGAATCCCACATAAAACAGATCATAAAGGAACAACAACAAAAAACTAGAAGTCAAATTGTCTACCATACAGGCAAAGAACTTTAAAGTTATAACAGACATTGGCCCAGGCCTAAAGCTTTGTCAGTTACACACAAACTTCTCATCCAGTGTGCGACTACTGATTCACTTATGATGATTCCAAGGTGTGATAAGCAAGAGAGAGTGCATATTCCAGATGACCCCACGGTTTGACAAGCTGGGAAATGCCCAACAACATAACTGGCATGTAGTAACTTACATATTTCTCTCTATATAGGGAGGCACCGTGGTCGAGTGGTTTAGGCGGTCAACTCATGATCCAGAGGTCGCGGGTTCGATCCCTGCTCGGCTCGGTGTTGTGTCCTTGGGAAAGACACTTTACTCCTATTTTCCTCACTCCACCCAGGTGTACAAGTGGGTACCAGCTCTGCTGGGGAAGTATCTGGCGACAGACTAGCGTCCTGTCACAGGGGTGGTGAAAAACCATCAGTTCGCTTAATGCTACAGAAACCGGGATAAGCTCCGGCTCTATGGGCCTTCTGACTCGAAAGAACATACTTTTTTTTCTTTTTTCTCTCTATATCTATATATCTATCTACATGTATCATTTTAGTTTCCCCGCTCCTCAGATAGTGCTCTGAGGCTTACCAACGGTGCAATTTTGTGTCTGCAACCATTTATCCACTGTCAGATAGCTGCATTCCAAATCTGAGAATGATGTCTGAACAAGATGCCTGAAATCTGAATGCCTTTTAAAGTTTTATAAAACTTTGTTACCCATTCTTATTTGCATGCAATGGCCTACTCTTCTGAGAGGCGAAAGGGTCTCAATGTGTGCACAAGACGCTCTGCATGTGTTCTTACAAGGGACTTTCTGTCTAAAGTCCCATCCAAAGGACTTAGTGGGGTCAGTACTGATGTTAACTCAGGAAAAAATCATTTTAAACGGGCATGCCGGTGGTGGCTAGAACCTGTGCCATCAGATTGTGAGCTCAATGCTCGAATCACAAGGCCATTCTGCCCCTCCATACACACCATTCAAAATACATCACTTGACTGATTTGAATGATGGTGGGTTAGAATTTCAGACTAGTTAGCTTCAGATTGCATTTCCAAGCATTCTTACTTGTATTCAGTGATGGTTTGGGAGGTGGTGGCTGATTCATTGGGGCGGACTCTGGAGTTTTGGCGAGATGATGGTCCACCATGCGACTTGCAGCTGTCAAACAATTTTATAACACAAATAATGTGAGTAAAGCTTCACTACAATGAAGTGGAGGGGGGGGGGGGTTCTTCAAAAAAACATGCACACATGTATACACACATGCACACACACACACACACACACACACCCCTACCTTAACAGGATACATAATAATCAGTGAGTTCTATAAATCTCTGAAGAAAGGAATCTGTTCCAACTAGCATTCTGCAGCACTTCAGAAAAGCTGTGAACTTTGAGCTTTTTGATTTCAAGCTTTTAAATAAATACCAAACAGCACTCTAGGTCTGATGTGACTGTAAACTATCTGGTGAGGTTTCTGCTCCAGATTACAAAATAGCCCAACACGGCCAACAACGTTTTTTCCATTTCATTTGATCAATGCTCTTTTCTCTTCCCCATATCTGAGTGATCAAGATCTAGTACATGAACTACTCTTTCTGACAAACTGGAACTGAAACTAATTATAGATCTGTAAGACTCACAAAATACCAAATATTTGAAATAGTTTTAGTAATATAGTATTCAAGCATATTTTTCAAATGATTCCAAGTAAGTTACTAGTTTTTATTTGTTTCTTGTTGCTGTTTTTAAGTCCAGGAGCCTTGCTCAAATCATCTTAGATTTGAATTCTGTTTTGTTTTTGTTTTTTTCTTCTCTGGCAGCTACAGTGAAGTTCAACTGTCTGTATTTCTTACTACATAATACATTGACATTATGAATAATTAAATATTTACCTGTAGATCTTCGCAGAGGAGAATTTATGCCAGAAGCACCATACTTAGTCCCCTTCAATGCTTTGTCCTTTGCATCCTGTGCACAGCAAAAACAAGCAAAGGTTTTCTTTAATTCATTTTTCTTCTGTCCAAAGCAAACATGTTGGGGTAAAAAAATAAGTAAAATGTATTAAGAAAATAGCACACACTGGTCAGTTATAATTTTAAAAAAAGAATAACATCCTAAACACACTTTAAAAAAAAACAGGGGAGGAGGAAGGTAAGGGAGGGGGGGGGGGGGGGGGGGGGGGGGAAGGGGGGGAGAGCAAATTTGATAAGCAAACTTGTCATTTTTCCAGTTTTCAATCTTTGAATTTTTTATTTTTTAAAAAGGCTTTTGATTTTTATCTCTTTTAACACAAACTTTACTGCAGATGGTATGACAGAATTAACCATAAAAAAAATATCAAATTAATAAAATTATTGCAATATTGATGATTAGCAGTTTGATCATTCATAGCATACTGAGATGGTGGCAAACTTTAAGTGTATAAACTATCCTATAAAACATGAACAAAATCACAATGGGTAAAAAGTCTGACGTTGGTGGTCACAGACATCACAAACTGATAAAGAATCAAGGTAAACAAATAACTTTTTTGGGTCTTTTACAAAGTATGCAAAGAAAACACCCCAGACTTAAAAACATTTAATAGTATTCTAAATCACTGTTCAAATCAAACAGCTCTCTCTTTCTAAAACTAAGTTTCTTACACAAAGAGTGGTTAACAACAAGTACATAATGAACAAGAGAAGAGTACAACACACCATTCTGAACAAAGGCTTGCTGTTTTTACCTGATCATGGACAGTCTTGGCATGTTTCAAAATGGCAATGACGTCACCCAAGCGTGTGACGCCCATGTCTGTGAGGTATTCCTTGGTGAGGTCCAGCAGCATGCCACGCTGGATGCGGTTGTCTGAGAAGAGCACCGCATAATGTGCTGCATCTCCAGCTGGAATCTTTGCATCTGTGAAAAACTTGAGCCAGTATGAGGTCTCTGTGGCTGGCAGAGGGAATAAAATCAGAATTTTAACATTTTTTAAAATATAGTTTTAATCTTAATACACAGTGACTGAATGAATTACTTCACAGTGACACAATACTGAGAAAACAAGTTACACAATTTTTTTAAAAAAAGAGGAAAATTAATAAATAGACAAAATGCACTGATAAAAAAAAATCCAATGCAACTATGATTACTATCACTGGATCAGTTGGAGATTAAGCCAGTGTTCATGGACTTGTAACTGAGAGTGAAAGTACACATGTATGCATGTAAAACTTACAAAAATACATGTTTTAGTATACTAATGGGGCTATTACATTGGGAGTTAAGAGTTAACACTACAGAAAACTGACAAAGAAGGAAGAAACATGCAACACAGACAGACACACCACCACACACACTATATTATTAATATTACACACACACACATGATATACAATGGCCACACAGACACATCCACACAGATACAGTGGGCACACAGACACATCCACATAGAGTAGGCACACACAGTCAGAAAGATACACACAGAGAATGACATATGTAGGTCTACATACCCATGATACCGATACACAATGAACACAGACACAAGAACACATATTGACACAGATACTGAGACAGACACCACTCCAACACACAAACACACACAGTGACACACATGATCAATATCATACATATGTGCATCCACAGTGGGCATGCAGACATGTAAAAAGACACACACATGCGCACACAAACATGCATTCAAACATACATGCATGCATTCAAACATGCACCCACACACGCGCACACACACACAGAGTGCACAAGAATTGGACATCATATAAAAGGTTTAGTTTAAAAAACAAAACAAAAAAACCAACAATTCCATAACAAAACAATTCAATAAAACACAAAGCAAATCTTGATCCCCTACACTTCTTTTGAACACAGTTTCTGTCTGAAAACACCAGACACTGAAACAGTCTAAAATACATACCTAAAATAGTAACAATCACAACAAATTTTAAATTAATGCAGTCTCTATCCTTTTAACTAGTTTATTATCTTACTGAGCCCTTTGACCAATTCAGTGATTGGCTGACAAGTTAATGCCTTAATTTTGTCAACTTTTTTAAAGTCACTATCTATAACATGGTAATATTATACTTTTTATGCTAAATTATAGAATAATATATTTTCATTCAATAGTGAATTAAAAATGTCAGGAAAACATAAACTGACTGGATCATAATTGATATTCACTGATTCACCATCAATAGTACAAAATATTTTATTACTAAAACTGAAAAAGTAAAAAGCTTACAGAATGGATATTGAATGTCAGCAACATATCTGCCCCCCCCCCCCCCCCCCCCCCCCCATTTTTTAAAATATTTTTTAAAGACAATCAGTAGCTACTTTTAAGTTTTTTCCCCATTCTTTTCTTTCTTCTCTTATTCTTTCAGAGGACAATGGAATAAGTGATGATGTGCTTTTTTGTACATCCAGTCCCCATGTGTATGTGGTTTTAAAATCTTTGTTATTTGTTCCCAATGCCACACTTGGCCTACTCTTCCAAGACTGGGAAGGTGAAAAGATTTTACTTTAAAAACAATATTATAATGAAAACACAAGCTAATCAATACTGATACTAGTGATAGCAACATTGTGTGATGACTGACAAAACTTTCCACTTTTCTTTTTAGTTTTAAAGGAATGAGAAGATGAATGGAGGATTCATAAAGTTCTACAGTGCAAATCCAGATCTACATGAAATTCATTACGGTTAGATATCAATGAAATCTACCACAAAACGGAGAGACAATCTTGACAGAAATAAAAATCACACTTATTCCCATAATGCTGTAAAATTCCTCTCACTTTCTGTTTCACTCTTTCAGATGTGGCTGGTTAAAGTTGTTAAAATGAAAACAAAACCTTGCATAGTTGCAAGAACAAAAGTGAAATCTTAACATGATGACAATTCTAAAAAAAAAAAAAAAAATCCATTAGGCCTGATTCTAGACAAACCTAGTCCTGTAAATTTTGTGATGTGCTGCATTCTCTCTGATGATATATTCAAACATGCATCCAAATCTACAAACTTCACAATTAGATTAGAATCTAGCACAGTTTCTTTTTCAAAACTAGTTGCACTCTTCTCATGATCTGCATCAGTGCATAGAAAGGACTGTCCCAGTTGTGTTCCTATTTTAGAATTGCCATGTGTGCTGAAAAACATGTTTGAGGTTATGACAACCAGCGATATTATAGGCGGCTGCAAAGACTCTATGATACAAAAGGCGTTATCCACGTGTACAAGTAACATTAAATATACTATAGCACAAACAGTGAGGGCACAAAAAGACGGGTGCAATGATCAATCTTTCCAATACAAATTTCAATGGGCTAAATAGGCCTAACTAACTAAGTAACTTTTAATTAGTGACGAGTCGTGATGATTTACTGATTTAGTGATTATCAAACTAGTATCAAAATTATATACTTTTTTTTTTAGTAAACTAAAACTGTGATCTACAGAGATAAACAGAAAAATGAGGGAAACGGCCTGAAAGATGATTTGTGTACGATACCAACAAACATGTTATCGGAAATAAGAAAAATCAAAAGTAAGCTGGACAAACAAATCACTGATCATGTCAATTAAAGTAATTAAACTAAAATTTTATTGACATGACGACAGGTCTCTTCTTCCCAAGACACGACCATTAGGCCTACTCTAAAACGGACATACTGTCTCGCGTAATCGAAACATTTGACAAAGAAGCCCTTGTTCAGAACCAGTAATTCCAAACATAGTATGATGTGTTTGAATCAGCAATAAATAAAAGTCAACCTTACCCGATTCTGTTCCTGACGCCATTGCAATGTAAGGTTTTGAGCAGGTAATTCCAATTGACTACGGGAGAGGTAACTCTCAGCTCTCTAGCACGGTACCAGGGAAATAAGGCCGCACTCCATCTTTACTTTTCTAATCCAATTATTTCTTGCTACACATTTTTTAGCTTTCCAGTCATGTAGTATGTTCTATGTTGTAGTGATCACTCTTCCATTTGTTTTACATGGCGGTAAAAAGGAATAAAGATACCCAAATCAGGACACAAAGAGATATCCTACAGCTCCTTTAGACATTTTGATAAAAATGTCTTCATTAATGATATATTCTGCTCAAACATAGACCATGTTTATCAGATTACAAATGGAGATGATGCTATTAACTTTTGGATAGACATTTACAGCTATTTATGATAAACATGCTCCATTTACTAAGAAAAGAATAAAACATTTCATAAAACCTCAATGGTTATCACAAGAAATCGAAAAAGAAATGAATCTAAGAGATTATCTATTAAATTCGAAGCAGAAAGATTAATACAAAAAGCAAGAGACAAAGTCAATTCAATGAAGCCCAAAGCGAAAATAAATACTTTCAAGATTTGCTGTCTTCAGCCCAGAATCCCAAAACGATTGGAAAGCCATTAATACCTTAACTAATAATTCAAGACACATCACCAAAAAGTCATAAAAGAAATAGCAGCAGAAAACCTTAACTCTCACTTTGCAAACATTGCTGATTCTATAATATCAAATAATAGAACAACAACAAATGACTGACAGAATAAAAAAAAAAATTACTGTTCATCAAAAAGCATTTCTTCTGAATTTATCATACCCCCAATCACAATAACAGAAGTGCTTAATCATCATCATCATCATCATCATCATCATCATCAACCATTTCACCCAGTGGTGTGTAGGGCAGCAACAAAGCGCTTCCACTCCTGCCTATCCTGGGCTAACCTAGTCACTGATCCCCAAGAGTGCTGCATGGCCTTCATCTCACTTTCTACAGTCCTCCTCCACATTGCTTTTGGTCTTCCTTTCTTTCTCCTTCCTTCTGGGGTCCAGTGCAATGCTGTCTTGTGATTGACTGTGGGTCTCTTTCGGAGGATGTGCCCAATCCACTTCCACCGTCGTCTGGTGATGATGGTTCCCATGTCTTCCTGCCTGCATCTCCATAGTAGGTCTTCATTGGAGATCTTCTCTGCCCAAAAGATCGGAGAATTCTTCGGAGGCATACCGTGAGAAAGGATCGAAGTTTGGTAAGATCCGCTTCCGTCATCCTCCACCACTCAGAACCCTACAGGAGCATAGATACAACACAGCTCTGGTATAGTTTCAGCTTGGTGTTGGTGCTGTACTGAGTTGATCTCCAGATATTGTTCATCTCCCTAAACACACTCCTGGCCTTGCCCAGTCTGTTGTGGATGTCTTCTTTTGTGCCGCCCTTTGGTTTGATGCTGCTGCCAAGGTATGTGAACTTGTCTGTCTGGCGCAGGTCAGTTCCATTCACTTTCACAGGGGCTGGTGTGTTCACATTGAGCGACATTGTCTCTGTTTTCTTGGTGCTAATAGGAAGCCCCAATTGCTGTCCGAATGTTTGGAGTCTGCTGGTCTTCTCCTGGATATGTTGGTGTGTGTGTGTGTGACAGCAGCGCCAGGTCATCTGCAAAGTCAAGGTCGTCTAGTGTTGAGAACAGGCTCCAGCGAATCCCTCTTGGGGTGTCTTCTATCGTCTTCCTCATCACCCATTCAATGGCCAGATTGAAGAGAACTGCCGACATCACACATCCTTGTCTTACTCCAATCTTGACTTCGAAGACAGTGTTGCTATGGCCCACAGAGCATCTGAAGTTGTCATAGAAGCTTTTGATAAGGTGTACCAGTTTCGATGGGATGCCAATAGTGTCGAAGGATACTCCAAAGGCTGTCTCTGTGTATGCTGTCAAATGCCTTTTCGAAGTCCACAAAATTCACATACAGTTGTCTTTGCCACTCTGTGCACTGTTCGATGATGTTTCTGAGCGTGAATATCTGGTCTACACATCCTCGTTGCTTCCTGAACCCTACTTGTTCCTTCCTCAGTGCATCGTCCACAGCGTCTGATATTCTTCTGATGATGACCTTGGCCAGTATCTTGCTCGGCAATGACAAAAGAGTGATTCCCCTCCAGTTGTTGCAGTCGGTCAGGGTTCCTTTCTTGGGGATTTTGACTATCACTCCCTTGGTCCAATCGTCAGGTACTTTCTCGTTCTTCCATGCAGCTGTGAACAGTGGTTGCAGTATGTCAGCTGCTAGTTCAGAATCTGCCTTGAATAGTTCTGCACCAAGGTTGTCCTGGCCTGGTGACTTGCCGTTCTTGAGGGTCTTGATGGCAGCCACTATCTCTTCCTTTGTTGGGGGATTGACATCAATGTCTAAGTCTTTTGTAGCTTCTGGATGTCGGCTGTCTCGTCAGGTGTGTCGTTGAGAACTTCCTGGAAGTGTTCAGCCCATCTTTCTTCTTGCTCTTTCTCTGTTGTCAACAGTTTCCCTTGTCTGTCCCTGATTGGTCCCCCAGCGCACCTCTTAAATTTGTTGCATACTTTCTTGGTGATCTTGTAGACTCTCCCTTGCTCTCCTTGGGCCGCCACCTCTTCTGCCTCAGCTGCCAGCTGGTCCATGGCTTCTCTCTTGTCACGGCGTGCGAGTCTCTTCACTTTCCTGTGTGCCTCTCTGTACAACTCTTCCTGCCTCTCTCGTAGCCGTGGAGACTTTACTTGCAGAAGTCAGATTATATTCTCTCCTTTCTTTGATGGCATCGAGGGTCTCTTGTTGGATCCAGTCATTGTTGGTCTTCTTCTTTTGATGACCGATGCTCTCCTTGCTGCTCTCAGTGTACAGTTTACAGATCTGCTTCCATGACGCATCTATGTCATGCTGTTCTGTCATGTTCTGCAGGATATGGAATCTGTTCCTCAGATTGTTGATGAATGTAGACTTCACGTTGGTGTATCTCAGTCGCTGGATATCAAATCGCGCTTGAGTGGTTGGTCTTGTGTTCTTCTTCAGTTTCATCTGGATGTGTGCTGTCACCAGGTGATGATCGCTCCCGACATCCGCACTTCGCTTGGTTTTCACATCCAGAAGAGATCGTCTCCATATACCGTTGATCATCAGATGGTCAATCTGGTTCATGTCTCTTGCATTTGGCGACGTCCTATCACTAAGTTGTTCATGGCGCAGAACTCCACAAGTCTCTCCCCGTTGTCATTTCTGTTCCCCACTCCGTGTTTTCCCATGACTCTCCCATAGTCGGTGTTGTCACTTCCGACCTTGGCATTGAGGTCATGGCGTGGGGCCTTCTCTGTCTCTGTCTGCAGCTGGTGGTAAAAGTCATCTTTGCTCTCATCGTTGCTGTTGTTGGTTGGTGCCTAGCACTGGATGATGGTGAAGTTGATGTGCCTTCCCTTCAGTCTCGCACTCATTAGTCTGCTGTTGACAGGCTTCCACTCCATAAGGCATCGCTCAACGCCTTTCTTGAGGCTGATGGCAACTCCCTTGTGATGCTGGTCGTCATCTCTCCCAGAGTAGAGGACGGTTTCTCCGGTGGTGGTTCTCATTCTCCCAGATCCAGTCCATCTACTCTCGCTTACTCCTAGGACATGGAGGTTGAATCTTCTCATCTCTAATGTTACCTGCGCCAGCTTGCCCGTCTCATACATCGTCCTCACGTTCCAATGTCCTTGTCTGATCTTAGTTTTGGTGGTGTTCAGATCTTCCCTTATCCTGCTGGTAGCTTTCTCTCGGCTTTGGCCATCAGCATTCATACGAGTCTCACTCGACCCGGGAGGTCCTTCGCACGCAAAAGTAGAAATGTTTTCTGTTGCTGTTTCCGTAACTTGTCTTCTTTTACAGGACAGGGTTGTTAGCCCTGTGCCCAACCCCCAACCTGGAGGAAGGTTCCACCTTAGTCGCCTCTTACGACATGCCTGGTTGGAGGGCAGGGATCCTATTCTTGCAATGCTCGCTTTGCAAGCATAACCCGGGAGTCCCACGGGGTGGAGGGGGGGGTGGGGGGGGGGGGTGGAAGTGCTTAATAGCTTACTCAAATTAAAACAAGGATCGAGAGACCTGACAAAATAACATAATAATACAATAAAATACATATGTATAATGGAATCTAGTATAGCTAACTTTGTACAAAAACCAAATAACACCACTCAATCCTTTACAGGCATGAGCTCTCTAACTATGTAACCTCATAAAAAAAATCCACTGGAGACGATGGTCCCCAGGTTCATGCCCAGACACCCACAGCAGCAGAACACCAGCGGCAGTCCCACATTAAATACCATCACATAAAAGCTGAACTCCTATCAAACAACACCCCACAGACAACACCCACACACAAGAAATCCAGACACACATGGACACATAGAAGTGAAAACCTAACCAAAAATTAGCATATTTGGGAAAGAATCAGTAGCGTAAGTCGTTCGAACTGGTTTTGAGGTACAAAGTGAATTTTGGCGAGATTCGAAGAGGAAAATCCACAAGTCGGAACAACACAGAAAATTCGACCTCAACAGCTTAATTAGGAAACCCAATATATAAATTTTCAACAAGACTTTAACTGGAATTGACAAGGAAATTAATTTCCGCAATAGTTTAATACAGCAAGAACTCAAAACAGAGCCGAGTCCTTCTGACCTTCGCAACCCAAAACACCCATGACAACGACAGCCAGAATTTCCATACCAGATCGAGTTCGCCACATGTAAAAAAACAATAAAGAAAGAGGCTTGAGACTCCTGGAGTTGCCAAAAAACAACCACCTACCAGCTAGGAATACACTTGGCCAACACATGAAGAAAATCCAGAAAATGGACATGGCATAGCCCAAAGTGGAAAAGACACACAAAACAAAATAGGATTAACAATCAAGTGAAAAGGAAGGTTTCAGTCTAGCGATAATCGCACAGACACGAATTTCCGGACCGAGAACATAGAAGATGATCATGATCTTGTGATGATGACCTTTCGACACGCAAAGAAAATCCACAAGCGGAACAACATCGAGATCAAATTTGACCTCAGAAGCTGAAAAAGGGGAAGCCAGGGTAATTAGAAATTTTTTCAAGCATGGAAGGTGGAAAGTTCGCAGCACTCACTCCCTGATAGACTCAACATAGATACATTGAGAAGTTTCAATAAGCAGTGACTGAAACACAGCAGCTTCTTGCAAACACCGACCAGTCAAAAAAAAAACAACCATTGTACCCACACCTAACATCCTACACCTATGCGACAAGTAGAGAGTTGAAGAAAAAGAAAAAATGAAAAAAGAAAGAGCAAACAATATAGGGCAGTCAACAAAAGAATCAGGAAGTCCATGACAGAGGCAAAAGAGAAATGGATCGGTGAACAGTGCCAAGACATTGAAGAGAACATCAAGAAAAACAATAGCAAGAAAGCATATCAGCTGGTGAAAGACCTGACTAGCACAAAACAGGGAAAAGGTTTAACAATCCAAGACAAAAATGGGAAGTGTCTCACTGACGAACCAGGATATTCTGACGATGACAAATACGCCGACATAACATGAACCGCAGAGATCCAGAAGTCCTTAATGTACCCGCAAGCAAAGACACAGTCACCCTATCCTCCGAGAAGAAGTGGAAACGGCAGTCAGATCGCTGAAAAAGGGGAAGTCAGCAGGGGCTGACAACATTCCAGATGAGTTGGTTCAAGCTGGAGGGGAAGCCATCATCAGCGCCCTACTAAGAATCTGCAACAAGATCTGGTAGACAGGAAAATGGCCAACATCATGGACACAGTCACTCATCATCACCCTCCCCAAGAAAGGAAATCTGCAACAATGCCATAATTACCGCACAATCAGCCTCATATGCCACCCAAGCAAGGTCATGCTGCAGATAATATTGAATAGACTGAAGCCACAAGCAGAGACCATCATTGCTGAGGAACAAGCAGGCTTCAGAGCAGGGCGCAGCACAACAGAACAGATATTCAACCTCAGAATACTATGTGAGCGGTATCTTCAACATCAACAAGACCGTTACCACGTATTTATCGATTTTAAGAAGGCATTTGACAGGGTGTGGCATGCAGCTTTGTGGGCAACCATGAATTTGTACAGCATCAATGCAAACCTGATCAGAGTCATCAAACAGCTGTACAGCGAGGCCACCAGTGCAGTGTACTACAACAACAACATTGGAGAATGGTTTCGAACAACAGTTGGAGTAAGGCAGGGCTGTCTACTCTCAACATCTTCCTTGAGAGAATCATGGCTGATGCACTGGAACATCATGAAGGATCAGTCAGCATTGGTGGCAGAATGATCACAAACCTCCGCTTCGCAGATGACATTGATGGAATAGCAGGATCAGAAAAAGAGCTTGCCAGCCTAACAGAACACTTGAATAAGGCCTCCAAAACATACGGCATGGAAATCAGTGTAGAGAAGACCAAACTGATGACTAATAACACCAGCGGCATTAGCACTGATATCAGGGTTAATGACCAGAAGCTGGAAACAGTTCAAAGCTTCAAGTACCTGGGAGCCATTGTATCAGACCAGGGATCCAAGCCAGAAGTAGTATGCAGGACTGCACAGACAATAACAGCTTTGTCAAAACTAAACACCATCTGGAGAGATAAAAATATCTCACTTATCTCCAAGATCAGACTAATGCGCTCCCTTGTCATATCCATATTTCTGTATGCCTGTGAATCATGGACCCTGACTGCAGATTTGGAGAGAAGAGTACATGCGGTGGAGATGAGATGCTTTCGGAGGCTCCTTGGCATCTCCTACAAAGACCACATAAGCAACGAAAGCGTGCATAACAGAATCCAGCAAACCATTGGACCCTATGAGAACCTTCTAACGATCGTGAAAAAGCGTAAACTTAAATGGTATGGGCATGTCACAAGATCCAAAGGACTTGCAAAGACAGTTTTACAAGGCACTGTCCAAGGAGGAAGAAGAAGAGGCAGACCAAGGAAGAGCTGGGAGGATAACATCAGCGAATGGACAGGCCTAGAACTCAACAAAACCCTGAGAAAGGCAGAACAGAGAGAGGAATGGAGGGAACTGGTTGCTGAGTCTTTGAGGGTGCCCCCACGGTCGTCAGACTATGGGACAGATAGATAGATAGATAGATTACTCCCCACATGTGGCAGGTGGTACTGGGTTACATGGTTACCAGCAGCAGAGGGAGTCTCTGACCTGACCATAGTTTTGAGAGCTGATGGAAAAAATCCTGAAAGTGGAGATGAGTTTTACTATTTTCGTGATATTGGGTATAAGTTGTGGAAGACACTGTGTAAAAAGAGAAGCAGGTATAAGATTCAGCGCTATATAAATTCCATACATCATTATTATTATCATTATCATTATCATCATCGTTGTCGTCGTCGTTGTTGTTGTTATTATTGTTATTGTTATTGTTGTTATTATTATTATTATTATTATCATCATCATCATCATCATCATCATTATTATTATTATTATTATTATATTATTATATTTATTTTAAAATTTTATTATTTAATATCGAGGGTATGGAATAAGCACTTATGTGTTTTTTTACAATCAGTCCCTGTGTGTATGCAGTTTTGTAAATTTTGTCATCTGTTCCCACCGGCACACAATGGCCTACTCTTGCGAAAAGCGGAACAGGATTTAACGTGTGCGCAAGATGTTCTGTGTGCGTTCGCACACGGGGCCTCGGTTTATAGTATCATCCGAAGGACTGCAGTTTTCCTCATCCGTTACCCGTAAACTCTAAGCTGTAAACATATAAAGACGTAAATGAATGAATAAATAATAAATAAATGCTATCATCATCATCATCATCATCATCATCATCATCATCATGACAAGTAGGCTATATTGTAGATGGCTTTATGACACATGTAGAGGTGAGTTTATCATGACGGCTGTATTTAAGATAGCTTCATTTCACAAGTGGAAGTGAATTTATTATATTGTGAATGTGATAGCTGTATTTGTGATGGCTTAATTTCACTTATGGAGGTGAGTTTATTATGACGGCTGTAAGCCTAGTATCTTTTGATTATTTTGTTTTGCATTTAACTTTTGTTCGATGTGTGATGACCAACGAGCAGTTCAGAAGTTGGATTCATCTCTCTTTTTTACTTTTTTTTGGGGGGGGAGTGGGGGGGGGGGGGGGGGGGGGTCCTCGGCTAGAGCCCCGAAGTTCTCAAAAAGTGAGATGTTTGCATATGCGGCCGTTTTTGTCCATCATTAAGGTAGCTGCATTCCGATTTCGGGAATGAAGTCCAAACACGACACCAGTATGCATACATTATGTTGGGGTGGTTGTGGTTTTAAAAAAAAATGTCATTCATTTCTACCGGCACAAAGTGTCCTACTCTTCCGAGAGGTAGAACAGATTTTAAAGTGTGCGCAAGATGTGTGTGCGTTTGCACACGGGACCTCGGTTTTAGTCTCATCCAAAGAACAGGGGAGCAGAGTTGGTGCTGATGCTAGACTAACTCTAGGGGAAAAGTCACAAGCGCAATGCTCAAACCGTCTGGCTATCCCGCCCCACTTATGCGATATATTAGTAGTAGTAGTAGTAGTAGTAGTAGTAGTATTTTCTAGAGGGTGGTGGAGAAAAGCTGGTGGTAAGAGCGTCGATCTCGTGATCTGACGATGGCTGAGCACAGGGGTTGGAATCGCTATAAAGGAGGTGTACATTCGAGGGAATCCCCCCCCCCCCCCCCACTCCCCCCTAGATTTGCAGAGGAGAGGTGGGGGGTGGGGTGGGGAGGCGGGAAATCCTAGTGCTTAGAGTTGTATTCCCAACTTAGTGTCTTGGGATCGAACCCCCCCCCCCCTTCCAGATGTTCAAAGGGACTTTCCCCCATGAATTAACATTAGTACTGACAACATTTCTATTTCATGGGTAAAGTATTTTCTTGCCTAGTGGGTGGGCCTGCCCCTTGGCTTTGGTAAGTCTTCCCCCCCCCCCCCCCCACTCCCCATTTTCACCCAGCTGTAAATGGGCACCTGCCCTCTTTAGGGACACAGAAAGTAAAGTAGCGAGAGAGAGGGAGAGGAGATGGGCGGCTCAAAGCTGAGGTTTCTGACACACACTCCCCAGCGACTACATAGGGTATGGGAACACCATAATATGTATGTATATATATGTAGTACGTACGTACGTACGTACGTATGTATGTATGTATGCATGTTTGTAGGCTATGTATGTATGTATGTATGTATGTATGTATGTATGCATGTTTGTAGGCTATGTATGTATGTATGTATGTATGTATGTATGTATGTATGTATGTATGTATGCATGTTAATAGGCTATGTATGTATGCATGTTTGTAGGTTATGTATGTATGTATGTATGTATGTATGATAATGTATGTAGTATGTATGTATGTATGTATGTATGATGTATGTAGTTATTATGTATGTATGTATGTATGTATGTATGTATGTATGTATGTATGTATGTATGTATGTTGTATGTATGTATGTATGTATGTATGTATGTATGCATGTATGTATGTAACGTATGTATGTATGTATGTATGTATGTATGTATGTATGTATGTATGTATGTATGTATGTATGTTTGTAGGCTATGTATGTAGGCCCTATGTATGTGGGGAAGAAATAGCTCAGTGGTCAGAGTTTTCGCTTTCCCCCAGCCAATGTTAAGCAGCATCGAGCGTGGTTACCAATTGGATAGGTGACCGTTTACGCACTTTGGCTTCAGTACAGTTCCCCAGTTCAGCCAGCTGTAAATGGGTACCTGCCTCTATAGGGTCAGGGAAGGTAAAGCAGCGAAGGAGAGGAGATGGGCGCCGCCCTCAATATGCTGGCCCCTAGAGAAGCTAGGGTCTCCCCTACGACCACATAGGTTAACGGACACCTTTACTTTTACCTTGTATATATGTATGTATGTATGTATATGTATGTATGTATGTATGTATGTAAGCCTATGTATGTAAGTCTATGTACGTACGTATGCATGTATGCTACTGTATGTATGTATGTATGTATGTATGTTTGTGTGCATGTATGGAATTATGCATGTGTGTGTGTGTGTGTGTGTGTGTGTGTGTGTGTGTGTGTGTGTGTGTGTGTTGTGTGTGTGGTATGCGAACTTGTACAGTCTAAGTTTACTATGATTGTATTGTTTTTGACAGAGTCGTTTACGGAGTTGTGGTGAACATTTACGTTGTCAATGTAGTTTATGTGTAACACTATGTCTTCAGGTGTTCAGAGTGCACTGCAGTTATGATGGTGGATGTCTGGAGTGTATTGCTTCATTCTGCTATGTCAAACGCTTTGCGTTGCTTTATTCTATTTTTAATCTTTTATATCGAGGATAATGGAATAAGCACTTATGTGGTTTTTTTACATCTAGTCCCCGTGTGTATGCAATTTTGTAAATTCTGTCATCTGTTCCCACCGGCACACAATGGCCTACTCTTACGAAAAGTGGAACAGGATTTATCGTGTGCACAAGATGTTCTGCGTGCGTACGCACACGGGACCTCGGTTTATAGTCTCATCCGAAGGACTTGCTTTGACACAGGTAGACAAGCGCTCTAGAAAATATCTTTATTATCATCATTCTCATCACCACATTGTCATCCATGCTTATGAGCGCACCTGTCATCACACACACACACACACACACACACACACAGAGTGTTTTTTCAACTGAACATTTAATTTCATCCTTATCTTTTACAATTCACTCACACCAGAATCACGCGGAGACAGAAAACGAAAGTTAGATCCATTGCAGGTGACGCTGTGGTGACGTTTTATCGACCTTGCGTCATTTCCTTTGACACTGCGTCATTTCTTATGAGACTGCGTCATTTCCGGTCTAGGGCCAATTAAGGACAAGGGTTGGCGACACTTCGTTTGGTGCACTCAGCAGCGTCCACTTGCTCTTGGTTTCCACTGCACACAGACAAAAGGATTGAGGAATAATATTATTGTTGTTGTTGTGGCGCGTTCCCCGGCTTTTCTCCCACTGAGTCACCCAGAAGAGGCATCCTGACTGGTTCATCCTGCCTGGGAATCACTGGGAGATTGAAAGTGTACAAGGGATGAGAAGTTTTGTGTGTATGGCTATTTTCAAGCACTTTGCCATTATATAGGCAGCCACATTCCGACTCGAGGACAGTGCTGGTTGTTAGTTGTTAAGCTAAGAGTGTGTCTGATGGCTGAAGGGAATCTCACCATTTTGCAGAGTAATAGCAATTCGATGTAGGGCTGAGCACTTATCTGACATCAATAACTGACAAAGCTTTTGTACAAGGCCTACAGGAGAGTGCAAGTTGTTATGCAAAGACTTTGTCATGGCTGAAGACAATCTCAACATAACAGTTCAAAGCATAACACCATCTTAATGTAGGTCTTGGCAGTTAGCTTACATCAATAATTGTGTAAGCTTTTGGCCTGGGCCACACTGATACATAAGAGTCAAGCATTAATTCAATAAACGATATCTGTGCAAATAGTATTAGTCCTAGAGAGTATTCAACAATGAAACAAAAACAAAAAACGTCGCTGAGAAACTTTAATTTTAAAGTAATATCCGATGTTCACATTTTAAATTGATGCTGAAATTTTGTTTAAAAATCCAGTGTCATTTTCTGTTGAATCCATCAGCTGTTCTTAATGCTTTTATTTGAGAACAATGACCTGTGAGTCATTAGCTCTACTGTTGCTATGCTGTCCAGATATCTTTGTGCGTGTGTGTGTGTTGAAAAATGCTGTTTAAACAAATATGTTGCTTCATACACACAAAATTTAGCAATAACCTGTTAGGACTAGCATTATTCATACTTGAAAGCCGAAAGTGTCTAAAAGAAGCACAACTACCCCTACACAAAATATGACGTCCCTTGTGAGCTCCTGGAGCAGGTCAATTCCGTGAATAAAACAATTCTGCTTCACTATCCTTTAGCTGAAAATGGGTACGACGAACGGGAAGACTTGATAAATCAATGAACACACACACACACACACACACACACAGGCCTGCACACCTTATTTTGAGATTTCCGGAACATAGGTTACTTATTATAAATCCGGAATCATACATAGTAACGTACTCTTTCCCGAAAATTTCAGTCCTTAAATTTCTGAATGTTAATGTCGTTGGTGTGGTTCCTCAGCTTTAACACCTGGGGAGAGGGGGGGGGGGGGGGGGGGGGGGCGTCACCCAGAATGTGCCCTGTCTTACTCATTCCACCAGGAAAAGACTATGGGATGGTTGACCAGCGCGTTGATACGAGAAACAACAGTAGATCTAGAGTGGTTTTAATACCCTGTTTTAATCTGTATATATATATAGTTGCAGTTTTATTCTGAGGTTTAAAATTCTACAAGGTAAAACAGCCCTGATATGGCCTGTGTGGTCGGCGGGGCTATAAACAAGAAGATTGGGTTAGACTTGAGATGCATACTGAACGGGGACTATCATGCATAATCAACCAGAAGTTTGCGTGCATGACTTTTCAAATACCTCGCCATATAGGCAGCCATATTCCGGCTTCAGAAGATTTTTTTCTCTCCTTGAAAAGGAGAGTATTGGTTGCAATGCTAGGAGCTTGTCTTGGCCGAAGGCAATCTCAACAGAACATTTTAAAATACCTTTATTTCGATATTTCAAAGAGTAACAAGATTTTTACTATGGGTTTTGGCACTTAAGTTAAATCAATAATGGACAAGGCTCTTAGCGGGGCCAAAACCCCCCACAAATCCCATCAATAAGTGTTACACACACACACACACACACACACACACACACACACACACACACACACACACACACACATACACACACAAAACACACACACACACACACACACACACACACACACACACACACATATTTATTTTTATATATGTATGAATATATATATTTTTTTAAACAAAAATTTCAAAAAAAAGAAAGAGTGCAGTCAGTGATGAAGTAACTCACAAGCAGCTGGCTTCCTTCACTTCACAGTAGGTGCAGATGTAGGAGAAGGCGCCACTGCCGGAATCTCTCATGCAGGCAGCATTAGTCAGGTTGTAGTTGAAGTCACAGACAAATTCAGCCTGGGTAGGGGGGCAGTAGTAGTACTGTCCGCACACGACTGAAAGAAGAAAGACACCTTGAATGGGATCTGGATGCCAGTATTTCGGATGAGACTGAGGTCTTAAGTGGAAAAAACGCATTCGGCACACATAAAAGAAAGCACGACAACAGGAGAGTTATCTCCGGCAAAATTAAGTGGGGAGGGGGGGGGGGGGGGGGGGGGGGAGCATAGTAATAGGGTAACAAATACACATCAAACAGAAAGTAAAGATGTCCCATAACCCGAGTGGTCGTAGGTGAGTGAGGCATCAGAGACCTCAACTTCTAAGGGGCCAGCATATAGAGGGCGGCGGCCATCTCTTCTCCCTCGCTGCTTTACCTTCCCTGACCCCAAAGAGGCAGGTACCCATTTACAGCTGGGTGAACTGGGGAACTGTACTGAAGCCAAGGCGAGCAAACGGTCACCCATCCAAATGGTAACCACACTCGATGCTGCTTAACCTTGGCTGGGGAAAGCGAGTGCTCTGACCACTGAGCTAACCCTGTCCCCACATCAAAGAGAAGAAGGGGAAAATAATTATAATCGGTGGCGTTGCTTTTATGGTGACTCGCTCACCCCGGGAAGAGCAGCCTGACTTTTAGGCAGAAAAGTAGTACACAAGACGAAACAATTCACATACAGGGCCTATATATCAGTCTGTAACTGAAATATTTCATATTAATGTAAGGCTGAACAAAGATGTGCACAAAATAAATACCTTTTGTTTCAAGTCCTTTCTGGGCCAAATCATTTCTTTTTCATCAATTCAAGTAAACCTCTCTCTGTGTGTGTGTGTGTGTGTGTGTGTGTGTGTGTTGTGTGTGCGTGCGTGCTGCGTGCGCTCGTGTGTGTGTGTGTGTGTGTGGTCGGCGGGGCTATAAACAATAGGATTGAATTGGAGAGAGGGAGAGAGAGAAGAGAGAGAGAGAGAGAGAGAGAAGAGAAGAGAATTAATGAATGATCTTTCATACGCAAGAATGGGTATTTTTGGCCAGGTCTAGTCCAGCAATCTGTCCTACCTTGTCTAGCAAGTATATAATTCATCAAAACAATCAGTCAGACATGTGGAGAAAACACAAAACTCACAACAACCCCAAAATAATCAAGTAACAAGAAATTCGTAGTACAAAGTAATGGCTCAGAGAGAGAGAGAGAGAGAGAGAGAGAGAGAGAGAGAGAGAGAGAGAGGACTGGATGATTTATTGTATGGGACTTGGCCTTTTACAAGCAGAGGGACCGTAAGATTCTGTACTTACTAACATTAAACTCTATTTTCTAATGTTTAGTTCTCTTGTAGACAAAAGTGGCAATATTTATCACAACTGTTTTGTTATTAGCAGACATCAACAATAAACATTGAAATATACATGGACCTCTACAATATTTGCTCGGAATTAGTTCTTTCCTAAGATCATTATACTTTGGATGCTGCAAATCATCATCACAAAAAAGCATATCAGATATGTATCACTCCTTCGTGGTAGGCAAAAAACAGTCGCATACGAAAAAGTCTCACCATGGGTGAACATCGGAGCTCTAGCCCAAGGAACCAAAACAAATGTTTGTTAAACTGTAAAAATCTAAAAACTCAAAGACGGCATTCCAATTCTAAAGCGAGCCAAGTTCTTTTATCTTACAGTTAACAGTGTTATGTGGCTCAAATAATGTACTGTGTGACAACAATTGTTTGTGATCTATGATAAACGTTTGAGAAACCATGAATACCTAAAACCAGTTGCTTGAAACAGCCTTGAAGTCATTTAAATTCAGAGAGAGAGAGAGAGAGGGGGGGGGAGAGAGAGAGGGGGGGGGGGGGGGGGGGGGAGGGAGAGAGAGAGAGAAGAGAGAGAGAGAGAGAGAGAGAGAGAGAGAGAGAGAGAGAGAGAGAGAGAGAGAAAAGAGAGAGAAGCATATTCACCAGCCACGGCAACAGCAAGGAAGATGAGGGCAACCTTCATGATGATTTGGTGCGATGAGAGTCGGCAACTGAAGTCTGAAAGCAGAGCAAGTGTCCAAAGCCTCTGGAAGATGCTGAATGCTGAGCTCTGGCTCTGCAGCCCCTTATATACAGTGTAGGGGTCAGGAAGGTCACAGAGAACGATTAGCCAAACAAGCTCATCAATACTGGTAATTAGACTTAATGAAAGTCTGTGCAAGGGTTAAATGCCATTGTGTGTGGGTGTTTTTGTGGTTGATATTCCTTTCACTTTCCTGCTGATGTCAATTCGTTTGTTGTTATATGAGAAAGGAGGAGAAGGATTGAGATTGACTCTGTGTGTGTGTGTGTGTGTGAGAGAGAGAGGGAGAGAGAGAGAGAGAGAGAGAGAGAGAGAGAGAGAGAGAGAGAGAGAGAGAGAGAGAGAGAGCGTGGTACAGTTATTAATTCTGTAAGAATAACAAGTAATCTTACTGCCTGGGTCAACTCAAAGCACAGACACTCCTGTGCTTTAACTCCCTTCTTTTATATATTATATATATATATATATATATATATATATATATATATATATATATATATATATATAATATATATATATGCTTGCAGAATCGAACTGGTTATAGAGTTATACTTTTTGACAACATTTGGCAAAAGTCGGTCTTTAATGCCAGAAGAAGACTAGGGGAAAATACTGACTCTGATCACAATTGTGTCAAGAACATGAGGTTACAGCGGTTAACAAAAACAAACACCTGGACCCTGCAAATGTAATCTAGACAAGCTGCTGAAGCTGAAGCTAAAAGTGCACATGAAATTGAACAAACAGTCGTTTTAAACTAGGATACTTCTGAAAGAATGGAATGAAAATGAGGCTCTACCAGACCAGAAGAAATTTGGAATGACCTGAAGAAGGTGTACACAGACGACGCGCAAAATACCTTAAGAAAGAAGGAAAAGAGTCAACAACAAAAACCCTTTATTAGTGATGAAGTTCTCATAATTATTAGCAAGAGAAAAGGGAGAAAAAAAGAAAAAAAACAGAAAGATGACTACAGAAAACTTAAAAATAAGAGATAAGAACAAAGACCAGAAAAGATTAAAAGTTCTGGTTAGAAATTGAATGCACAAATATATCAGTGGCAAATGATCACAGAAAGACAACAAAAATTCTGGTAAATTAAAAACGTAAAAGAAAGTAACCTGTCGTTTTAAAATCAAATCCTAAATGACAAAGGTGGGCAAACTCTTTCTGAAACAAATCAACCAGAACACAGGTGGCATGAACATGGGAAGGAACTATTCGACACCAACAACATCACTACTAATGCTTTGACAGGCAATGTAGAGCCGCATGAACTGGAATCTTTGCCACGAAAGGAAGAAGTTACTGATGCAATCAAAGAACTAAAAGAAGGCAAATCCTCTAGAATGAACAGCATACTTCTACTTCTGAATGCTCAGACAGCAAATATTGTTGTCTGTCATATGAGCGAAAATGCGTTGCACTCAGCGCCGGACAAGTGAGGCCCAGCGCATCCGGACTTCAGCATGGGAGAGAATTGTTATATTTTTGTCTTTTTGGAATAAGGCAGGTGAATGGACCAAGAAGGCAAAAAAAAAAAAATGGACAAGAAGGAGGTGGACAGGAAGAAAAGGAAAAATGCAGAAACAAAGATAGGGATATAAAAGAGGGAATTCCTTGCACAGAATTTTTCCAAAGTGGGGATGCTATTTATTTAGACAGATCCCTGGCATCCCCACGAGGAAAGGAAAACAGCAAGTGAGCTTTTGAAGAACTCAGGCCTTCCAGTTTTACAGCTTTACACTATCCATGCAAAAGAGTTTGGGAGACCTGCCAATGTCCCAGCAAGTGGAAGTAGAAAGAATCCATCATGTTCCGTAAGGGAGGGAATACTTTATGCTGTGTATCGCTTTAATAAGTCATACAAGCAAAATCCTTCTGACCATCCTCAACAGAATTTAAAATAAAGTAGAAAGAGAAATATCTTATTGTCAGGCAGGATACAGGAATGGAAGAGGAACAACATTTTGTACTTCGGGTACTGTTAGAGAAAATTAGAAACACCGAAGATGAGGCATTCACAACTTCTTAATAAGACTTTTGACAGCGTCAAACATCGCCATCTGTTATCACATTACTGTATATGAGCTTTCCCAAAGATCTGGTCTCGCTCAAGTATTGTATTCAGATAGAAAAGAATCGTCCAACGGAATGGCAAACACTGCGAGTTCTTTGATATGAAAAGAGTCCGCCAGGGTTGCTTATTACCCCCCCCCCCCCACCCCCCCCCTTCAGAATACATACAGAAATGATCACGAAAAAGGCTAAGGTAGATGACATGGGTATTAATACATGAGGCAGAAACATCCCTAAGCTCAGGTACGCTGATGATACATCACTCATGGCCAATAAAACAAGCATGAGATAAATGGTCTGCAAAGTCGATGCAGAGGGCAACACTGTTGGCCTTAAGTTAAATGCCAAAAAAGACTAAAGTGATGCACATTAATGGTACAGTCACCCCCCCCAGAATATCAAAATATAAAACATCTGAACGTTCAAAATTTCAAATTTTGAAAGACAGAGTTCCCAAAAGTTATAGGTTAGAATGCAAACACTTATTGGCCTGTATGCTATATGTCGAGTCTGGACATCAAAATTAGAAGAACAAAACACGAGCAATGGGTTACAGGTATTCTAAGAGTATAGTCGAAACAAACGAAGCATTCTATGAACTTAGGGCAAGTTCGGGCAAAGTTAATTTTTTGAGAGCCAATGAATATGTTGTGCAATGAAACACGACAAGCTCTCCAGAAAGATTGAGGCAAAATAGCAACACATTACATTGCAACATCATGATCAGCGTAAGGAGGGCTACAGAATGGTTAACCCGCATAAACAGATCGAACTCATTGATGTCAAAACACTATATGGCCCTACTACGCTATATGGAAAGTTCATGAATCAAAAAGATAAGGACAAATACAACAAAATGGGTTTCAGTGACTTTATGAGTCAAACAGGCCCAGCAACAACTAACGAAGCTTTGATGAACTCTCAGGGCAATTCAGGCAAGAAATTTGTTGAGAGCCAGATGAGACTATTGTCATAAACAGAAACACGTATTAAAATTAGAAGATTTGAAGCGCAAGAAAGATGGAGAACGACCAAATGAAGCTTGCCAAACATTGGAAGATCAGCGGTCGAGGAGGCTAAAGGATGCTATCCTCGCAGATAGTACAATAGCGAACTGTACGACACGGAGCTCCTACCAACTACAGCAGCGATGGAGATAGTTCAGTTGAGTATCAAATTAATGTGCACGTTAAAGATTCCCTGATTCATGTTTTGTGAGTTACAGAAACAGGCCCAGCATACACCCTGTATTTGGAAAGGGATAGGCCCTGCCAGGCTCAACTTGCTCATAGAGTTTACGTATTAAAAATTAGTGCAGTGTTCTAACCACTCCTCAAGGAGTGAGTGGAGAAGACAGAATGAAGGCTGTCAAACATTGGAAGAAGAGACATTTCTAAAGCACTTTCCTTTCTCTTTGCAGAGATAGTACAAAGCATATGATATATATATATATATATATATATATCACATTTTATATTACATATAATTGAGAAAATATTGTGAGGAAAATTAAGTGCAGGTAACCAGTTACAACTTCATTCCCATCATAAAAATGATTTTTGCCCAAGATTATAAAAAAAAAGAAAAAAAAAGAAAATGTTGCTACCAAGATAAAACTTTGAAGGCAGCATTTGGGGAATAATTGAGTAAGGACCATGCCTTTGGCCTGACCTGACTTGAGTTCCCGCTTCTGGTTGAGCAGTCTTCAGAGGTCCCGGTAGTGTTTGAATCCTCACTCATCCTCTGTGGTAGGTAACAGCAAGACACCTCTATAATTTAGAAGTGTCTATTGCCGCCCTAAGAATAGATATTCTTGTGGCCTACCACCGCTGCCAACAAAAGATGAAAAACAGAAAGAGAAGGAAAATATGAAAATAATAGTGGTAAATATATATATATGAAAATAAGTAGCTAACGAATCCTTGTGCCTTATGTTCTTTGGGGATCCTTTTTCATATCAAAAGGTCTGCATCCAGCCAATGGATCTGTTTTAGTGGAAAACAATGTTAACCCGAACATTGTCAGACACTTTTTATATAAAAATAAATTATGTATATATTATTCACCAAAAAAAGAACGGAGGAAAACAAGCCCAGGTAACTAGTTACAACTGCTCCATCCCTTTGAAAATAATTTATTACAGATTCAAAAATTTAAAAAACCAAAATAAACAAAGAATCCCCTAGAAAACGATATCTTTCAAAGACATCATTTTAGGCATGCTTGACTAGGAACACACAACACACACACACTATATATATATTATATATATATATATATATATATATATATATATATATATATATATATATATATAATATGTGTGTGTGTGTGTGTGTGTGTGTGTGTGTGTGTGTGTGTGTGTGTGTATAAAGGGGTGAAAGGAATGAAATTGTGAATCCATGGGCTTTATTTTAATGAATTGTTTGTAAGATAAATCTGCAAATAGATAAAAGTTTCCAATGTACAAGCCTTCTTTCAAAATTGTTAATGGTTTTTCTAAATAATATATATATATATATATATATATATATATATATATATATATATATATATATATATATATATATATATATATATATATATATATGCCTACAGATTAGTTGTTGTGGCAGTATGAAGTGCTTAATTAGTTTGTCATACCGTGTAATTCTGACAATGAAGGAGAAATGGTTCGTTTCTTCTGGTGAACTACAGGCCATGATGGGTTATTAGTGACAATTATCCCCATTGTACATGTCATCATAATTTGAACCACTCGTGCCAAGCCTTAGTCGACTATGGTCACATTATTTGATGATTTAATTGTTCTGTTCTGTTTCCATGATGATATTAAGGGGTAGAGATTTTGTGTGTGTGTGTGTGTGTGTGTGTGTGTGTGTGTTGGGGTGGAGGTGTGGGGGGGGGGGGGGGGGGGTTGAGGGCCACCAGCGGTGGGGTTAGGGACTTCTGCAGAGGAGATTAAGATCATGTGTCATTTGCTTAATGATTTACTCAGAGACTGGAAAGGTCGGCAGGGAGGCCGTTGCCCAGTGCGTGAGTGCGTACGTGCGTGCATTGTGTGTGTGCGTGCGCGCGCGCACCCGTGTGTGTGTGTGTGTGTGTGTGTGTGTGTGAGTGTGTGTGCTCACTTCTTGTCTAATAAAATAGATATGGTTCTCTCTCTCCTCTCTCTCTCTCTCTCTCTCTCTCTCTTCTTCTTCTTCTTCTTCTTCTTCTTCCACACAAAGACAGTCTGCATTTCAACAAGTGTCTATGTATGTACACTATTAAACGGAAAAGCCCCAAAGAAAATTGTGACAAATTTTTCCGTTAATAAAAACAAGCCTACTCATAGATTGTCTTTGCCCAGGCCCCATAACAATCTCTATAAATCAAGCCTTGCTTATTCAGGAAGAACAGTATGGAATAGTCTACCTATCTCCTTAAAATCAGCTCCTTCGAAGCAAACGTTCAAGAAACTCTTGAAGAAACATCTGATGGACAAATTTTAAGTCCACTCTTATACTCGAGGTTACCGTATATCAGGCTACCTTGTTGTTATTCCTATCTTTGTTATTTGTATTTTCTTCATTTGCTTCATTTGTTGTATGACTTGAGCTTATGTTATACTGTCTTGGTTTTGTTTTATCTTGTCTTGTGAGTCTTGTTTTTGTTTGTTTTTGCTTTTGTTGTTGTTTTTTGTTTGCTTGTTTGTGTGTTTGTTTGTTTTTTTGTTTGGGTTTAAAAAAATTCATTTATGTGTACGACTTGAGCTTATGTTATTCTGTCTTGATTTGCTTTATCATATTTTGTTAGTCTGGATTTATATATTTCTCCATAGATTTTGTCAACATGTGTGAACATTGTATTTTGATTGCTTTTATATGTCAAGTTTCTTGATTTTTTGTGTGAGGGCAGGATGAAAGAAAGGTGTATAAACTTAATCTTTTACCCTTAATAAAGATCATTTTGACTTGACTTGACTTGACTCTCTCTCTCTCTTTCTCTCTCTCTGTATAGGTTTAGATTTCTTCTTTGTTTTGTTTCTTGTTTTTATTGTGTGGATGTATGGGTATTAAATTTATTTCATTATCATGACATATAATTTGAAACGAATATAATCTAAAATGAGTGTTGATGGGATCGCATACTGTTTTGGGAATTATATATTGGATATTATCTCTGAAATACACACACACACACTCTCTGTTTCTGTGTCTCTGTCTGTCTGTCTGTCTGTCTGTCTGTCTGTCTGTCTGTCTGTCTGTCTGTCTCTCTCCTCTCTCTCTCTCTCTCTCTCCTCTCTCTCTCTCTCTCTCTCTCTCTCTCTCTCTCACCTTTTATCTTCTTGCTTATAGTTATAGTGTATCCTGATGAAGGATTCATATTTTATATTTTCAATACTTTATTGGACTTGCCTATGTACTTAAGTTTTAATGAGTGCCCTGTTTCAATATCTTATAGTTATGTGTAACAAGTATGTGTACCATTTGACAATGTGTAGATGTTTATCTTTATGACTTATTAAGTTTGGTTGTGTTATTTTTCTTGGCTCTGTTGTTGTTCTTGTTGTTGTTGTTTGTCTGTTTTTCTCTTTTTCATCTTCTTCTGTTGGTTTGGTTTTTCTTTCTCTTTTGTTTGTTTGTTTGTTTTGGTTAGGGTTTTTTTGGGGGGGGGGGGGGGTATTTTTAGGGTTTTCTTTTATTTGCTTGATTTGGGGGGGGGAGCTATTTTGAAAAGGGTTATTTCCCCTTGTTTTTATTGTGAGACTGTATAAGTATTGGGTTATTATTATTAAGATGTATCCCTAACGGGCGGGGACTGGATGTAAAAAAGTACATGTGTGCTTATTCATTATCCTCGAAATAAAAGAATTTGTCATTGTCATTGTCATTGTCATTGTCATTGTCTCTCTCTCTCTCTCTCTCTCTCTCTCTCTCTCTCTCTCTCTCTCTATATATATATATATATATATATATAAATAAATATATCTATCATAACAACAATATGTGTTAATCTGTACGAGTATAAGGAAAAAGAGTGTTGACAGTGATGATATGCTGTTTTGAGAATGATATTCAGTATTTTTTTTCTGTCTTTTTTGTTTTGTTTGTTTACAAACAAAAAGCATTAAATCTTTAACACACACACACACACACACACACACACACACACACACACACACACACACACACACACACACACACACACACACACACACACAAACACACACACACACAACACACACACACACAACACACACACACTCCCCCCTCTCTCTCCCACTCTCTCTCAGTTCTTCCCCCCCCCCCCCCCCCCAAACCCACTCTCTCTCTTACTTACAATGTATAGATATTCATTTTATGACTTTAGTGATTTTTTTCTCCTTATTGTAAGAGTGTATTGATATTGGGCTTATTTCTTTTTCATGGCGTTCAATTTGTACGAGTATATTCGAAAAGAATATTGATGGTGATCCTGTGCTGTCTTGAGAATTATATATTTAGTATTATCCTTGAAACACACACACACACTCTCTCTCTCTCTCTCTCTCTCTCTCTCTCTCTCTCTCTCTCTCTCTCTCTCTCTCTCCTCTCTCTCTCTCTCTCTCTCTCTCTCTCTTCTCTCTCTCTCTTGCTGTCCGCCACCAGACTTCACCCAGCTCCTACTTTCCTGTCTAGGGTTACACTAGAAACTCTGGTGTAACAAATTCTCACCTACCAATGTTCCCATTAAGGGTCTTGTGTGTGTGTGTGGTGTGTGTGGGTGGGTGGTGTGGGTGGGTGTGGGGTGGGTATGCAAGGTACACCTATGTGTGACGTATGTGTGCACCTACGTGTGTGTGATGAGTGTGTGTGTGTGTGTGAACAAGGATTTGTATGTGATTTCATACTGCATGCTTGTGCTATGAACATTTCCTTAACCACTCATTAGTTAGAAGTTTGCTAACATCTTACATGGACTTACTCCTGTGTTCTGATACCCCATGGCCTTGTAATGTCAATTTGGTTGTCAGTGTAATCTTATTTCATAAATCTCTATTCTGTGCTCGAGACACGCTCACCAGTGCTGCTGTGTGAAGCAGACAGTTTAATTTTATTGTCATAAATCTGTTTTCTGTGTCGAGGACACGCCCACCCAGTGTGCAGTGGTGAAAGCAAACGTGGACAGGACGAACTCAGTGTCAATCTCCTGTACCAGGACCAAGCTTTCAGGGAACAGTGCTGATTGTGCCTCATCACTTTCCTTTCTCTTTTCTTTTTCTTTTTTAAATTTTTTTTATTGGTTCTTACTTTTATTATTATTATTTTTTAATTTTCTCTTTTAAAAACATATTTTCAGGAACTGTGCTGATTGTAGTTGTGCTTATTATTCATAGTTGCATTCTTTTATTTACAGGTGCTTTACTGTATTGTATCGCCTCGCTTGTTAGAGGGTGATTTGAGATTGCTCTGTTGTGTCGTTGTTTGTTTGGTTTTTTTTTTTTGTTTGTTTGTTGTTTGTTTTTTAAAATATCTCCCCTTATCTCGGTAACAACCACGCCACCACTGTAGATTTTTATTCTTATTTATTTTTTTCTCGTCAGGGACTATGTCGGACTGATTGTGTTATATACAATTTGTGTGCTACCAGGTCGGTATTATTGATTTGACTCCTCCGTATTCTTCACCTTCCTCCTCTTACCCATATAAGTATTTTCACTCCCCCCCCCCTCCTAATTATTATATTCATTGTCTCTCTTTTCTTCCTTGTCTTCACCATTCTTGTACACATTAATACTTTCCTCACTAAACTACTTTAATAGATGTATTCAAGACACAAGTCATGCCCGCACAAGGATGGCTTACGAATTTGCCACCTAAATATAAACCATGCAGTCAATAAAATCGTGAAAAAGATATAACAAGACTCATCACAAACAATGAAACCATTTCATATACTGCCTTTCCGAAGTCAAGACTTACAGAACACATAACCAACACTGTCATTTCCATTCCAGGATATAAAATCATGCGGAAATAAGATCCGCAAAAATGCCCCAAAGAAAACAGGTTCTCTTAATTATATTAGTGAGTCTGTAACGTTCCAAACGTCTTTTCCATCTTGACGTTATGAAAGTAGAATCCATCTGGATCGAAGTAGCTATAAAAGGTTGCGCGCCTAATTATAATGGGGTTCTGCTTTACAGAAATCAACAGAAAGAAAAAATTGGATAGACAAGTTTGACTCCATGATGAACGTAGTCCTATTAGAATCTAGGGAAATTATCTTACTAGGTGATTTTAATATTGACCTAGCAAAAGTAAACAACCAATGGACCCAAGTTATTAACTCATTCAATCTTCACCAATTAGTAACTTCACCCACAAGAGTCACATCAAATTCTAACACAATCATTGATCACATCTATGTATCAGACCCTAAAAACATCATAGAAACTTGTGTCCCTGTACACAACTGTAGCGACCACTACCCAGTCTGTACCACATGGTCAAAAAAAGGAACAAAAATTCCTAAACCTGGCCATAAAACTATAACCTATCGCTCTTTTGCAAAATTTAATGAGCAGCTTTTCTTACTAGAGTTAAGCAGTTCCATGCTCTCGGAAACATTCAATATTACTGATCCAGACCTGGCCATTGAGTTCTGGATAAAAGTTTTTACTGAAATCTATAACAAACATGCCCCATTAAAAACCATAAGGATCAAACATGTCCGCAAACCACCTTGGTTTACAAAGGAATAGAAGAAAGCATGCTATCTTAGAGATTTCTTAAAAGAACATTAAATTATTATGAGGAGGCAAAAAATTAAGAAAAGGCCATAAATTCACAAAAACGGCAGAGGAGAAAAAAGGAAATATTTCCAAGATCTACTTTCATCCCAAACAAAATTCAAAGACTGTATGGAAGGCAATCATTCATCAAAAAATAACAAATAATCAATTGTCTTCCAAATCTAAGTAATATTAAGATATTTCTGTGAAAAACTAAACAAATCACTATAATATTTCTTTGTACATAATTAACAATGATAAATCGAAAAGTCTCCAAATGATCTCAATTGCACTAAAACATTTGCGAAGAAAAAAAGAAAAGCCGTATAATTCCATCCAAACTCCACATACCTTTAATATCTGTTTCTGAGAGGTCGACGATTACTGTACTCACCTCAAACTATCTAGTACGCACGTGGTGTCTGATGGATAGATGGCAGAATAAGAACAGAATACTGAAATCTCAGCTCCAGTTATTACAGACACTCTGACACATATCTATAACCTTTGACTTCATAAGAACTATTTCCCAACGACTGCAAATCTGTAAGGTGATTCAGATCATCACAAGTCTGGTGACACTTCTGATCCCTCAATTTATAGGCCCATCTCTATTTTATCTTACCTTTCATAAAAACCCTTGGAAATAAAACATATGAATAAACACTTATAGTCATCATATAGATATTACCCAACTTTTACTTAACCCAATCAGGCTGGTTTTAGAAAAAATCACTCGTGCCTATACGGCATTAACTAGTCTTGTAGACAATTGCTGGTATAACATTAATGACAAATAAATTTTGTGGAGTATTATTTGTAGATTTCAAAAGCATTTGATACAATTGACGAAAGACTTCTCATTTAAAAAGCTATATTAGTTAGAATTTAGGACTTATATTAATCTCTCTACAAAATTTCTTGAACTTCTTGCTTCTTATCTTACAAACGCAACAATGTGTTTTCAATAGTTACGCCCCCTTCACATCTCCACACTAAAACCCATTCATTAATGGTGTACCACAGGGATCCTCTTTGGACCAAACCAATTCTGTTTTCATTATACTAAATGACCTTCCTCTCCATATCAAATCTAAATGCCGAACTTTTTGCTGACGACACAACCCATACATTAAAGCCATATGGACTTTAAACTCCTTGAAAAGACATTGCAAAATAGCATGATGCTCTTCTTGTCAAATGGACTGAACTAATCACATGTCTATACACCCCCAAAAAACAAAAGGCATGCTTATCACTACCAGACAAAAGGCCAAAATTCTATCTAATAAATTTTCTACAATCATATTGAAAAGGGAAACAATAGAACAAGACTCTCACCACAAAGTTCTAGGAGTAACAATTTGATGAAAAATCCAGCTAGGGGTACCATCTCATATCCTTCTGAGCAAATACATGTCTCAAAGAGTATACCAAAAATGACTTCAAATCAAACATTTTCTTGACTTTCATTCAAGAAAACTATTCTTTCAAGCTTTATATTACAATCCTCAATAGATTTATGCTTCAACCCTGTGGGATTCTGCTGTGCAAACACTATGAAAACATTATTAAGTCTGTATAATCGTGCTCATCTTAAACTGGGTCTTCTGAAGAAGATACCTTACTAGAAGTGGATTTAACCCAGGTTAAATATCTTCCCTACACCAAAGACTAGATTTTAACAAAGGCATCATGATGTATCTAAGAGAATTGACAGGAACTGTTCCCTCCATCCTTAAAAGACAAGTTCCCAATGAATCATTCTCAGAAATACGAAAAGCCATGTATGTTTGTCCCAATCCCAAGTATAGATTTGTTCTAAATCTAGCTTACTTTACTCAGGCCCTGTGCTGTGGAACTCCCTTCCTGACTCATTTGGACAACTCCAATCATTAACAATCTTCAAAAGTCATTTTTTCATCCACTTGATGCATCAAAAATAAAAATCCACAATTGATCTGTTGGAAACAACGTAAACATATCCTCCCTTGCATTATACCAAATTATCCTCTCGTGAGCTTGCTTTGAATTGTAGTGTGTGTGTGTGTGTGTGTGTGTGCGTGTGTGTGTGCCCTTGCTTGTTTTGATTTTGTTAACAATGAACTTGTCTGAGTTTTCCCCCCCTTAAAATGAAGTTTGGGTTGTATTTTGTTGTTAATGCAGAATGCTATGGATTGTTAATTTGCAATGTTCTGTTGGACAATTTCATTACTTCTGTGGACTTTTGTATCAATTCTAATAATGTGTATATAGGATTGCGCATGCATGAATATGTGTGTGTGTGTATATGTGTGTGTATGTGTGTATGTGTGTGTCAGTGAGTAGTAATGAGCGCCCATTCACAGTGTGTGCAGATGAGAGCGGAAAGAAAGCAGTTCTGTGTGTTTATTGTTGAAATAGCTGATGTTAGATTGGTCATTTTTTTGTAATTGATCTTATTACTTTTGATTATTTTTTAATTCTTAAAACATTATTTACCTAAGTGTGTGCGTGTGTACGCGTGCGCGCACGCGCGCAGGTGTGTATGAGTGTGTGTGTGTGTGTGTGCGTGTGTATGTATATGTGTGTATAATTGGTGTTTTCCAATGTATTATTTCATCGATTTTCCTCTTTTTACTGGTTCAATTTATTGGTAAAAGTTGCAATAATGTAGTATTTCAGTATTATCATTAACAAATTTGTTCTTAGATAGATGGTTGATGAAAAAAGCATATGCATTGCTTATTCAATGTACCATCTGGGAAAAAAAAGACTTGACTTTAATTAAGTGTAGTAACTATACTTATCATAAATATCATTTTGTTATGACGATGTTCATTTTTTAAATCAAAATTACAAAGATAGATTAGGGTATTATAGTGTTCGATAACTGTGTCTATTACCAGACTTAGTATGACTCTCTCCTCTCCTCTTCTCTCTCTCTCTTCTCTCCTCTCTCTCTCTCTCTCTCTCTCTCTCTCTCTCTCTCTCTCTCTCTCTCTCTCTCTCTCTCTCTCTCTCTCTCTCTCTCTCTCTCTTCGCTCCTCTCTGAGTGTCTATCTGCGTCTCTGTCTGTCTCTCTGTCAATGTCTCTGTCTGCATATTTATTTTATTTTATTATATTTTATACCACTTTAAGTCACGAGATTTCTCTGCGTGAAATTCGGTCTGCTCTCCCCGGGGAGAGCGCGTCGCCACAAGAGCAGCGCCACCCTTTTTTTTCTTTTGGTCTGCAACTGTATTTGTTTCCCTATCAGAGTGGCTCTTTTCTAAGAATTTTGCCAGGGACAACGCTCTTGTTGCCGTGGGTTCTTTTACGTGCGTTGAAAATTTTGTGTAACACACGGGACCTCGGTTTATCGTCTCATCCGAAAGACTAGCGCCCAGACCACCACTCATGGTCTAATGGATGGGGGAAAAATGTCGGGCCCAAACGGGATACGAACCACGCACACACCCGACCCGGACTTTTCGCATTCTAGACAGGCGCGTTACCTCTAGACCACCGATCCACCTGCCTCTCTGCCTGTCTGTCTGTCTGCACGTCTGTCTCTGTATACATGTCTCTCTGCCCGTCTGTCTCTCTCTGTCTCTTATTTCCAAACTCTGCTTCTTCATTTTTCCCCCCATTTTTCTACGATCACTCTGTCTATGACTTTTCTCTTTCCCATCCAAATAGAACTGTTCTGTTTCCTTCTACATTGTGTCTATTTTTGATTTGTGGTTTGCTTTTATTCAGTTCCTGTGTTAGATGCTGTTGATGTTGTTGTAAATCTCAATCTTTAAAAAATCATTATTTCATGTCATTTGATCCACACACACGCGCGCACACGCACACACATAAACACACACACACACACTTACTCACACACTTACTCACACTTACACACACACTTACACACGCACACACACAAACACACACGCACGCGCACGCGCGCACACACACACTCACAC